>BMAO01008135.1:0-321330 GCA_019973975.1 Trichonephila clavata
TTACCAATAGTCCTCGTGTTGCTTCTTAATGTGACATTAACAATCTATTTATGTGAAGTTTCGAATCCTGATATCACTGAAGACCAAAACAATCAATTTGAAATTATGTTCAGAGTTTAGGTTTCTTTAACTTTATAAAAATCAATCATAAATATTGGAGAGTAATATTTTAGAGGTAAGGAAGAAAAATTTTAAGAAAAGGACATTTATGTCACATCATTAATTAGTGGGGTCCTTCAAATAAAAGAAACACACTTGCATACAAATACTTACTTTTGTGTATGTTGGGGCACAACCCTCGAATTATATCTGACTTTAGACTTCAACCCCAACACCCAAAACTATAAATGTGCCTACCCGACACTGGTGTAGATTCCAGAAAAAAAAAATACACCCCCACTTGCTCAATTCCATAAGCGAGAGAGAGAGACCACTTACCTGAGTAATATAAAAAATCTTTATTTACATAAAATCCAGAGCTTCATACACTAAAAACATTAAAAGGAACACTTCACGCGGAAAAAACATTAAAAGCACTGACATTCAAAGTTATCTTTCCCCTCTTACATACAGACAAAAACAGCCAGCGCCATCTATGGGACAATGAGAAAAATCAAGGCAGGCTGACGAATTCACAACAGTGTAGGAAGAAAAATTTGAGTGGAAACTAATTTTCTGTTTTACATATCGTTTCCATCAAGAATTGTATTTGTGTGTGTGCCAAAATAAGTTCTTCGACATTAGTGTTAAATAAGAGGACTTAATTCTTCCCATAGTAAAGCTTGATCCTCAATGGAACCTAAATCTGCACCGAGCATGAATGAATCGGTAATTATGCATTAACCAAATTCTGTGGGCCAATTCAAATTTTCATTCTCCAATTTTAAGAGATCTTGCTACTACATAGATATATTTCCCTTACCTACATTTATAAAGTGTTTATATAAGTAAAGGTCGCTTCTTATAACAGTGACGTCTTAAGACTTCTTGAGGCCCTGGGCTCCTACAAAAATGTAGGACCCACCAATAACCTTTAAAAAGTAGACAGTACACAGCATACACGTTGGCTAATAGTACAAATAATAACCCGAAACAAATAAATATGTATGATTTACAATCGCACAAACCAGCTCGGCCTACTGCCACCTTTTGACTGAATGAGTAATAATGGTGTATGATGTAGGCCTACGCCTGTACGTGGACAACGAATACAAATGTAGCCAGTTGACATATCGTCCGAAATTCCCAATTTTTCGGAAAATACAACCGAAACAACATTTGACCGTAAAAATTATTCGAATTGTCATCTTATTAAGGCTGAGTTGAGAATGAGACGATGACTCCCATTACGGCCGACGCCCTGGGCCCATTTGACCCATGCCTTAAGACGTCCCTGTCTTATGATTAACAAATTATGCCTTATTAGATGAGAAAACTACAGTTCTATACAGCGTATACCAATAATTATAGTCTTTTACACAATAAAAAAAGAGCCCAACGCCGCTAAAGAAGTTTTCCCTTCAAAAATGACTCTAATTCTATAACAACCAGCAAACAACATCGAAACTGCAATTGCTCCATTCAATGATTATGCAAATGTGAATCTCTAAGTCTACTTCTTTTGCCGCCCATCCGGTATAGTTGTTAGTGTCGCTGATTGCGGTGCCGTAGGGCCTGGGTTCGAATCCCGGAGAAAGCATGTAGCGTATAGACCATTCAAATGTGGCCATCGATGAACAGTAGTGGTCGATATCATCTTATCAATGACCACTGCAACCATAGATGTCACACGTGTGGAGGTGGATCTTCTATCCGCTTGCCTGTAACAGTAATGTATCTATCTTTGAGGGGATCGTTACCCTTTGACAACTGTTTGGCTTTTTTGGAATTGTTTCCATAATTGTGAAACGACCGAATGATGAACTCCGAAGAAACGAGCAGCATCTTTGATAGACTCTCCTACGTCAATGCGTCCAACCAACCTGCCAGCACTCAGAATCTTCCATTCGTCTTCTGGAAGCCACAGAAACACGCTTAGCTTGATAGAAAATCGTATGAATGCTCTAAACACCTTTCATCAACACTTACATATGAAACTCGTGTAACCCCTCTTGTACGATTGCCTGGTTTGCATAGTTCTCGACGCGAAACCGTGGATGGTTGTTACTTAACATATTTTCATACTTTCTTCAAACTTTGCAGCAAATTTCAACTTCTTTAATTCTGATTGGCTTACGGAAATAAGCCCGGAGAAGAAAATGTTAAACTTTTGGAAGTGAGTGTATATATCTCCTATTCCAACTCAATTTTTCTTAAGTGAATTATTTTTCAGAGTCTCGAAGTATTCCTCCTTTACCAGAGAGACCAGCAGTTGAATCCCTACGTTCAGAATGCTCTTTGAAGAATTTTCAAGTTACTTTAAGAACCTACATTCATTTCCAAGCGCAACTTATGCAACTTAAAACTATTCTTGGAAGACGTGTTCTGAAAACAAGTAAAGCGAAGCTAGATGATACAAGTGTCTCGCTGCAGGTACCTTTATAGTTTCTTTTAGAAAATATTTTTATTAAAAACTGACTGATACGCATATTTCAAGGTTGAACATCGTGTGCCTTTTCAGTCCTTTCTAAGAAAACAGAATTTCGTGAAAATCGACTCTAACCTTTTTCCCTTTACAAAATACAAATTGACTGTAATTTTTTATACTTATTACATTTTAACAAAACTATCCTTATACTGTTTTTATTTATATAAGAGGTGTGACACAAAAAGAAAACGAGACTGGTCCATCCAATAAATCATTGTACGTATAGAATCGATTCTCCGTGACATTATCGCCTGCAAAATAGTTCCTTTCAGCATTCACACACTTCTGCATTCGGTACTGGTAACAGTCCTGGAACGAGGTATTTGGAAGTCCCTTTAGGAGATTTTCCGTTTTTGCCTGAACCTCTTCAACAGGTAAAATGGATTCCCTTTCAGCAAAATGTAACTGTAAGAAATAAAAAAAAAAGTCGCATGGGGATGAATAAGGGGGATGCGCCATCATAGTAATGTTTTTGCAGGGTCAGAAAATGCTTAACAAATTGGGCCATGTGGGCGGATGCATTGTCTTAATGCAACAACCATCCATATCACTCCTCAATTCTGGCCTTTTCTCCTAATTTTTCCCGAACTGCTTTTAGTATTTCAATGTAGTAGTGTTTATTAAGTCTGACCACTAATTTGAGTGGGAACCCACTCATATCACGAATTTTGACTATATTTTAGTCTGTATTCACTGACCTTGAGCGCCCGGCAGGTTCATCTTCCGCACTGACCCTTTTTCCTGAAAACCTCTCATACCATTCAAACGCATGTGCCCGAGACAAAGTTTCATCTCCATAAGCCTCGGTTGATATTCGAAATGTTTTCGTGGCTGATTCCTTAAGTTTCACAAGAAATTTGATGTTGATTCGACATTTTTCCGAAAGAATGCAGTTCTACGTGTTCACTCAATCACGCAGTACTCCCAGCTGGCGTGATCAATTACAGCGAAACTGGCCACATGGACAGAAAAGGTTTGTGGGCGAAAGTCAACAAAACAGTTGTTACCAACTCCTCTCTTTTCATGCTACACACGTAGTCTCGTTTGTGTGTGTCTCATCTCGTATTTTTATAAGCCGTTTGAAATATTAAAAAAAACTGTATGGGTATGGAATTCGGGAGGGAGCAATATTTCAATAACAACCAAGTTATTCATTTTTTTTTTTTAACTTTTCAATTATAGGTTTGATCAAGAGGCAAGAGTTTTTGAATTTTCATTTTGTCGAATATTCTTTAAATTAATATTCAAGCGGATGTTATAATAAACTTGCAAAAGATAACCTGTGTACAAAAACTCTGTTCTGAGAATCTAATATTATAAAATACTTGGTACAGATAATATCGTAACTCGAGAACAAAGAAATATGAAATGAAATTTAAATGAAAAATATGGAGATTTTAGAAGAAAATCATAAACTTAGAAACTATTTCGTTCTGTTAATATCAAAATTATGCAAGAACAAAACTTTTAAATGCGTTGTAAAAACGTAAAGAAAGAATTATTAAGAACTGTACGGATCGCCTTATATTGAAACTACAACTACTTATATCAATAAAGAATTATGTATATGACGCACACTTAAATAAAAATGATTCATGTTTTTAAAAAAATCAACTCACATCAGTACTTGATCAATGCAAAATTACAGTTTCGTAGCGAAGAGTTTTCCTAATTATCGTAAATTTTCATCTTTTGTAATGGTAAAAAAAAAATTTTCAACTGCCCACACTCATGATAATTTTTTATACAAACACATGCATTTTTCACATTTCTTTTTAAATCATTATATAGTTCTAAGATGTCTGCTGTTACGGTGTCAAATTTTATATTCAGAAAGCACTCCTAAGTGTACATATTTCTTTCATTATTTTTGACGCAAAGCTCAAAATTGTATAAGAGATGCCGTTGCTTTAATATACAGGTGAAACTATAGCCTAAGTGTTTTAATTTTAGACACTAAACCTCCGTCACATGATGTAGCCCAATGATTCTCAACCTCTTTCTTATTGCGATACACTTTTAACAATTCAGGAGAGAGAGAGAATTCTCTCCTGGTACTTCATACTATTACTGTTTTTTCTGCTCCCGAATAGTTTCTAGATCTCTTACAGTTATTCCTTCTTAATTAGCAAGAGTAAAGATTGTTTGAATTTTAACTCGGGATAGATTTTTCCCTACAACTGCGATTTTAAGTGAGTTTCAAAAAGCTCTTTCTCAAGCGCTTGACACTACCTCAGATTCTGACCGAATTTCCAATCAATTACTACGGTACTGAAATCTAGACTCTCTTTTAAACATTTATCTGTTCAACAGAATCTAAAATGAAGAAATTTTCTTCTTGGACTGAAGCTATTGTAATCCCCATCTTAAAAACGGGAAAGGATTCTGATGACCCATTGAATTATCGGTCCATTGCTCTAACAAACTGTCTTTCTAACACTTTTGAGAGAATGGTTAATACTAGTCTCATTTATCCACTGAAATTGAGCGATTATATTGCGCGTTATCAAGAGTGGCTTCAGTGAGGGATGTTCCACTCTCGATAACATAATTTTCCTTGAGCAAAGTCGCACTCATTTTTTGAGGAAGCAATATCTCGTTTTCTGTATTTTTAACATAGAGAAGGTCTGTAACTATACATGGGGCTACAGGATTATCTGTTCTCTGAATGATTTTGTTTTAAGGGGTCAATTACCTCATTTCTTACAAAATATTTAACGAGCCGTGTTTTTAGAGTTCGTGTAGGATCTGTTTTATGTGAAATTTTGTCTCATTTTGAAGGTGTCCCACAAGAAAGTACAGTCGACTCTCGATAATTCAAACCTTCAATGATACGAACCTCTCAATAATTCGAAGTATATGTTCAGTCGCTAGAAAAACTCTTGATATTTCGAACTAAAACATAACGTTTTGGTACACTCAATAATTCGAAGTAAAATCTGTGGCTGGCCAGACTGCAACACGCAATAATTCGAAGTTATTTTATAAAACTCTCAACAATTCGAACACTCACTATCATGTACAGTGATGTTGCAAACAGGTTGGATCTTACAAGTTTTGTGTTGTATTGTCTCTGCGTGTCTCCTCTGTAACGTAGCCCCTTTAAAGACCATCTGTCAGTTACCTCTTCTTAGTGTTTTCCGGTTCATCAGACGAAAATACACTTTTATTGCTTTCCTTCTTCAAGTGAACAATAGACAAATCGCACCTGTTGTCAGCTGTTCATATCTTTTGTTTAACACGTGGCCTTGCTATACATGTGTTCAGAAAGAATGGTCCACTATTGTGTAAAAATGTATTAAATGTATTCTTTTAATACATGACTTTTAACTTCTGTATAATATTTATATTGTATAATATGTAGTTTTTAAAAACTATTTTAAAATAATTTTATACATATGTACAACTGTTGTTTTATTATATAGTTTCAAATTTAAATGTATTATAAAAAATTTTCTTCGTTATGTTGGGAGTTTTTTCTACCCTCTTGATAATTCGAAGTTTTTCATTGGTCCCTCCAACTTCGAATTATCGAGAGTGGACTGTATATTGATTGTAACGTTATTCCTTTTATACACTTTCAAAATACTTTCTTCCCTTCCCACATCAGTTAAGGGCACTTTGCATGCGGATGACCTCCAAATTTCTTGGTTCTGATACGTGTGTTATAGAAAAAGCATTTATAAACCACTGTTAACAGCATTGTTGCTTGGTGTGATAGGAATGATGAATAGCCTGGAACACTTTGAAAACATTAGACATCCTATCGTGTGTCAAAGTGTTCAAGTTTTAATTATTTTAGAAAGTGAAGATGTGTTTATGTATTATTTTGGTGGCTTCCTAGAGTCATGTAGGAATTTCTGGCAAAGACTGTGCAGATTCTGCTGCAAAATTAGCAATTCCCTCATCGTACACAGGCTGTTCCATTTCAAAACGTTCAGTTTTGCAATAGGAAGAACATCAGATCTATTTGGCAAAGTATGTGGAATCTATAAGTCAACAGCAAACTTCATTCCGTTAAACCCTCTCTGAATGTATGGCCTGTGACCCCTCTCCTTCCGCTCTTTTGCAAATTGCCATTCCCCGTTTACACACAAACATCTTGTATACTCTGATTTGCAATGTGTGCCGAATTTCTAATTAAATTCTCCATATTTTAATCTTTTATCCTGATTTAAGGGAGAAAGAATTAAGTATTTTAATTGATATCTATTTTAACTTTGATTTTAATTGGACAAACCATATACCAATTTTTAAAATACGTTAATTTCTTTAACCATTTAATTTTTGTACGTGAGCTTTGTGATTCTTATGCACGTTCTTGTGTATGTTTTAAATTTATTTATTTGCTAAATTTATTTTTGCATCACACCAAATGTTTGGTGTGGCTTATCCATGTCTGAACCTTGCGCCATAAAACTATAAATAACTACTTCCTTTTCCTAAATTTGTATTACAAAAGGAATCATTGCTTGATATAATCCCATATTTTTACCCTTAAAAATTTCCCAAGAAGTTAATTTGCAAGTTTATACAAATTTGTTAACCTTGTTAATGTAAGGTAAGTAATTTTATATACAATTATGTGATGTAATATTTTCTATTATATTTTACAGCGCAAAATTGGAAACTTGGATACTTTAAATAAAACTGCGATGGAAATGTTTGAGAAACTGAAACAAAGTAGCCAAAGTTTGATTCCCCAAGGAAATGAAGGAAACTTGCGAATCTTATCGGTTATCAAAGAGAAGCAACGAATGCCTAGTTTTCTTTCCAGTTATTTTCGAGAAAGAAAAACCAAAATTTTAAATCAGATGCAAGAAGTAACAAAACATACGCAACATTTGAAGCAATCTGATTATTTTAAAAATTTAGGGAATACCTTAGATGGAATATTTGCGTAACTTTATTTTTATCTCCATTTATCAAGCAGTTGTAAAGTTTTTAAATATCTAATAAAGAGTATGTGCTTATATCATACATTAATCCACAACATTAAACTAAAGAACGAATTTCTTTTTCAACTAATTGGAGAGTATAACAGCAAATTTATTAATACAAAAAAAAGTAAGAAAAAAATTTGAATTTTTGAATTTGACATGAATTTTTGAAAAATGATCGATTTTGACTTTTTTACATTTTTGAAAAGTTCAAACATTTCTGCTTAAAATGATATATGATATATCGAAATACAATAATTAGAAGTATTTTTATTTATTTTTTAAAAGGAAACCACTTTCCTTGACGCCTGACAGGTGCTCCTCGAGGAGCACCTGTCTTTCATCATGCTTAATTTTTCGATGACAGCGCGATTTGTTTTGTCTACAATTAGTATAACCTTTGTTTTACACATATATAAAACGATTTTTCTCTGAAGGAAGGAAAAGACAACTCAACAGTTATTTTTTTCCGTTTGGTTTGCTGTTAAATGGGATTATTCTAGTTTGAACTTGCTAATTGTGAATTATAATTTATTTATCCAGATTTTTTTCCTGTTTAATCCAGGTTTTACATTAAATTATTTATTAGTATTTTAATAACGATAAAAATTAAGGGGAGATAAAAAAAAATATTTAAACTCAAAAATGTCGGCGTTCAAAAAATGAATGCTCAAAATGTTCCAGCTATCACACCAGACAGCACAGAAACTGTTATTCAAAGTGCTTCAAAACGAAAACTTATTTCAAACAACAGTTTATATGAAGATATGGAAGGAAGTAATGAAAAAAATTTTTAATAGAATTAAATTTTTTGAATAAAGCTTTATTGAACTTTGCTGTTTGTAAAAACTGTGGCCATTCCATCTCATTGGAGGCTTCTAAAAGAGATGGAATTGTGTATTGCATGGGAATTTGTTGTAGTTTTTGCACAAAAAACATGGTTTCCATACGTCAACTAAATTGAAGAATAAAAATAAACTTTTCCACTCAAATATCAGATTGGTATTTTCTTTCAGATCTATTGGAAGAGGTCGTTCAACTGTAGAAACATTCTGTGGACTTATGAACTTGCCATCTCCACCTGAAAAATTCCGTACTTGTACAGAATTGTTGATCGACTCTTCTAAATTAACTTGTAAAAAATCAATGAGAAATTCTGTTGAGGAGGCCACACGAATAGAAGGTAGCCGTGACATCGCTGTTGCCTTAGATGGTTCATGGCAGAAAAAAGGATACCAGTCCCTCAATGGTATTGTTACAGCTACGAGTGTCGATACTGGAAAAGTTATTGACTCTGAAGTGTTTTCGAAACATTGTCGGTGCAAAACTGCATTTAATTCTGTTCATGAACCATCACATGTATTGCCAACTATAGTGGAACAAGTGGAGGCATGGAAGTGAAAGGTGTAACAGTGATATTTGAAAGATCCGAAGCTCATTATGGCATTCGTTACACAAAATATTTGGGCGATGGAGATTCAAGAGGTTTTTCATCAATACTAGCCCTGAATCCGTATGACATTCAAGTGAAAAAATTAGAGTGCTTTGGGCATATCCAACAGCGTATGGGTCCCGTCTTTTGGATCTCAAAAGAAAAAAAAGGAAAAAAAATTAAGTGATGGAAGAAGCTTAAGTGGACGCAACCGACTCACCGACATTTTAATTTCAAAAATTCAGAGGTATTATGGTATGGTCATTAGAAACAATATCAATGATTTACACAACATAAGAACTGCTGCTTAGGCTGTTTATTTCCATCTTTTGTCTACAAATGAGAGTCCTCAACATGGATTGTGTCCCTCGGGTACAAATTCATGGTGCAAGTTTCAGAAAACAAAAGCTGAATTTAACGAAAAGCATTATGATCATAAAAAACATACCCATGTGCCATCTTCCCTTATGAATGAAATTAAGCCAATTTTTAGAGATTTAGCTGACCCTAGGTTATTAAAAAAATGTCTACATGGAAAGACTCAAAACCCCAATGAGTCAGTTAATAATACCATATGGTCAGTCATTCCAAAATCTACGTCTGTGGAGTTAAAACCTCTAAAATTAGGGGTAAATATGGCAACTGCACTATTCAATATGGTCCATGTAGTCAAATTAATCATTTTAAAACATTGTGGTGTTGAACCAGGCTTTAATTGTGTGTCATGCTTTAAAAAATCAGATGCACGTAGGATTCGTGTAGCCTAACGAAAGCATCTTGAGATACAAAAGGCTAGATTTCTAAAAATAATGAAAAAAAGAAAATTAGAAGAGTCTTTTGTAGAAGTAGAGGGCAAAGAAAATGTTTCATATGCTTCTGGGAAGTATTAAAAAAAGGTAAATCATCAAAAATTACAAATTTTTACTTTAAAGCCTGTTTTCTCAAAATGCAATATTTTTCCCTTTATATATGTACTTTTTTCTCAGAAACTAATTAATGTAGGGTCCTCAAATTTTCAGTAAGTACATTTTCAACATGTTTACACATTTTAATGCAGCAGTTAAGATATATCTATCAAACTTTTTTAGATAACGTCTTTTTAAACTAAATTTTAGGGAGAAAAAATTGGACATTTTTTAAAAAATTCATAATTATTTTAATTTTTATTAAAAAGACAAAGCCTTCGATTAAAGTCTTATTTATAGTACATATAACCTACAGTAAAAATTTCATCTTTGAGAAGCAAGAAGTTTCTGAGAAAAAAGTATATAAACTTACGAAATTTAACATGGGCTCCTATGGAAGGTGCCGGACCCCCTTAACTCATTGAAGACAGTATACAGTAAAAAGTATATAAGCCTGATTTCCCGAAAATTTTTTAAATGTAACATAAAAACCCATTTTGGGAAATATAGTTTCAAAAATATTGTCTACAAAAATAGTTGGCATATTTGCAAATGATATGATTTTCCATCATCCGTTGCCAACAGTTGAAAAATAAAAGCCGATAAATCACATCTCCTACCTTTAAAATATTAACAAAACCTGAAAAATGGATGTATAATTATTTAGCAATGTTTTGGATACGATATAAAAAACTTCTAATATATTTGGGAGGAAGAACCTATATTCTAAATTTATTATCAAAGCACCCCTTTTTATTCCCCGAATATTTTCTTCCGTTTCCTGTTATTTAGATAAGAATCCAAAGTAACAAATATTGCCCAAATACACTTAAATTATATCTAAGATATATGTAAAAGCAGTTTTAATTTATATCGTAATACACACACTGGCCAATGAATTGGAAAAACCAAAGATCAATATTATATTGAACCACCTTTTGCACTAATAGCTGCTCTGATTTGTCCGGGTATTCGAGTCTACATGCTTCAGGAGTGCATTTATGTCCAGAGAATACCATGAATTGGCTATGAAGCTTTTTAGATCTTGTAAATTAGATGGAACATGAGAGTGCTGTCGGATGCGTCTTTACACCATATCCCATATATTTTCTTTGGAGGTAAGATCCAGGCTATGCAGTGGCCAGGAAAGTTGTTGGAAGACTGATGTTCAGCAAACTAATTTTGAACACTTCTGGCACTATGTATGGTTCCATTATCGTCCATGAAGTATCCGTCACCATCACTATAAAAATGCAATGTTGCAGGGTACACTTCATCTGCCAGTGTATTTAGGTATCTCATGGCTGTTTGTTTACCTTTGAGGAGCACCAGAGCCCCACATCCATCCCAGCAGAACATGCCCCATATCATGATACTTCCACCAGACCCTTGCACAGTGCAAGTAAGGTGAGCGGCTTCGTGGGGTTCTGACCAAATTCGACGCTTTCTATCAGTGTAGCGTGATTCATCCGACCACATTACTCATTTCCAATCTTGTGAGATGCCCAGTTTCTTCTTTTTAGACACCACTTTAAACGAATTTTTGTATTTCGGGCAGAAATACAAATGAGTGGTTTTCTCTTAAACACCTGACTATGCATTCCTACCTTCTGCAATTCTTTGCCCGCGATTCGAGCTGAAATCTGTTAAGAAGAGCCTTGGTTAAAGATTTGTGCCAGTTGAAGTACAGTATAATCCCTGTTCTGCCGTTCAATTCATCGGAAATGGCACTGATCACGCTCTTGGGAAAACTGTGCTCAAATCGCAGTTACTTCTATAAGAGAAGGACTGGATTCTGATTCCAACTTTTAAAACTATTTGATGTGGCTGCTTTTGAGAACCCAGTGAGATTTGCTTCCTAATCGAGGCTCCTGCTAAGCGGATATCAACAATAAGCCTTTTTTCAAATGCTGAAAGATCTGTCGTTTTTTCCATTTTACTTCATACATCATGAAAAGCATTCTTGTACCTTACTTATACTATCATTCTAACAACGTGTAACGCACGTCATAAAAAATAATCTGCATACTTCATTCCTAGCACACATTCAAATGCAAATCTCAAAAATTTCTCATAATTCATTGGCCAGTGTGTGTGCATGCTTAAATTTACTTGCTTAATTGTATCTTTCCAAGCCAAAATAGAAATCATTGGCAACCAGAAAGGATTAATATTAATATCCAGGCTAAAATAATCGAAAAATCGATATTTAAATCTATAACACACAGTATTAAGTATGAAATTGAAACAATGACAATCCAAAACAAATAATTTTATGCATTTCAACAAATATTAAACATGGTTCAGAAAACAAGTATAATGTAACAGCTAAAAATTAATTTAAATCTTAATCTAAATATTTTTACGTGTTCTTTAAATACGAATACCATTTCTCAATACTCCAGTCTTGTTTTATTTCTCACATTTAAAAGGATTACACTTTTGTTTCTATTTATATCCCATTCACAAACAAAAACAACTAAATAGCTTATACATGCAGTTTCCCAGCAACAAGCTCTCTCTCTCTCTGACGCCGAGTTTTTCCCTAAAACCACATATTTAGTTTATGAAAACGACAAGTATTTCCCTTCGATTAAACACTTAATTATAACATCCCTACTGTATATTTCCCTGTGTTTTTCTCTTTCTCAGACTGTGGGGACCATTCTGACTTTTTTTTTAAATCGGTACTTGTAGTGAAAGGTTGCACAAGTGCCACTCTCTCTATTAGCATCCAAAATACTTAAATAAACTCATTGATCTCTGCTCGGTTATTTATGTTGTCACGACTACATCTTTCGAAATAAATGCATTACACACACATATATAAATATACATGTATATGTAGGACTGAATTTGAGTGTTATAGTAATCTCCCGTTTGTTAAGTGGTATGATCCACACTGACTTAATAGCCAAGAGAGCGAGCCCCCCCCCCCCGGGGCTGAGGAGGCAATCGGACGAGAAAAGACAAATGTACAATGATAAATAATAAGACGATGCTGACGAAATGAGTGTTGAATATAATGCAATGTGTGTGTAAACATAGTGTACAAATGACGTCACCTAGCACTTTTATTTTTATTCTTCCTTAAATTTGCAACTATATAGAAAATATTCGTAAAGAAAAAGTACTTTTTAAAGTAATTGATTCTATTATTTAAAGTTAAGATTGTTTTAATTTTATAAAACTAATTTTTTTTTTTGTTTTATAATGCCATCAACAAAAGCTATTGGCGAGTTTAAAAGAGGGCAAATTGTTCCTATGAAATAAAATGACGAGGAAATATCTGAAATTTTTGAAGTGAAAACTTCTTTAGCGGCATTGGGTACTTTTTTGGTAGGGGAAAATCTTATGGGTTCGCGTCACCGACATGCTCTGACTGGCGCATGCGCAGTGTGCTGTTCGCTTTAGACACTTTTTGGATGGGTGAAATCTCGTGCGTTCGCGTCACCAACATGCTTAATAGAAGCATATCTGTAAGCTATACAGCTGACGTATAGTGCTGTGTATATCTTATAAGTGAAATTGAATGGGTTTAATGAAAAGTTCAATGTGTATATACTGTGTATTGTTTAAACAGTGCTTTTGTTTGATTATTATTTGAAGCGTTTAATTGAAGAATCATTGTGCAGTATAATAGTGAGCACTAAATAAATATACTAATATTTTTAAGATAAAAAAATAAATAACAGAAAACTATTTTAAATACTCGCATTTATTTTGGCGTTTGAAAATTTTATATTATTTAAAATTAATTTAAATCTTCGTATTTATTCTGGCGTTTGAAAATTTTGTATTTATTTTCTAATATTTAACCTCTGCAATGCATCACGCAATCCAGATTAGTATTTCACAGAGGCTTAGACGTTTTCTTACTACCGTGGTAAAACAAACATTTAGTTGTTCAATCATAATTTTATCGTGGATTTTGAAATTAAAAATTTTATAAATCTAATAATAATTCAAGATTAATGTATTTAAGTTTAAAATATGGTTAAAAATGCAAAATTATAGTTTATTATCTTATACCATTAAAATCTTTAGTTTGAAATAATAAAAACTGCTCCGACTTTAATTTCATTAAATATTTTATTCTATTTAAAAATTTAATATTTCGAAATCATTATTTATTAATTTAAATTGTCAAAAATAAAATATATGCTCTTCTATTTTTTGCAAAATGATTATATATAATTTTATATCATTCGATTTTCTTATTAGAATTTTACGAAAAAATATTATCAGGGAATTAGGGTTATTTTAAATATCCGTTTTTCATATTTGCTTAGATCCTTAACATTTTCCCCTAATTTCTGCTTCGGCAATGACTATTCACAAATCACAGGGAGGTACTTATGATGCTATTGTCTACGAATACGATATCAAACATCCTGGAGAATTAGTTTACTTAGCTTTTACAAGAGTAACGAGGATACAAGGTTTATTTTTGGTAACTCAAGAAAATATTAGCAGCAGTGGGAAATTTTGGATTGGTAGAAGAGGAACACCTCTAAATGTTTCAGAAACAGATAAACATCATAAAAGATCAACAAGTCATCGAGAGGATCTAACGTTAGAATTGAAAAGGTTACAAAACAATTCACTACAAACGGTCACCAAAACATTTCTAGAATTCATCTCCAACAAGAAACGATTCTCGATATTTTCATTCAATTGTCAAAGTTTGCATGCGCATGGAGCTGACCTAAAAAATGATGCTATCGTAAAAAAGTCAAATGTTCTGCTTTTGTCGGAAATTCGTATGAAAAACGAAGAACCACTTGATAATCCGAATTTCAACTTTGTTGTAAGTTATGAAAGACCCGAAGTTCCAGCAGCAGGCGTAACTATTTATCACAATACTCACGATACGTCACACTTCATTACTTCACACATATGGACATACTAAATTCACTAGAAGCATTGGTGTTAATGTTTCTGATACAGGCGAAATATGCGTTGCTCGTTGCGATTCTAAGAACGGGCAGTACATATTAATGGTTGTCGTTTATATTTCGCCTGGAAAATCTATTAGATACAACAATTTTTATTCGAAAATTTGATGATTTTTCAAAAGAAGGTTCTGAAATACTTGATAAAAGATTTAGCGAAAAATATGATAATGTACCGATGATTTTAAGTGGAGACTTCAATATTAACTTTGCAGATGATAAAAATCTACCACTAGTTGAATTTCTTAATGAAACACTTAATTTAAATATGTCCAATGATCGAAAACTCAGTACTACAAAACATAAAACGATGATCGATGCAGTTTTTATGCGATACTTCGATAAATTTGAATCAAACATCTTCCTTTCTTACTTTAGTTACCATACGCCTATTGTATCCTTTTTAGAACAAAAAGAAATGATTGAAAGTACAAAAAGTCTAAGTATTGTTCAAATTAATGATGACAATGATGCAAACAATTAAAATAATGTTAAAGATCAAGTACATTGAAATTTAAGTAAATACAAATACTATCCATAAGTAATATGATTGTATTTTAATTGCTATTTCAATTGAATTGTATTTATATGTTGTCATGATCTCTTGTACAGCCCGTAATATATTTGAATAATAAAAAACCATATAAACATGTGTGCATTCAGTTGTTGCTCGGAGTGTCAATAGATATGAAAACCAGATTGATGTTGATAATTTTAATTCAAACATTATGAAATTTCAAATTTTAATACTAAAAGTTCTAAGTTTTCACTTCTATCGGCAGTTTCTGTAACTGCCAATTTTTTTAATCTATAAAAGAACTTACGTGGACGTCGTTTTTATTCAGAAGAAATTGATGTAGCTATAAATGCATTTTCTTCAGCAATTCCAAGAAATGAATGGTTTGAGGCATTTAATATGTAGAAAATTCATCGACAAAAATGAATTGATGCTGGAGGAGACTACTTTGAACACTCCTGAAATTTTGGAAATATAACTTTTAAAACCTAGGTGTATATCAAAAATTTCAGAATGACCCTCGTAAATGCGTATGGTAGTAGGTATAGGGCTAGACACAGACATGACATAATGCCACTGTTCCCAGTTGACATATAGTTTGAAATTTCCAGCTTTTCGAATGATATATATCCGGAAATAACATTTTACGATTAAAATTATTCGGATTATGATCTTTTTAATGCCGATTCGAGAATATGACGAAAACACTCTGAGGACGAGGCTTAAGCCCTCGCACCAGTTGACTCATGCCTTAAGACGTCCCAGGTTGAAGCATCAGAAGACGAAATTCTAAGCAGCTGCTTAGATGGTTTATTCTGAAAACAAGAAGCTAGCTTTAATTTGTTGATGGAGATAATTTTCTTCTCTCCTTAAGCCAAGAGTGAAATACTTGTTACTACCACACAATACAATAGAAAAGGGCCATCACATGGTCGTTGCAACAGTTTGATTACAACATATCGACAAACGAAAACGTAACTTGACGTCAGCAAGCAGTTGGGGACGAAGATATTATGTCCGTCCACTCGGGATGCCAGAATTGGACAAACCAATTCCATCTGGGATTCTAAAACTGAGAACAGGGAGAACAAAAATCCAAATTTTTGTGAGTGCATGATTTCAATTTTTATTGTGATAAATTCAATCAAATTTCTTTAATTGAGTTATATTTTATGCTCGTGGGTAGAAAGTATCTGTTAGGAAAGTTTGCATAGCTTAACATGCAGAAAATATATGGACATGTATTTAGCAAAAAAACTAAGAAAAAAAAAGCAAGGATTCATCAAAATACTTCAAGTAAAACTTTGGAACCTACAAACTTGCATATACTCACATCATAAAAATATGAGGAGGTTTTGATACCTCAGATAATGATCAATTCCAGCCCTCCTCCTCCCGTATAGTATCAATAAAAACATGTGCACATGCAGATCAATCTAAAAACATCACTGGTCCGTGATTGTGTGAAGTGTCTGATCTTGCAACAACTGCAATCGTGTCATTTGTCTTTCAAGACTATGGCGAAATAAATGACTGAGATATAGATTTCCAAAGGTTTTATTGTAACACCTAATCGGTGTAAAGTCGTGACGAAAAAAGCTGGAGAAGTGTGTGGTGCAGAAACAACAAATGACATCACCAGAAGACTTAAAATCTTACTTTAATGAACATTCTATTGTGAATAAAAATATTTTATAAATTATGTTTAGTATTAGGTACACATATGTTAAAATATTCTAAATGAAAAAAGTTTTGCTTATTAAAGAGAAAAAACCAAAAATAATCAAAGCTTATAGGGGAAAAAATGCGACTTTTTTTGTGTGAACAATACATATTTTGTGAATCAACAAGTATTATTATTTATCTCCTCATATCCCAAACTTCATATTTGAAAAATTAGAGTTACGGTATTGGTAATTTAGATCATAAAGAAAATTGATAAAAAGACAAAATTTCAACAATTTCCAAAATTTTTAAGAGCAATTCACAAGCTGAAGATTTTCTTTATTTGAAATTTTTTTCGGTCATTTTACTTAAATATACAAAAAAGGCAACTATTTCAGGGTATAACAATAAAAAAAATATCCATGCCAATTTAATCAGCAATATTGTAATATAGCTTTAGCAATAGTTTCTATATTTTTGTGTATTGCTACAACATAAAATTAGCATTCCATTCTTTAAACTCTTGCTGATTTATTTCCCAGTATTCTCTTCAGAATACAGCCAAAAAAATTGATGTAAATGCTTTCAGAATTTCAAAATTAATTAGCCTACTCGATTTTGTTTTATCCAAAAAAAAGTCCAACATTTACAAAGATCTAGGAGGCTAAATACCGAAAATCACTGCTATTAACTAGAAATTGCATATGAAATTCTATCATATCTGTCAGGAGGGGGGGGGGGATGATGATATTGAGGATTTGATCAAATTCCTAAGGTATGTGATCAATTCACGGAAGATATTAAAATAACTGAGTCATTTCCCTGGAAAAAGTATAAGAGATCTGATCAAATCCCTGAACGGTTTTAGTGAAAAGAAATAACATTTTTAAGAGTTTAAAAGTATTTATTTAGCAAATTGTGCATTATTAAATGTGGAGTAAGTAATAAACTAGTCACACTGAAATATACAAATTATTTATTATGAACTAATTAACAAAAGAGAAATATATACTTATGCTGATATTTTCAAAAATAAAAAGGATATTTTAATAAATTTTTAAACATTTTTTGTGAATATAATTAATAATTAAAAATGTTTATTCAATTTTAATAAAACAAGTTGTTGATTTGTGGCATCTCAAGTTACAAAATATGTTACTTTTTTACAAACAAAGCTTTTTGTTTTACATTGATTGTAATTTGTATTGCACACAAGAACACTTAAATCCTTAACCAAATAAGGATAGTTTTCTTACACTCATGCTGACTTAGATTAATCTGTAGAACTGTTATGGTAAGTGTTATAGTAGCTATTTGAAGAACGTTTCTAGGTAGCCAACTTTTATAATTCCAACTGAGTCACTAATTTGGTATAAATTATTTTTTTAGTTAATACGATCCCCACAATGTTATTTCCATCTAATAGACCTCTATATACCTCAGATACATGAACCAAAATCAAAAATATCACATGAATAATCTCTGGTACATTCTATTCTACAAAAAAAGCAACATACTGTACTGTCACTGACTGCTGATTCCCCCTTCTGATGCAAATTACACTACAGATGTTTTAACTGTTGAAGCAGGAGTTGAGTAAAGTTGTTAACTGGTTCGAATTGTTTTTATTTACGATAAAGAAACTTGTTCAATTTCTGGTACCTCAATTTATAGCCTTTTTGGAGAATAAATCATCTACAGGTAGAATCTGTGACTTTGAAGTGTTATTGTTAATTGACTTAACTATTAACAGATCATTTGAAGTTGAAGCAATGTAATAAATTAATTTGGATGCTGGTAGATATTTTGAAGCTGAAGTGCCATTGGTGTTAAAATAATGTCATGAATTCTTCTAATTACGAAGTATATCTAAGTCCTCTTCAACAATAAGTTTTTCAAGCAACTCTTTCGAAGTATGATTAAATTGGAGTCCTATTTTTGGTTCTGTTCCAAATAACGTTTTGTAAGGTGGTTCTTTTTTAATGGCTCGATGAAAAGAGAAATTCTTTTGAAACTGAATAAAGGGAAAACGAATAGCCCAATTTCTTGTGTCATTGTCAATTAGCCAAGCATGGCTTCATCATCTTGATTTCATCGCTCAACGGATCCTTGACTAGCTGGATGTCTAGGTCTACCGTTTACAGTTTTGCACATCGGCTACAAGCTTGTTAATTCTTGTATGACCGCAGCTGGAAACTCACGGCCGTTGTCGTTTTGTAGAATACGAGGACAACCTACTTCTAAAAATATTTTAATAGCTCCATTGACACTTCGGAAGCTCTTTGTGAAGTCAACAGTCAAAGAAAGCTGAATTTCGTCTTATGGTCTTGGTAATTTGATAGCCATTTGTAATTTCTATCCGGAGTCTACAGCTAGTCATCTAAATTGGTTCACGTTAATTTAAGTCGCTTGATTCAATTGGGTTAAAAAAATTTTTTGTTAAAGATAAAAATTTTTAGACTGACATACTACATGCACAGCTTTAAAAACTCCAGTAGAACTAAAGCATTAGTTATTTCAATTTAAAACAATAGTCTTTTATCTCTTACATGGTGGCAAGTTAAAATATAAGAAAAACTTTCCATTGGGACTATTTTTACAACTTGATCGGGTTCGAACTTTCTCTTAAAAATCAAAATTTTTAGTATTTCCATAATGATACTGTCTATGTATCCTTTGCAGCTTAAGTAGTGGCACTAATTTAAATTGTTTGATGATTGATACAGCTTCTATCATTTCACCGAGTCCACAAGGATATTCTGTTTTACCCCGGTTGTTCAAAAACGTCCGGACAATTTTATTAGAGCGAATATTTCGAAAATAGAGCTTTTTAATTTTTAACTAAAACCGTTAAGGGATTTGATCAAATCACATTTTTTTCAGGAAAGTGACCCAAAGAGCTGTTATTTTAAAATCTTCCATGAATTGGACATAACCTTAGGAATTTGATCAAATCCCTGTGACGTTTTTATAGACATCTAGTGCATTTTAAAATATCAAAAAGTAACTTTTTTGCAATTTGAATGGTACTGAACTGATGAAATCTACAAAGTCATCCTTGAGCGCATGCACTCCACAGGATTTACAAAACTGATTTTAACCAAATTTATAAGAATAATTGTCAGTAATGTCATGAAAAGTTCAAATATTTAATATACAAATTTGTACAGACATTTCCCAATAAAAAATTGTACAGATCAACATTTTTTGTTCTGGTTTTACTTTTCATTCTGCATAATTGTTCTTGGTGCGATGAACTTATACAAATAATCCGCAGTTTCATCTTGTATCCCATGTTATGATGCTACCATGAACTGCTAAAAAAATAAAAGAACAAAAGTCATTAAATTTTAGGCATTTTAAAATTTGCTAAGCATTTGATTTAAGTAAAATACATTAGTTGCAAGGACTAATAAAAGATTTAAGAAAAGTGTTCTCACTCTTTGATGAACATTCCAATACAAAAATTTCCAGTTTTAAGCAAGAAACAAATTTTAGAGTTTAATATTATATATTTTGAAAAAAGGAAAAAGTTTGTATCGTTGCAATTTGATCTTGCACAACAAAAAATATGACCTCAAATTATACCCATAATCTTCTAAGATAAATGTTTACAAAGTATATTTCTTCTATGTACACAAAAGCCTTTTAGCCCACAACTAAAAAAACACCAGCAGTATTCATATTATAAAAATTAAAGAGAAAAGAATTAATACAATTCATTCCAGAATATTTTTCCAGATACACAGAAAAATTATTAGCAACCAACAGAGATCAAATAGATCCAAATGTCACAAAGATCATTGAATGGAGTAGGGCATTTATTGAACTTCAAGATCCTTATATAGTGTGAAGTTTGGATGTTTTCTTTTTCTCTCCCAACTGATTATAAATTATGAAACTACTTCTATGCTATGTTTTGTAACTCTCTGGTCAAATACAAACAAGATTTGCATACTAATATATTTTAACAATATCAGAAATTGTGAAATTTCAAAATTCCTATTTTTAAAATTCTTTGAGAATTTTGGAGCAGGCAGGAAAATATCTTGTACATTAAAATTTTGACCATTAGTAATCTTTCATAGAAGGTATCATACAAAAAGCTTATTTATAGTTCAAAGTTTGTTTTTTTTATCCTACGCCCGTCTTCGACATCTCAGCCATTAGACGGGTAGCCCAATAAAATGATGACGAAGCATAAAAAAATTAAAATTTGTATCCGTAGTATTCTACAAAAAATTTTAAAACAATAGGGCAGTGTCTGAGGTGGTCACCATCCATTTCACCTTGGTTGCACAGAGGGCACCAAGCAGAATCTTTTACTCCAATGCAATGTAAATGCCTTTGCAAGTAGTCATATCCAGTAAGTGAACGAAAGCACGCAACTCCAACAGATTTAGGCAAGGAACTGGGAACTCTACCACTTTTGTTAAGCAAGATATTCCACCTTTTACCTGCAGCTGCTTCACCATACAGGGAGACTCTATTAATTTGCAGTTTCAAAGTGACTACTTCAAAGTGAGTATTAGAAAAATAGTGGTTAAAAACATTATAATAAAGAATGTCATTACAAGCATATTTATTCAAGGAAAGGCTTATTTTGAGAATTATTGTTTTATAATTCTGCTAAAAAGAATATAAAGCAGCGTTTCTCAAACTGAGATATTACCTTCCACTTCAAAATGCTCATTAGCTTTATATTTGATCCTATAACCAAATTTAAAAAATAACACTTTGTTTCATTTGCTGTAATCTCAGGATGAGAGATTTTTTTATTACGTTTTCGTTTTTAACCTAAAATACGAGTATACTACTATTTCAGAGATAAAACCCAGACCCAGAGAAAAATTCTTGGAAGGTAAAAAATTCATCACTATTATTATTGGACTGCCATACATGAGCTGTAGAAAGAAAAAGAAGACAATTCACTTTTCACCAAAGAAGCAGAATATATTTGTTGATCATCTGTTTGACCTTCGAATTTAATGGTATGGTTTCCTTCCCTTTTTCTCTTACGGAAGTTGTAAACAATGTATTTCTGTTGCGTTTTTTACCATATGAAAGAGTTTTATGATTTTTGGAAAAGCACAGCGTTTTGAAGGATTATATATTTGACCAAGATTTATTGTTGTGTATTCTGAAACATAAATCGTAATGAACAACGTTTTACACTATTCTTTTTCAGAATGAACAGCTATATTTTTATATTGAATAAATAAATTTTTAATCCGGAAGTGGTCGCGTGAAGGGCAGAGTCACCCCAGGCTTATGAATGGTTAATTCTGGGAAAACTGTTTATTGTTACCAATGTCCTTTTGACAGTACCCTCCTATATGATGGTCTTAATGGGAACTAAAATGCATTCGTCATATTTCTCCCTCTTTTTTGGGGAGTGGTAAACGTTTTTTTTTACAATATTAAAGTTCTTGTTTTAATTGAGTTCACCGCGCAGCCACTTTTGTTCCAAAATATTTTCTATGAACATGCTACATTTTTTCCCCCTTGAACAACTTTATGGTTTTGATTGCTGTGTTGTACGACTTATTATCGTTTATAAATGTAAATGAGCAGAATATAAAAAAAGAAATGGGCATCTGTGATTTCTATTGACAGAAGTTGAAATTGATCAAGCATGGGAAAAACTTGCTGAAGTAATGCATATTAGTCATGATATTGAAAGTAAATTTGAAAAAAGCGATAAACATGAAACTAAGGGAAAATTTCAATTACTACTTAAAGAGCTCCATCAAGAATAATATGAAGACACAAGTGTACCGCGAGACAAACTTTGCCCTGTCAAAAAGACACAAGCAAGGAAAGGTTCAACAGGATATTTTTCGATCAGCAAAGGATAGCAGAACTGCAATAATGTGAATAAAATGAGTTTTGCTTGCAAATAACATTCTTGTAATGTTAGCGAAAAGTGTCTATGATTTGTATCCTTTATTAAGGTCACACACATTTTAAACATTTTAGTTCAGTTTTATTGGATTTTTTCTCAAATTATCAAAGTAAAATTGAAAAGTCCTTGAAAGTAGGTAAGTACATATATTTTCCCTTAGTTAAATTATTTACTGGAGTTGTGACTTTTATCGTGAACAATAAAAAAAAGGATTGGGATGACTCAGTCATCCTGCACGACCTTTAACATTAGTATGGAGTGCGCGCTTGCTGCCAGGCTAAAACATTTTTAAGGTAACTAGGACGCATGTGACAAGGAAAAAATGAACTTTTTTACACCACATTTAAAGGTTTTCACTCACTTAAATTTAAAGCAACGAAAGTAAAAATTTTTTCGTTGAATTATCTGTACATTCATGTACTTGTTAGTATAAAAAAAATTCCATTTTAAATTACAAATCAATTTGTATGAGCAATAATTAGTCAATAACTATTTTTTTTTTATTTTCAAGGCATACGAAGGCTGTTCAGAAAGTATCGATACTGAATTTATTCTATTTATTCGAGAAAACCCCCAGCGGAGGGACTGTGCGCATCATGCACGCGCATATTTCACCTTGTCTCACAAAATTCGGCAGGACTGTACAGCGCGCCGTTCAGTCACACTGACTTCTTTCACGTGGAGTGTTTGCGTGCGTTCGTCGAAAAAAGAAAATGTGTGAAAACACGGATTAGCGAATCTGTATCAAGTTTTGCTTTAAGCTCCGTAAAATGGGCACCAAAACCTACGAGATGATGAAAACAACATTTGGAGATGAGGCAATGAGTCGTGCTCGGGTTTTCGAGTGGTTCCGGCGATTCACGGAGGGTCGTCAATCAGTGAACAGTGATCCCCATTCTGGACGCCCATCCACCTCTCGCAATGAGGACAAGATTGCACAAGTGAAGGCTGTGGTGCTGATTTTTCCTCTTTCCCAAGATCAAGAACACCTTAAAAGGACACCGGTTTCAGGACATTGAAACCATAAAACAGAATTCGACACAGCAGTTTCAGGCCATCCCAAAGTCTGAGTTCCAGAAATGTTTCGAGGACTGGAAACATCGTTGGGCCAAGTGTGTTACTGCCAATGGAGCATATTTCGAAGGAGATTGACTCAAAACGTGTTTATGTATGTATGTTTTTGCATAATAAATTCAGTCTCGATACTTTTTGAACAGCCCTCGTATTCTTACGTTTAGGTACACTTAACATAAAATCCACTGCATATATAGCTATAAAATTTCACAGAGTGTTTGCAAACATAACAATCCATAAAATGGATGAAATGAAATTTTAAAGAATAATCTGATCAAAATTTACGTGTTTGCTTACAAATGTTTGCTTACGACTTAAAAATTTATCCATGATTTTGTTTTAATCTACTTCTGAAAATACTTAATACTATGAGTTACAACTAACATGCAAATCGCAAAATATTTATTCAAGATAGATTCGTTAGCTATAGAAGTATCGACTAGACCAAGACTGATTGGAATTGTACAAGGTACAGCAATTTTACATGTTATGTGCAGAAATCCGACATGTTGTCCAGACTCACGTAGACGTCCGCGAGAATGTCAAATGTGATGGATATGATAGAGCAACACACATAGAACAGACTATCTTTCAAATAACATTTGTACTTTCAGAAACAGATGATGGAGAAATAAATCTCTCTCTCTTTCAATAAATATCATTTCACAATCTGTTCCAATTTAAAAATTAGAGAAAGGAAAATATCATGTAATAAACCTATTGCTTAAAAGTAATTTGCTTAAAATATATATTACTTAAAAGTATCATATACAAAATTCAATATTTATCTTGTTTGTTTTTACGATTAATAATTAAGATCGTATTGTAACTTCAGTATCAAAGTGTATTATTATTACATTCAATACATTATTATACAAGGGGGGCACGATTAAAATTGTGATTGAAAATTGGGTGGCCAATGGTTAAAGTTTGAGAAGCACTGATATAAAGACTCTTTTTCATTGTCTAAGGATTAATATGTATTATATTGAACTTCATTTGTTACCCATGCTTCAGTTTCTGAACTTTTTAATTAATTCAAATAAAGAGAAATATCAGAGAAGGTTTAAAAATTATGTGGATATTTGATTAATGGCCATTCAAAAATACTTAATATATGATTTCAGAATCCCTATTAGCTACCTTTGATTATAAATATAAATCTAGTTCACTAAATTCTGAATATCAGTTCAATCAGCAGCTGCAGTAACAAAGTTGCCATTATCACATTATTTCAGGCAAGACAAGTTTTAAATTTTTCAAGTTTTAATTGATGGCTTCTTTTTTTACTTAATAATGAAGTGAACAAATTCTGGTCTGTTTTAAATAATGGTCTACTTACTTTTTACTAAGGAATTATGTTAAATGAGTAGTTTGAGTTCCAATAATTTATTAGATAACCATTGTTTTCTCCCTTCAATGGCACAGCAACTAGTGGCTTTCCTCAGAATTTCATTCTAAGCCATTCTGTTCATGATTTGGGGAAAATATGAAAAGGGGTGGAAACACATTACTTATAGGCTTATTATGGGATTTTTATGTGAACACCACATTTTTTTATGCAAGTCTAGAAATAATAAATAAGAAGTACAAACTCAGGTTTTATTATTAATAAACTTTACAGGTTCCCACACAAATCAGTGTAGTGAGGTATGAAATAAAAATGAGTAACTTAAAGCATTTTATTCTAAATAATTACTAAGCAATCAGTACGTTTCGAAAATATCTAGTGTTTTTAACCAAGTCATCTACATTAGGGTTAGTTCTTGTAGAAGTTAACAAAATTAGGTGATATTTTGATTTCATTATATTCATAATAGAAACAAACATATGTTGAACTTAAACTACAATGATATCAGACAACCAGATCGTGTAATTTGAAAAACTGCTAGTAGGTACCAAATTCAAAAATTCAATATAATTCAGATCACTTGCAATTGAAATAAATTCCTAATAATTGCTTTTCAGAGTAGTATAGTGCTGAATGTCAATCATTTTGATTGGGTTTCAGGTTGGTAACAGTAAGTGTCTTGCAGAGAAATATTGAAAACGGATTTGTGAAAAAAGATCAGTATTTTTTTTTATCTTTAAAAATATCAAACCTATGTCTGCATGGATCCTGCAACATGAATCTTAAATCTGTCACAACATAGAGCATTAAATTTGGTAGATAGTTTCTGCATTAATGTGAAGCATGTCAAATCCTTTTTTTTCCAAAATATAAACAAAAAAGCAAGAGTTTGTTCACAAAAGAAAATATATGACAAACTAGGGTAGGAAAAATGCAACCTTTTTCACGTAATATATTATAATTATTTCACTGCCCCATAACATTAAGGAAAGCTAAATTCCATAGCATATCCATAGCACCATTTTGTTCGTGAAAAATCAATTAAATGTTAAATAGTAGTTGTGAATGAAGAATTTGAGCATAAAGGCAAAATGTAATGCCATGTACATTTTATAATATTCCAGTTTGCGGCTGAAATAAGAGTAATGCAAATGAATAAAGAGACCTATTCAAGAGCAAATGATATAACTAAAAAGGGTTGGTGTGAGTATCTTCATTCATTTGATAAAATTTTTGAAACATAAATTTCCCGAATTACCTTTTAATAGTATTTATTTCTTTGCAACATAGTCACAATTTAATTTCAAAAAAGTAGAAGCAATAAATTATTCAAATTACACTATTTCAATCCTCCTGAAAGGTCTTTAATTTCATTCACTTTGCTCTTAAAAGTAGCCCTGAATCCTTTCCTGAAAGAAAAATTCCAATCATGCTTCTTTTTAATTCTTTTTAACCTTTTACATGCCGATGTTTCATTAGTTCCATCCAATTTTATTCATATTGCTCTAAAAAAATTAATATGTGGAAACATAATACATATTAATATTTTTTTAATCTAGAAAACGTTGCTCAAATAGTCTCAATGAAAGGTATCAGAAATTCAGCTTTATTAAAACTTTTTGTCAAGAAAAGTTCAAAAATTCAGAAAAAATTTAAATGTTTAAAAATTCAACGAGTGTAACAAAAAATTATCATTCTCTGTTAAGAACCTATAAGTTACCTTTAAAAAGAAAATTTTTTAGTATTAGTTAAGAAATTTGGATGTTTCATAAGGGAAGCATAAGGGAAGACCACTTATTTCACATAAAGTAACTTTCATTACAGTATATAGAGTAATGAAAGTTTTCTAAATGCTAAACGATTTCTAGTAAAAATTGGGAAAAAAATATTTATGGCTCTTGTATTTCTCAATTTTACTATATCCTTCCCACACCCGCCTCTTACACATTCCCGACAGATCAGAAATTGATTACTTACAGCTGCCACAGAAAAGCAAGGTGTGTTTATTAAAGTTTTCAATAAACACATCATCAAAAATATTTCAAAAAAATTTAATTAAAAAATATATATATATTTATTTTGTTTTTAGAGAAGTACTTATATTGGAGAATCACATAAAAGGTTCTACTTCTCATGGTCTCTATATGTTTCTTCAGTCAGTGAACATACATAATGCTGATAAGATGTCACATCCAAAACTATTTAAAATGTAGAAGATGTAGATGTAGATTGCATTGATATGTGACAACTGCCTCCAGAAGAAAGTGGAAGTTAGACTAATGAAGAAGATGTAAATAAAGATATTTTTGTACCTGATCTGCCATCAAATAGTAGAGGAAAAATTGAAAGATAAAGAGGATGTATGTAATGAAACCATACTTGATCTCAAGAACTCACAGGAAAGGTATAGTCTGAAGTGAAAACTTGAGTCAAATCAATGTAATAATTATACTGGTGCACACACCTGTGGTTCTAAAATAATAATAATAATAATAATCTGGAGTCCTAGAATTGTCTTTTTTCTGGATTTATTGGTAACAATAACTTTCAACAATAAACTTAACAATTTAAATCATTACATTAATAAGACTGAAACTAAGGAGAATTCTAATATTCGAGATAAAAATCCTAGTAAACAATGGCACCTGGAACAGCGAAGCCAAGAATTATGAGAAAACAACAGCACCTCTAGTTATGCTGAAGCGAAGTTCAAGATTCCAAGTGAGACAAAATCCGTTAATATGGTTTCTATCCAGATAGACCACGTGGGGTCTGAGGGTGGTGTCAACTACGCTCCACCCACTCAGACCACCTGGTCCTTAATTCACAATAATCAGTGGCATAATGGAAAATAATTGCTGTGGTCCAAATTTCAAATCTCTAGCTCATCAGGAATTTAGTTAAAAATCAATTACAAAATTCCACCCGGACAGACATACAAGAAAGTGAGTTAATAAAAACATGGTAAAATAGAGATGTCTGTTCTAAAAGCAATTTTGTGAAACGTTTCTTATTATGCTTAATTTAATTGAATACTCATAAATCTAGACCAAATAATCATTAAAAAGGCTCTCTATACTTTTCTAAGTATAGTAATACTATTTCACGTGAAAAAAGCATAACAGATGTTCGTTATTTATGACTTTGCTAAATGAAATACATGAGAGGGGGAGATAAAGTTGCCAATAAGTTACTCTGCTGCTTCGGCAAAAAGTAAATCAAGTCTTTTTTTCTCTCTACAGCTAATATAAAGTAAACTATAATAATAATAGTGATGAACTGTTTATCTTCCCACCATTACATCCAATTCTATATCTGACTTTTGTTTTATCCGTTAGTAACTGACGTTTCAAAAGAAAACCCACTAAAGAAAAGTACCTCTCGTTCCGGGGAATACAGCACATAGAACAAAATGTTTTTTGATTTGGTTATTGGATCAAATATATTTATGAGTGTATTAAAATTTATTTTGAATGACTCAGATCGCCAAAATTGGAAAATCGATTTTAGTGATGGACTTTAAGAAATCTAAAGCGAAAATTTTGAGAACATCTACACAAATGGCGTCAGTCACGCTTTGCCCCCCCCCCAGAGGCGGATTAAGATAGTTGGAGGCCCCTGGCGGTAAAAGGTTTGAGGCCCATGGGCTTAAGAGACGAAAAACTAAAATAGTGAAAAGAATCGCTTATTTAAATTCTCAAAATAGAATGTATTGCCATAATAAAACTCATTGGCTAAAGAAAAATCTTAACTGTATAAAAAAAATTGAAAACCTTACTTAAGAGCTTACAGATTTACTATACAGTTTTACTTCTCTTTGGCAATTCATCTCAATTATTTTTACTATATCTATTTTGTCCAAAACATTTTATTCTGTATTTAATATGGTCCTGTTGTTCAATTTGTCTTTTCTCCCATAGTACTTCTTAAATTATTTTTAACACGTTTTAAAACTAAAAAAGATCATTCACCTGATGCATTCGATATCGGTATTGTTAAAAATATTTTCAAAAGTTTTTCTACAATACGATTTCTCTTGCATATCGATAAATATCTAGCGAGGTTTCATTGTATCTTTGTTTTCTTTTCATTTCTCATTCCAAGGTGGCGTGATTGGTTTGTCACTGGCCTTTGCACTCATCAAGATTGGGGCCCCTACCAGCGCTGGGGGCCCATGGCGGCTGCCAGGTCCGAAACCTGCTTAATCCGCCACTTCCCCCCCCCGCAGTGCAGGCGTTGAGGGGGTGTACGTTACGCCACTGAATCAAATGTGAAAAACATTCAACACAGATGAAGAAAAAGTATAAATTAAGAAAATCCTAAAAGCTGATTCCATTGAAAACGTTAGTGAAATATTTCTCAAGTTAGTTACTTTATATCTCAAGCTGAGAATTTTTTTTCTAAATATTTTTTTTTGGGGGAGGGGGGGGCTCCACTACGCAAATACGGCAGAACTAAATGCAATTAAATAAGGAGAATTTTTTATTACAAAAATAAAAATGAGTCAGTTTTTGGGGATTACTGCCCTTTAGTCAGTATCTCTAAGTACCTGGTGAAGATTTATACTGGAGCCCACAAAAATATCAATCAATCTCAGTTATATCTTAAGTAATGCTAAATGGATTTAGAAAAAGATGAAGTTTTTCATATTATAAATAATATTATGTTTGTATTTGGAAATAAAGTTCCTTGTAATATAGAAATGAAAAAAATTTTCAGCAGTTTAATATTTTCCACTCTAAACTGAATATAGATTAATCAATGGCTTCTTTCATGGTCATCATTCTGCAAAAATGTCCTTAAAAGGAAAAGCAATGGTTATAAAATATGTTTCAATATAATGGTTATCCACATATGCTATAAGAATCTAAAGAGGAAAGAGCTCTAAAATAAAATCTCTCATCTTGCATTTAAGGTCTCTCATCTTGCAAAGGAACGAATCCAAAGTTGAAAATTCCAAGCAGCATGAAATTTGACATTTTTTTTTCTTCACAAATCTGTTGAAAGAGCTATCTTAAAGGAGTTTCAAAGAAAATGGAACAGTTCGTGATTTTTGGACAGAAAAATACTCTCTGAAATTCCCAAAAGAGACTTCAAAATCATAAACAGGAAATTTATATTACTAAAGTGAAAAGCAAGAGTTCATACTTGTATTTAGGAAAAACAATGCTGTAGAAACCATTGACCCAATTCATTAACATGTGGGCCAGTCACTAAAATCAAAGGATTTTGCAGAACTCAAAATCCAGAAAATTAATAGTTTTTAGCCAAATATCATGAACATGAATAATGAGTGAATAGAAAGAGAGCTACTGGACGTAAGATGTTAGAGATGTACCGATCTGCGTTCAAATTACTGTAGATCCGAATTAGAGATGTGCGTGTCCCTTACAGAATGGTTGCCCAAACCTTTACACAAGGTGCAGAGCCCTTATGCCGATATCGAATGCAAGTAGGCGACGAGTGGTCTCCTCGAAGCCTCCAGAGAAGTATACGGGCATCGGAATACTGCACACAGAATCGGGACTCGCCTGAAAAAACGGACATTGTGCCACTCATGTACCCAGTTTTGTCGTTCGGCGCACCAGAATCGCCGCTCCTCTTTATGCAGCATTGTCATAGGAAGCAATGGCCATGCTGCTGCAAACGTCATCGTACCGTGCAGGCAGATACTCGTCGTGATTCAAACATGCCCATTTCCTGACAAATGGTCCATGATGTGGCTGTACAGTTTTGCAAGTTCCACCTCACAATATCCCTGTCCTTTCGGGCGTTAGTCTTGGGAGGGAGTGGAGATCCGGCATGGCGTTCAGTATGACCCTCAGCAACACATTGATACCATATTCGCATAACAGTGGTTGGATTTCGATCAATGCGATGGGTGAGTGAGTGAGTGAATATTAACGTCGAACAGTGGTCAGTTTTCCCGATCTGGCGCACGGAAACCCCAAAAATGAAATTGCATGAAAATAAAAAACAACCCACAATTTATGGTCCTCTTGAGTTCCCTAGCCATGTGGTAAGCATTTTTTGTCAGTACGCTAATGGCAATTTTCAACAACCATCGGTATATATCGGGTTTGTTCTTTCTACAAGAAACACTTGCGAACCTCATTTTCTAGTCGGAAGTTCAATCGTTTCGTCTAAAAAAGATTTTGTAGAATTAAGCGGGTTTTTTTGAAAATACATGCCATGGAAAGGTAATTTCTTGATTTGACTTTCAAATTAGGTTCAAGTTCGATTAAAAATTATAAAAACATAACATTTAGCACAGCATGTAACTCCTACTAACGTATGTTGGTTTTTTGTGTTTAATGGATTAGAACTTTTGGAATTGAAACGGATTGATCACAGTAACACTTAAATCACATAGAGTAGATAAAGACCTTTAATTTAATACCAAATTTAGCTGCTACTTCCTGCAACTCCCATAGTTATGAATTTTTTTCAGCGTTGGCCGATGGTATTACTCGGCGTGTCTTATTCAATGTGTGGAAGAAAGAGCAGGATCCCAAGGGTAAAACTAATACTGTTTTGAGTTTGAGTCCTACAATGGACTGTGATAAATATGAGGACCAGCTGCAATTTTAATTTAGAAAAATTGTTAAAATTTCTACTCGTTTGTGGGGGGGGGGGGGATGAGGTGCCGTAGAAATGAAAAGTTCTTCTCCAAGTTGAATGATGCGTGGTTGTCCGGGGGAGTAAGATTTATACCATCCAAATCGACTCCTGGTCGACCCTCAAAATCATTCGGGGAATGCAAAGCCATGGCAAAGAGGAAAATAGTACGTCCTCTTCTTGCTTACGCAAACAAGCAAGAACTAGCATTTGCAACAAGAATGTCAATGCAAGCAGCTGGAGAAAGAGATGCTGCCTTAATTTTGAAACAAGTGACTACTTGCTCACCTAGACGTGCTACTCGCCTGAAGAAATGCTTTGCCCGACAGCCAGAATCGGTGAAAAAAATGACTCCTGACCAAGCCTTGGCTCTTTATGTTGACTCCAAAATGTCAAAAGGAAAATAGAATAGAAAAAAAGGAAATAGCAAAGAGTTCCACGCTCATATTTATTCCAACTGTAATAAGCTTATAGAGTCTAAAATTAACTGTTATCCTCCTGGTATCGTCATTGATGAAATATCAGCAGAGGTTCCAAAACAAGCTCTTTTTTACCACACCTTATGCAGATTAGCCAAAGCTCAGGAAGATGTTTTAAAACAAATTGATACCCAAAATAGCATTATATCACTGAAGGCGAGGTATAAAGCTGATGCATGGTAGGCACCTAAAGGTTCGCCGGGTAATAATTTTAGTTCTTTCCATCATTTGTTTTTCATAAAAATATATTTCGATATTATGTGAAGCAAAAAACTTTAAGTGTGGGAGATATTAGGCTTTTGGTTAAATTTAGCATATATATCATTTAATTATTTTTTTTTGCCAAACTTAATTAAGATTTTTTTAAATCAATCCCTAAAGGTGTTTAAAACATCCTTAGAAATATTACAAAAAATTAATTAACGCAAAAAGAATGAAATTTAAAAAATTTTCAAATTTTTAAAAAAAAATTATATTTGTAAAATTTTGTGAATAATATGTGCAAAATTTATCTCGTATTATTTTCTCAAAAAGAAACGTTATATGAAATGCTAAAATATAATTTTTGAGTACATAAATTTAAAAAAATGCTTAAAGGGTGCCGAGTCCTTTTAAACACTACATATTAACCTTTATTGTATATGTACATTGTTATATTTGATTGTATTTGTTTAAATATGTTAAAATTTCATTTTTTTAACATGCCACTTTATTTCTTGTATATATTCTCCCATGTGTCAAATTACTGCTTCTGTTAATATCCTTAGATCCTCACTTAAAAACTAGTTCCCCTCAGCAATCATTTATTCTTGATCAAATTCAAACTTAATGTAAATTAGTTAAGACTCTATTCACCTTATTTCTTGGTAAAAAACAAAAGAGAATAACCAATTTACATTAATTACTACGATTATTGATCATTTGATATAATTATGAAGACTTCAAAGCTATAAAATAATTTCCATGCGCCAGATCGGGAAAACTGAACACTGTGCGACGGCAGAAAATTATCCTAAAGCCAATGATCAATTAAAAGAGAGATACGGCCGTGAAGACTTGCTCGTACAAATTTACATACGTAGACTGTTAAGTTTAGTTATGAAGAGCGCTGGTCTGGAAGAACGAAAACGGATTTACCCGCCTTGTACGACGAACTTGAAGGAAAATTACGGTCGTTGGAGAGTCTTGGACGAACGCAAGAAAAATAATGAGACTTTTTAACACCGTTGGTAGAATCCTGTTTACCCGAGGAAGTCCTGGTCGCCTGGGAAAGGAAACGGAATAATGAAACAGAAGCCAAAGGATCGCGTACTCTAGAACATTTAATGACTTTCCTTCTCCTGGAAATTCAAGGGGAAGAAATGGTGCAATTGGCTAAATCCGGTTTCGGCCCTACTATCCGAAAGAGATATCCTCCAACCGAAAAGGTTGAAACAACTGAATTAATGACTGCGTTACCCCTGGTGAGTTCTGAAAGTGCTTCAGGAAGAAAGTTAATGACTGTATTTTTTGTGAGAAATATTATCCGAGTGAAAAATGTTATAATGCCAGAAAAATGTTTTTCATTGCTGAGAAACAATTATTATTAAGAAAAGGTGCTTGTTTTATGTGTTTAAATAGATCTGGTCATTTAAGTAAAAATTATGATGTTAAACATACCATTAAGTGTTCTTAATGTCATTATTCCCATTTTGAAATTGTGTGTCCAAAATTAGATAAAAATTATGTTCAAAAATGTTCCATAAAAATTGAGAATTCTCTATCAAGTAACTGCAACAGAAACGAAAGTATTTACTTTCAAACTCTCTGCGTTTTCATTCGGATCAAAGGTCGGAATAAGAAAGTGCAAATTCTAATTGATTCCTCTTGTGAAAATAGCTATATCAGTGAAAGTGTTACTAGTATTTTGAAGGCCACTCCTCTTAGAGAGGAAACTATAATTCATTCTCTGTTCGGGGGGGAATGAAACGAAACCTAAGCATCACGGTGTGTTTTCTACTGTTACTGAACTTTTGAAATTTAACATCAAACCATAAGTAAGCAAAGGCATGTGTGTGTGTGTGTGTGTGTGTTGATTTTACAATTCAAAATATCAGAAGTGGATCAAATAATATATCTATATTTATAATGTGGTAATTAAAAGGTCAAATACATAAATATCCATGAAAGTATTTAAGTGCATAAAATGGTAGTTAAATGTGTATAAAAAAAAGGAAGAAATCTTTAATATTAACATAAAAAGTTACATACATATATATTTTGTGTGTAGTTAAATTCTTGTCACTAGTATTAAACAGTGATGAAAAGTCTATTTTTTTATTCCTTAGATAAATCCTAAAAAATTGCTATAAATAAAAGAATATGAGTTATATGCATTAATTTAAATTATAAACATTTAATTAATTAATTTTTAGCCACGAAAAATATAAAACATTTCTTGAATTTTATGACAAAATATGCCACACTAATAAAACAAATGAATTGAAAAAAAAATATAAAAGATGTTTTCAATTCTTTTATAACGTTTCTACTTCATAAATATTTATAGATTTTTTTACATACCTGCGGCAACTTCTTTGATAGCTCAAAAGATTGTTGATAGCATAATAAACCCTTTTTAAAACCATCCATCTTAAGCTCATCTATAGCACAGTTCAAAAAATAGTTTTCTCCATGAATAGTCTAGATAATCACCAAAAAATGTTAAAAAATTAGAATTTATAAATTATAAAGAAAAAAAAAATTAATTTCAAAATGTGTAATATGAAATGAATAACATTTTCAGGATACTATGTTACTTACTTTAAACGTATATTGAATACAGAATGCTAACAATTAAAATTCAAATCTAATAAAAAAAAGTGTAATTACTAATTCAGTTTTATTTTTTAAAAAATATAATTCCATCTGAGATGACAACAATAAAAATTAGAAGAAACTAAATTATTAATCACATTTTAGCATTTTAAGTTTATCCACGAAATGCTAATGCTTACAAAAATACCACCACAATCCATCCATAATTAGAATACAAAATATGCAATAAAATTAAAACATATCACACACCTAATAATATCGATGCTCTTAGGAGCTTAAGTGGCTGAATGGTGTTAGTGCATCGCGCTTCCACACCACAGGTCCGAGGTTCAAACCCCGGGCTGGGCAAGGTTGACTCAGCCTTTCATCCCATCAGTGGGTCGATAAATGAGCTCATGCACCCCAGCGCCCAATGGTCACGTATACTGAGATGGGCACAGTAGGCCCTGGCCCTCATGGGCTGTTGCACCACTGAGTTTGAGATTAGGAGCTTAAAATGTAACATCACTTTGTCAAATAACTTCTTTTGGAATAAGACTATACATATATATAGTCTAGATATATATTTTTTGCGCGTGATGTTTGAGTAAGATGCATTGTCTTTACTTCTTATTTGGTTAGCATATTTACATGTAAATTTTTGCTTAGTTTTTCTTTAAAAAAATTATTGCTTACATTCATCTCTCTTTGAGGGAAACCTTTCTTTTCATACTTTAATTCTATTTTACTGTCTGGTGCAAAAAATGTGTTAGTTTTTGGCATAACTTTTCAACATGGCTCTGTTTTTTCTATTATGTTGAAAATTTCTGCTGCACGGGGAAGGTGGATCCATAAAGTATACTTAACCTTAATTTCCTAACTAAGCGACAGCCTTAGAAATCCTATTAGGTCTCCATTTTAAACTAAAGCCTCTTTTGGTTTCTTCCATTTTAAAAGTTCTACCTTGTTTCCTGTTATGCATATTTTTATTCAAATCTAGTACAATATTCATTTCCACCATTTATTTTCTAGTTATGTTTCTTAGAATACGGTTCCTATCTTTCTTTCTAGCTTTGTGGGTTGTGTAAAATTTTGTCTTATTATTTTCATTTTATTATACTATATATATAAATGAATTTCATATATAAGCCTCCATATAAACCATGCAACATTTTTCTTTCTATTTCTTATGAACCCTTAAGATAAAGAATATAAAATCAAGCTAATTTCATAAAACTATAAAATCTTGATTTTTTTTATTTCTAGAAAAAATACTATAACATAATTATTCTAATATCGATATAAAATAATATGGATGTTTGTGAAACCATAAAATCTATATGGATATTTGTAAACCACAAAAAAATGCATTATAATCAGTAAAAATATTAAGCATATTATATATATTATAAACTATTATCCTAATCTGTTCAATAAATAATTATAAGCAGGACATAAGTTTCAAAATGTTCAAGGTTAGCATACCTTGAACAGCCTCTAAATCTCTCTCTCTCACTATATACATTCAACTTTTCAAAACATTTTTTTTATATCACAATTATTATACCAGTTGAAAATCTCATTTTCTTAAACATTTAGCTTTAAAAACATATTTTACCGACGCTGAAATTTTATAATTGTTTAAATGTTGTTAAGGCTACAAATTTTTTAAATTAGATTTTCCTTGTGCAATCTTTATATGAGTTATTTTAAAATTAAATTCTCTTTAACAAATATAGTAATAGCAGTGGGGTTTAAGACAAAATGCTGATGAGAAATTAGTTTTCATAAATTTTTCAAGGCAGCTCCTTAATATCTCAAAGTTGTACATAACATATGTGCAACTAAAGTAAATTACATTCTGAGCAATATATGTTAATTCTTTTACAATGGCCTTCATTAAAGAATTTCTCTTGACAATGTGGAGGTGAGAGAAATAAACTAATGCTTCTCAAAAGTAGGCAATTGCCTCAACTGGAGATGACAAGTAGCAAAGATATTGTCAGAGATATGCAGCTAAAATGGTTAATTCAAAAGTAAAAAGTGAAATTTTGGTGTATACTGAAATAAAATCATTTGATATGGGAGAACGGAAAAATGTTATATCTGAATTATATAAAGGTATTAATGTGTTTCACTAATTTATACTTTTTTTCAAAGTTCTTAACATTTCTTCACATGCTTATCACTAACAGCAATATTTTTTTTAAAAATCATCCCAAAGACTAATTATGCCTTAAAGTATTATTGCGGGGTTTTCTTTACACACAGCCTGCTGCACAAATATTATAATTTCAATATGTCATTATTTTAATAAATGTTTAAAAAGACCTATATTGAGGAAAGTTGGAAAGAAAGAATTCAGAACACTTGAATAATTAATTTAGGAAATGAAATTATTTTCAGAAACCTTAGTTTTCTAGCAACATGACGACACACAGAACTAAACATTATTGAATTTAAAAACCAACAATTTTAATTTTGCAGAGTTTTTAACAAGTGCCAGCAGCTTTGTGTCATGAATCTCTCCTAGCATAGCTGGTGGTTTATGTTGGAGCGCCTGGCCCTCTCGGACCCTTATCTCCTGTCTGGGAACAATGAAATAACGTTATATAATTAACTTGCTAATTTTTAAATTGATAGGAAAATCAAAAATAGATTACATCATAGATTAAAAAAATAATAAAATTTAAGGTAGCAAAATCATTTAAGATTAAATATCAGAAAAACTTTCTATTTCAAAAGACTAGCTAGTGGTGCATAAACCAATATCATGATGACAGGGATTTATCTGCGTTTTTCAGTCAATAGAGTCGAAGGATGGTTGGATGCAGACCAATAGGATTGCAGCTATTCGCAAGTGAGAATGTCTAATAAAATAGTAGAAATCGAGAGATTCACTCCTTCCACCCTTGCGGCAAAGGAGTAGTGGCACTCCTAGCAAGAGACAAAACAGCAACAGAACATTCCACAATTTCGTACTAGCATCTCAACTTCAACATGGCTGCAAATGGGAGTTCAAACTGTGCATGCATTTGGAATAATCTATTTCGATTGTCTTATAACATTATGATCCGGATAATTTTTATGGTCAAATATTATTCCTGTACATATTCTCTGAAAAACAAGGAATCTCAAAACTGCATAATTGGCATAAGTGGTAAGAATGGATTAGTATATGTCCAATGGTTGAAATGCAGCCATTGGTCGAGCCGGTTTGTGCCTAGGTTTTGGAGATTGTGAGTTGTTCATATTTGTTTCAAATTACCATTTGAACCAAAATTTCCGTTAACCATCACAAGCCTTAGATATAGTTGCCCCACTGATGTAGTTTTGTACGAGCCAGAAATCCAACTCCTGAATACGAGAATTGAAGTCAACTCGTAGGTATTTCAACACAAAATTAAAAGCTTTGGTTTTTTTAATAGAACCTCTTCTTTCATTTTAAATTGGACAAGTAACCAACTTTCAAAGCGAGACAACCCACTTAATTACATGCGAAAACGTGGTTTTATAGATTTTAATGTTGAAACATCTACACCTTTTAGCTGCATCACACCCATTGATTCTTTTAATCATGCTGAATTCCAGGAGGAAATATTGATCAGTACTCCCAAGCATAGCAGCCATCCAAAATTACTCAGACAGCTGGCACTTGAAGTTATAAAGGACAATCAAGCCTTGATTATTTACACAGACGGCCATCGTTCAGATACAGGTAGAGCTAGGAGTGGTATATTTAGTAACACTCAAAGGAGTGATGTTAAAATCAGCATCAGGAATTTTGACCACTAATCCGTCATTAGATCAGAACTCATTGCCATCAGAGGTGCTATCGATCATGCTCTAAACTCTAACAGTATCTGGACCCTCACAGACAACAGAAGCTCCATCCAGTATTTAAAGAATTGGTCAAAGTTTATCAACAGTACCGGTCTAGATATTATATCCAAATTGGCTAGGCTTGGTCAGAGAAAACAAGTGTCTCCAGTTGATACCATTGCATGTGGGTGTGCCTGGGAACGAGGCAGCTGATGGGATTCTGAAATTCATTCCCTTCACAGAGCTAAAATGAATCTGGACTTGGAGAAACCCTCCTGCTCACCACTGGTATGCAGCTAAGAGTCCTGGTCTATCTCTACAGTGCAGATCCAGGGCTCTTCAGACGGCCTTGGCACTTAAGAAGCTGGCACCTGCATGGTATGACCTTTGTGCAGAGGGTAAAGAAAGACTTTACCCTCTGCACAAAGGCATACCATGCAGGCCCTGTCCTTGCTTCTCTTGCTCATCTTCTGGACTGCTGGGGCATTTCCTTGGGACAGCTCTTCAGATATAAAGATCTGGTTTGTGATAAAATGTGGGCGGAAAGGTCAAATGGACTTGGTGTAGGCTTTCCTGCTTCAAGGGGATTTGAAACAACAACACGTAACAGATGTAAAAATGGCCTAATATTTTATAGTTGTATATTGATAAATTATGAAGAAACTTTAAAAATAAATTGCCCTGGTGTAAGATCTTAAAGTTTGCAACTGGTTAATTATATCTGGATTATATTGACTGCATTAATTTAGTGGGATTATAATATAAACTAAAATATAGTCACTTTTTATGTTAATATTTACTTACAAATACATATGACTCCTTTTTTAAAAAAATCAAGGACACATTTTGGATATTACCATCTGCTACCAGAAGGACACAAAAAGAATACATTTCTGAGAAGAGACAAAATTTGAGAGTTCATGAAAGTGATTAATCATTTTAAAAACAAGTAAAATTGTTAATTATGTTTAAATTTTAAAAAAAATTTCAATAAAAAGAACATATTGTTTCTTTATCTAAACTCTTACAAAAAAATTTACTCGGCATACATTTCATTAAACAAGAAAATTTCACCTAACATAAACATTTACCTTTAATGGTCTGTACCAGAAACATACAAAATCGTAATTAATATCATGATTTAAAAAATCATCCTTCACTGAGATTAATGAGTTCTTTGAGAAATTTAATACAAATTGAGATGCAATAAACATTCCTATTAAAATAGTATAAAAAAATTGACTGAAAATCTTATTTTATTCAATGTAAGATGTTCATTACTTTTAGAATCAGTAAATAAAATAACACATTTCATAGAGGTAACTTTGAAGGATAGGAAATTAAAGCCTATATCCAAAAGGTATGGTATGCTTTTCCAGATTATCAACAATTAGTAAAATTATTACTTCCCAATACCTTTAAATTCAGTTTTAATTATAAATGAGAAACTTCTGTGAATCATATTACCATTTTCTTTTGTGCGGTCTTGTATAGATATTAACAGTAAATCATTTTTACAATAATTTTGAATTCAGGTCATTGTTTCATGTGCCAAACAAAAAGAAGGAATTTTGATAAAATTGAAGAAAACTTACGTATTCCTTAAGGGGGGGGGGGGGTAAAACCACATTACAACAAAAGGCAATATTAGGAACTATTTTATTTCTAATTTTCACACTTATCAAAGATACAGTTAACACACACACACATGTATATAAAAAAACTTTACATTTATAATTTCAATATATTCCACAATTTTAAAACACACACTAGTAACAAGTTAGCATTTAATCATACTGATTAAAGATGACATTACAATTTTGAAAATATAACACTATAAAAAACCTATAGTAACTAGTAAATTGGATAAGAGAAGATTTTGCAAACAAAAGGTAAATATAGCAATAGTAAAAATTATCAAAAATATAACTTTTGATCATAATTGTTTCCAAGGAAAAGAGGAAAATTATAAATTGTAAAAACTATGTGTTAGGCACTCCTCTTAATGAAATGACATTTGGCCAGGTAGCAAAACTGAAGATTAAGTGGAATTATATGCAATTCACAAATCAAGGATCAATAAACATTTAAACTGCTAACACAAAATTACATCACAACCAATAAACAATTTTTCAATTAAATGCAACATTTCAGTAAAAAAAATTAATAATATCACACTTTAGTCGATTTAATTGAGAAATAAAGTTAAATAAGAGGATATATTTTGCATAAACAGCTATATTCCAATTATTTCTATATAATCCATCTTATAACAAGACATTAAAAATTACATCAACTAAATGCTAAAACAAATCACAATTTTAAAAGTAAATGATTTATAAAGTTTGAACACTATCTCCAAATGATGAGTGATTTGGCTTTTGAATTGCTCAACCTTCCAGCCAAATTCTTGCACAAGAAAACTAAAAACTTATTACCAAACAACAACAAAAAAACAATGCAGTGTCTATTTTTTTAAGTTTGGAATTATTTTAAATTTTAATAATAGTTAAAATGTCAAAAATTGAAAGTTCAGATGTCTACAATCTACACACAATACATATTAAGTAAATTTAACATAAATGTTTGAAATGAATAAATACATAAATGGTAGTGCTTCCAGATTGATCTGAATTTCAGAGTATACAAATATTCTACAGACATTTAATAGAAGGATCAACTTATTCGTGTTTATTACTTGAGACTATATAATTTAACTGAACTTTCATGAACAGATCAAATAAGTCAACTCTAATACAGAAAACTTAGAGTGAAACACTTAAATTCTATAATACACATGAACCATTATTCAAATGAAACCTGTTTTTATGACCCATTAAAATCTAACAGAAATAGAAAGTTTAAATGAGGGATTATTATTATTATTTTTTGGTAAAATTTTAAAAGTAGGAAAAATAAGAACAGAAAATGTTAAAATGGAATGTGTTGTTCTCTCCCTGATCAGGTTACTAAATTTTTTTAAAACATATTTGAGTTTCAGAACAGAAAGTGTGAAACTAGAAAATATTAATTGCTTGCATTATTCCATGGGTCTACAGTTACAAGATAAAATTGCTGCATTTATGAACAGCATCACAGGCATAAAAGTAATTTGAAATTGGAAATATCCCATGCACGAGAAATATTATTAAATTTAGAGAAATCTGAAGTACTACATTTAAGATGTATATATCAGTTATTTAATTTTGTTCATCTTCCTATTTTGATATATTAAAAAAATAATAACTAAATTCTGAAAAAGATGATTTCTTAAAATTTTCCCGACTTATATCATGCACAGAAATCTGAAATATTTGAATTACATATACATTAAAATAGTTATTTATTTTACTTTGCTTTCCTGTTTTGATAATTTTTTCCCAATGCAGCAAGGTTCTGGGAGAAGGGCTAAGATTTCTAAGTATGCTATAAAATCTGTATATGAGTAATGATTTTAAAAATTAAAGGCCATATAAAATCAGGAATTATCACTTATAAATCGCTGGGATGAATTTGTAACTCATTTTGATGATATCAATTCATCTCAGGGTTAAATAAGATTCATTTATTATACATAGGCACAATTTAAGAGGTATAAATACTAAAGACAGAAATAACCTTGGGGAAGGATTCCCACGTGATGGTCGCACCAGGGTACTCACAGTCTTAATAACTCAACTCCTGGTTTCCCCACCAGCGGAAAACCATGCAAGTAGGTTAATCTGGTAGCGCCATCTAGCAGTTCTTACAAATATAAAATAATAAATATAATCATTGGTTACACACTTTTAATTAATGACAATAACTTTCAGCAAAGGTGCATTTTTGAATACCATTTAATATGCATCACTAACAAACAAATGAAAAACATACAATTACTGACAATGTTTTTTTCACCAGCTTTGATGACAGCTCTTATATTCAAAAGGGTTTATCTGCAATATTTAATCTCAAAAATTCCTTCATTTTATTAGGAATGTTGAGTCCATCAATGCCATGAGGAAGTTTGAAGCTGGAACCCATAAAATCTCGAATACTGCAACGGCACAAATGGAAAAGAGACCTAGGTGTGGGTCCTAACAGGAATTCTAATGACACATTACGTTCATAAAATTTTTTTAAAAAATTTGATCTTCTTCATTAATACGAAGTTTTTCACAGCCCTCACTTATTTCAGCACGAGTAAAAAAGGGATCCGGAATTGCCTCCCACAAGATATCAACTAAATCAATGGACCTGACAGATTCTTTACTGTTCCGAAAAAGCAAGAAAATTACTGTTAAAGTAAAGATGTTTTGTCTGCGATATGAAGAGCTAAAATCCCATTCCCTTTCAATAGAGGAATCTCTAAATCTGAAAGTGAAGGGAAAAAAACATTAAAAAATATATGTTTTATTCATAAACATTTATAATATGTAGGAAAAACATTATACTTCATAGCTTTTTAAGTAATACATCAAAATCTAAATACAGTTATGTAATACACCACTTGTTTGAGAAAAACCTGTGTATCTGGGATCTAGACAAAACTCTGTAAGGCTCCCTTCACACCAAACGATTCCGAGTCTGTCGTGATCACTCCGATTCACAGCGATTCTGAATGAACAGAGATTCACCCTTCACACCGCCATTCATTCTTCCTTCATGTGGCCGATCATTCTTCCATCAGTTGCTGTCGAACATGGATGCTGTGTGTTTTGATAAACACTGTAATTTTTTGCAGGAGGCAACGGCGCAAGCAAAAGAAAAATAGGTTATGGATCCACAAGATCAATAGAAAAAGACCAGAATTTGGTATTTTTCATCATCTACATCCAGACCTTAGGAAAGATGAAAGGAAATTCTACAGTTTTTTCAGAATGAGTGAGGAATTGTTTTCCATTCTGTTGGATCTGGTGGGACAAGAAATTTCGAAACAGGACACAAATTATAGAAAGTCTATAACAGCAGAAGAAAGACTTTCAATTTGTCTCAGGTAAATATAAACTTTTTAGTAATCTTTTTTAATTTCCTTTCTAATGACTAATTACTTCTGTTTATATCAGAAGTTTAATGCTGCTATTAATTTCGCAACTGTATCGATATTAATTTATTTTCAAAATGTGAAATATATAAAAAATATAAGCATGGCTTTTATATTTCCTCTGTTAGTATCAAGTGTAATAAAAGTCTAAAAAATTAAAAATATGTATTGTAATTATATGAAAAGCAATTACTTTAAAAAGGAGTTTCTCATTAATAGCAGCACACAACTAATTTTTTAAAAATTATAATCTTAGTAATATTTTTTTAATTATCTTATCTTATGACTAAATACTTTTGTTAATTTCAGTAGTTAATTTGTAGTAATATCAAACTATTAATTTCATAACTGTATTCGTATCAATTTATTTTCAAAATGAAATATATAAAACAATTATAAGCATGGCTTTTAAATTTCCCCTGTTAGTATCAAGTGTCATTATAATCTGACAAATGTAACAAATTAAAAATATGTAATGTAATTATATGAAAAGCAATTACTTTAAAAAGGAGTTTCTCATTAATAGTAGCACACAACTATTTTTTTTAAATTATAATCTTAGGAATATTTTTTTTTAATTATCTTATCTTATGACTAAATACTTTTGTTAATTTCAGTAGAGGTTTAATGTTCTAAGTCTGACAAAAGCAAAATATAAATATGTATTTTAATTATATGAAAATAAAATTACTCTTAAAAACAATATATCTAATGTTTTGAAAAGGTATTTTCCATTAATTGCAGCATATAACTATTTTCTTTAAAAAAATAGTTTTACTCTGGTTTTTTTAATGCATTAATTAAAATTTTACTCCTCACATATTTGCCAATTATTTTTTTTGTTTTAACCACTATATAACAAAATTTGGAATCCAAAACTTTAAAAAAAAGATTAAGTTATCAATGGTATTGGTGTTATTGTATTCTCATAAATATTTAATTTTTTCTCTACCAAAATTAAACAATTCTAATGAAATTGATCTCTGAAGCTGTTTCAAACATCCTTCAGAAAAGTGCACCTCTCCCACATTTCATTAAAATATTCTTAAATGAAGAACAAAGTTTTCAAACTGAATAAATATATAGAAACTTAACGCTATCACTAATAAAATATAAAACGAAAATCAAAACACTATTTATTAAAATCCATCTTATTTTTCAACAACTCAAACATTTGAAACTTAAAATTGAAATTTTCTGCTGGTGATAAAGTTTTTAAGTAGAGAAGCAAACTTAAGAGGAACATCCTATCTGGGTCAGTTTCATCGACCCTTGATGCATTAATTTTTTTCAACTCCTCCAAGTACTTCCTATCGATATCATCCGGAGCCTTTTCTGTAGTTTGCTTTTTTCTTTTGAAACTTCTCTTGGGAGTTTCTAACTCCTTTTCAATGCTATCATCCAAGCATCCAGACTGAATACTAGCATCCAGACTGCATAGAATGTGTCAGGAGTAATTTCTTCTGACATGTGTTCTGCATGATCTGCATAAAACAAAACTTCTTGTTGTTCAAAAGCAACACTGCCAGATGTACTCCTGGATTCCAAGCTTGGATCCAGAAATGACATTAGTTCAAAATATGGCCACGTAGATTTTGGCTTTGCCCCAAATCCTTGAGGGTTTATGTTTTTCCCTCCTCTTTGCCCTCATATAATTTGAATGCAATTGATGCCACTTTTCCTTCAGTTGCTCTCCTGTAAAGAGAAAATTTATAATTAAAAAATGTCATGTTAGTAAAAAAAAGATTACCAACTCTTAGTTTCTTTGATCATTAACACATGTAACAAAATAAAAATAATCTTTATAGAGTGATTATATACCATTATTTATTAACCATGCATGTTTTTCCTTTATTTACAGGTATCTCATCACAGGCCATTCCTTCACATCGTTAACCTTTTATTATCGTGTGGGACTGTCGACTATCCATGAAATAGTCAAAGAAACAACACAAGCCTTATGCAATGCTCTACAACCACGCTATATGGCAGTTCCTAGTACAGATGAATGGACAAAAATAGCCCAGGACTACAATGCATTGGCAGCATAGATGGGAAACACTGTCACATACAGCGTCCACCCAATGCTGGATCTCTTTTTTACAATTATAAAGATTTTCATTCAATTGTGTTGGTTGCTGTTGCTAATGCGTGCTTCACCATGATAGAAGTGGGTGCTTATGGGAAGGAAAACGATAATTCCATATTCACCCAATCTGAAATGGGAAAAGCATACAATGCACGGCAACTGAATGTACCACGAGGGGAATTTTCATTCCCTGGTTCTGCACACAGAACAGAAATGTATGTAGGCGATGAAGCATTTCCCCTTCAAAAGAATTTAATGTGACCGTTTCCCAGAAGAAACTAAGATTTTGGCAAGCGGAATTTCAATTTTAGGCTCTCTCACGCTCGAAAGTCAGTCGAGTGTGCCTTTGGGGTTTAGGCCAAAAAATTTGAAGTTTTACAATCCTGCATAAAAACAGATATCAGCCAAACAGATACAACTTTAAAATGTATCTGTGCATTACACAATTTTATAAAGAAACAGCAAAGCCAGAGGGATGCTGTTTTAGAACAAGAATTGTTCCCTTGGCAGGGAGAAATTAGCCAGTCCCTCCCATTTACCTCTCAGAGAAGAGGAACAAACGAGGCAATGAATGTCAGAAATATTCTGAAAGACTGCTTTTTGGCCCCTGAAGGGTTTTTCACTTGGCAAAACCAAACATAAATTTCAATAAAGGATTCTTACATATTATTTGTATTGTGTCTAATTTTTATTCAAACAAAGTGTTATTTCTTTTTGTTTTAAAAAACATATCATACAGTTGCTTTCAATTTTTTCATACCATTCTAGTTTTAATAAAATGGTATGTTTGTTTTTTTTGGTAACTAAAAATTTTGTCTTTTTATTTTGATAAACAAATTTTTAATTTTCCTAAAAAATGTGAATAAATTGTAGAATTTTGTTTAATAATGTAGTTTCTTAAATTATTTGTATACATACAGTTGATAATACAAAGTTGCAGGAAGCAATGAAAAACTTCGAATTATTAAGAGGGTAGGGAAAAACTCCCAAAATACACAAAGAGAAATTTTTTTCTAACATTTAAAGTATTTTTAAAAAGTGCATATAAAAAGTATACAGTATAAATATTCAAAAGTTTAAAGTCCTGTATTAAAAGTATTAAATATTTTAATAATTATGTATGTATTAAAAACAACTATTAAAAGAATACATACTGTATTTAATTAATTTTTTTGACGAAAAGATGTTATCTTTTTTGTTTTATGGCATTCAATCTAACTTTGTCAATAGATTTTTCTAGAATAAATAAATCTTGAAAAATGTCTGCATCAACATGATTATCACGGGAAAAGTTGCATAGTTTGTTTAGTGACACTTTAACTTCTGTCAGAGTTATTGGAGTCAACTTTGATGGTGATCGAAGGGGCTATGTTACAGGCAAAACAATACCAACACAAAACATGTAAGCACCAGCCTGTTTACTACATGACTCTAGATAATAGTGAGTGGTTGAATTTCGAGTTTTATTAGATCTCTTAGAATTATCGTGTGTTGTATTCTGGCCAGCCACAGATTTTACTTCGAAATATTGAGTGTACCAAAATGTATTATTTTCGTTCGAAATATCAAGAGTTTTTGAAGGGGCTGATCATATGCATCAAATTAGCAAAAGTTGACTGCATAATGATTCACATAAAATTTTAATAATGGTTTTGTGCTTCAGAACATTCTACATTAAAAATACATAAAATAATACTTAAGATTAAAACATACAATGCTCTTTTGACTTTAAATCTTATAATTGTAGTTTTTTCATATTTTAATACATGTTTACAGCAAAAAAGATATGAAACTATGCAAGGAATAAAATAAACTGTTTCACAATACAATTAAATGCTTAAAAAATAATTAAATTGGAAATATTTGAAACTGTTTTAGTTTTGAAGACTTAAAACTGTAATTTGAAATTTTTCACATTTTAATATGTACCTACAGCTGAAAAAACATCAAAATATTTTAAAAATTTGATCTAATTTTGTAAAATAATGCATGTAATTTCGTACAAATTTTCGTGATATTGTTTTCATAGTTTTAAAGTATACTGTGCCAAATGACACCAAAACACATTTTTCGAATATCAACTGTTTTGAGAAAAACGAGGGATTATTTTCGTAGTTGGCATGGGTATATTTTTAGACACATCTGCAAAAACAGTAGATTTTTTCACTAAGTTTAAGATTTGGGTTAAGTTTAAACATAAATATACACATTTGTAACAACAGAACATCGATTTTTTTTAAAAATAAAAATGTAAATTAAAAAACGATGAAAAAATATAAACTTACTTGGCATGCTTAGTTCCTCTCCAATTTTCCTCCACACATTTGCAATAAAATTACGATTGCTGTGATTTCTGTCACTAGCATCATAAATTGCCTTGTTTTCTCGCACTTTGTTTATAAGCAATTCTGCATTCATCGTGTGCGATTCCTGTTCCATCATGGTCGAAAATCTGACCTGCCGAATCCCGCATGAAGGAGAATGAAGACAGATTGAACCGGTTTCGGCTGGTGTGAAGGCGGGAAGCGAATCTTGGCTTATTTGTGCGGGAAATTACGAAGCTGAATCCTAGTCGACCAGACAAGTTTGATGGGGAATGACTCGGAATCGTTTGGTGTGAAGGGAGCCTAAAAGGGAACTAAATGGCAAAAAGAGTAAAAAAAGTGAAGAAATATTTAACTAAGGTATCCCAAGGGTCACTTTAACCATGTGTACAATACACAGCAACCTTCATATGAGAAAGGAAAGATTTTTTAGCACCTTGGGATTTTAAATTCTTACATAAAGGTAAACTTCTACAGAATCAGGAACACTGTAGAATAATTCTATACACATCATGCTCATAGTAAATTAATACAGTTCTCAAACAATCTGCAATATTACAAATTAAAATTCAATTATTTCTTTGTATAAAAAGTATACAGAACCTTTTCTAAAAAAAGTTAAAGTAAACTGCCTTAAAGCCCTTTTGTACTTAAATTTAGCATTTTTGTATACATTTTTAATATAACTATTACAAAAATGGTAATATTTTAAAACTCTAATAATAATCAAACAAAAAAGGGTTTTTCCTAGTACCTCTCTTAAAGCCCTTTTGCTCTTCCTACTAAATATTCTAGTCTCTCTTGAAGAAAATTAATACACACAGTTACACACATTCATTTTTGTTCTAGTACTTACTAGCTGAATCTAAAATGTTTCAAACCAATATATGAACTACTTGTGATAGACTTGTCAACTTCAAACCAAGATCAGGATATAGTTAAGACTCAAATGTTACTTCACCTAGTTTATTTCTAAACGAAGGCAAGTAAAGACGTTGAAGCCCATTTCGAAAATATATGCTTGTTTACTTGACTGATTTTAAGCCTAAGGTTGTTCCAGAGCTATGGTTGGATAATAGGTGACAATGTATTTAATATGCATCTCCAGTCTGTTCAGGAAAATTAGGACTAAAACACCACATCAATTTAAATATCACCAATTATGAAACCTATGACTATAACATATGATTATATATGTAGAAACCTTACTCTTTTTAACGGTAAAGAATTCATTGATTGTTTATTAACACTGCAAATACAGAAGCTAATAGAAATAGATCTCAAATATCGAACCATGGTTAAGACATGCGGACAACATTTGATCTGACACCCTAGTCTCCAAATCTCCACATCAACATGAGCCATTTGAGCCTCTCTCTGTCTCATTGCTTTTATTAAAAATCTTTAACATAATATTAATGTAATTTTCTCATAAATAGCATTAATTCATGCTCCAAATGTCTCATATACCCTTGGATTACATTTAATAACTGAGATATGTGTTTGCATATTTCTTTACCAAACTATACAAGTCTGTCTATTTGAACTATCTGCAGTCGCATTTTATATTCCATGAAAATTTGTTTTCATACTTTGTTTCTGTTGCCACATACATTAAGAAATATTTTTAAAATTAAATACATTGTTCAGAATGGTGTTAAAATGCTTATAAGAAAAAATATTTAGGAATTGTTCCTGCTTAAATTTAGATTTTAACATCTGTAAACAATAGAATCTGTTGATATATCATAAAGTTGTTCCTTCTTCGTTGGCAAGCTTTCTGATTTATTCATCCATGCCTGGTTTTTTTTCTTTGGAAATATTATTTTACAGGGGTTAGATCACTTTTTTCTCTCAAAATGTTGTATTTTTTTTTTCTTTTTAACAAATGGAAAAGGTACTTTATTGCATTATTTTTAACATTGCAATCTAAATCCAATGAATTTCATTCTACTTTGTTTTGCAAAACATTGCCCTAATGAGTATAAAATTAATTTGTGGAACCAGGTATCATAAACAACAGAATATTTACAATCTGGGTAGTACATATAAAGAAAAAAAACTCATTATTAAACCCATTATTTCACATTATAATAAAAGTTGCAGGAAACTACCATATTTACTCACATCTAAGCTGCACTATTTTCCAGGTGTTAATGCTACTGAAAATTGGGTGCGGCCTAGAATCGAAGACAAAATATTTGCTGGATGAGGGAAAGTGAGTTTCTACCTCTTTCAAAAGGAAAATTGTAACTATCTCCAGTATTCAGTTTATCCTTAACATCATTGTCTGTTCGTATTTAGGAAATATTTTGTATATGCTTTATTTAAATCACCTAAGCATCAAAGATATCAGTAATAGCATCAAGAAGAGTTCACCATGACACAAGTGCAAAAAAGGAGGCAATATTGTATGTAGATAAAAACAGGAACACAGCAGCCGCCACTGAAAAATTGACACAGAAGAAACAAATATACATCGAAGACGAAAACAAAATGATACAATTTTTGCTTTATAATGTTCAACAGTCTTTTGTAATTCTTTTACATACTTCTACAGTATATTCTTTTCAAAAATGTTCCCCAGAATGTATTAAATGGCACGGAAGAAGATACCATGTGGGAATATGGAGATGCTGGCACCAATTGTGAAGTCAGCAATGACAATGGGAGGAACCAATTATTTTCGAAACACGATACCGACACAGTAGTTATAGGTTCATGTGTGTTTGAAAGATTTTAATACTGGTAAAATAATTCAATCATTAGATTCTTACTTCTCATCAACTTTTTTTTTTTTAATTTCTTAAATATAGAATATTGATGAACCTTTTGCACAACTTTTTTTTCTTCTCAAAAATGTGTAGCAAATTGGAGCTGCAGCTTAGAATCGATGACACCCTAGATGCAATTAAATACAATATTTAAGATAGGATGTAGAGCGCAGAGTCCATTTTTTAAGTTTTGCCTGGTAAGTGGTGTCGGATTAAATGACATGGAGACCCCTAGGCAGTCAAATTCTCGGGGCCCTGTAGCCTGTCTTTGGAGTACTAACAGAAAACATAACATGCTCTTGTGGGCCTCTAAAAGCACAGGGCCCATAGGCAACTGCATACTCCACCTAATGAGTAATCCAACACTGCCGGTAAAACATAGGACCTGTGCTCAGAGACTCTGCTTCAGATATTAGTGGTCATACAAACTCCAAAGTGAATGTGAATCTATTTTGCAAAAATGTGTGTGTGTTTATATAGTTTTCTTTCTAAATTCTTATTTTGGCTAGTGAAACCCTTTGGTAAGTTTCGTGGAACCCCAGAGTTCCATGGAACACAGTTGGAAAAAAAAGACTACTGTTTTCCATCAACAAAGCAATTATAACAAAATAATTTAGGTGCTTTATCCATCCATGACCAACTTAATGACATTAAAAAGAGTGATGTTTTTCTTTTTGGTTTCAATTCAAATTTATTAATTCAAAATTAAACAACTTTTCTTATACCTTATGATATTTATTCAACTCTAAAAAAAATCTAATTAAAAACAACTTACCTTTTAAATAAGAAACAATATATCTCAAAATTAATTTTAGGGAAATAATGAATATTTTCTCAATTTATATAATTTCATTGTAAATTTCCAAGCTAAGTCAAAATCTTTTTTTTTAAGCAAGATTTAATCAGAAAACTTTTATCACAATCTCTCAAGCCAACAAGTGCTTACTTTTGCAATATGTAATTTTTTATATATCCTCTGCTGCAACTAAAGTTAATTATTGTCTTACTTTATTAATATTTTTTAATGTAAGTTTTTTTTACCTCCTTCGTATATATATATATATATAATTTTATTACTTTAAATTTTACTTCTATTTATTTTAATGTTTCTTTTTAAGCTAGATGAATGTTTAAGTAATTATGATGATAAATGGAACTATTTGTTCATTACTATGCTGAACTAATCACTTAGAAAAAAAGTATAATTTTTAATTCCATGCAGTTTGTTAATGATAATTATACTATTTACACAGTTCTATTTCTAGTTTAATATCAATATGTAGGAATTCTCTTTAAGCCTATTTTTTAAAAATATTACAAATTTTTAATTTTCATGCTTCTTTTATAAGGAAAGAATCCTGCCTTTACTTTTAGTTTTCTACTTACAATGGAAAGGAGAAGCAGAAGGGAGGAAAGCCCCACTGAGAACAACTTTGATTTTCGTCCAAAGTCATTTTATCAAACCTGTTTCATAACTTGTTTTATTTTTCAAGTGTGTTATCTGTTTTGTTAAATTTATGTAAACAATTTTTTTTAACAAAAATTCTGTTAATAAAGTTTTTTAACTATTTCAGAAAGAGAAATCATAAAATAAACACAGAAAAATTGGAATCATATTTAATAATTCAAAAAACATGTACATATAAAAAATTTTAAAAAAGTTATCCATGTATACGTTACCAGCAAAGTATGAAACACTGGCATTCTAGAGAATGCTGAACATTTTTAGGCAAAGTATGAAATATGAGAATCATTTCATACTTCGCCTACGTATTGTATATAATTCCTAGGCATTCTATAGAATGACTAAAGTTATTTAGGCAAAGTATGAAAAATGTTATGATAAGGCTATTATATCAATGTGATATACATTCCTAAAAATTACAAATGTTATACTGAAGAAATAATATTAGTGCTGTTAAAAAATTTTTTTCAAAATCAATGAAGGAAAATGAAAGTTGTACCAAACAAATTTTATTAAGAAAAACAAAATTTTTACATATAAAAAAAATAAGAAATTAAATTTAACCTACTTGTTGCAACATGATAGATTTGAATGACATTTTAAATTACCCTCCATTACATTTTTCACATAAAAAATAATTCTTATTCTGGTACTTTGTTTTACACATACATTTGATGAATCCTTGATCCAATTGAAACCGACTAGAGAGAAATTTTGAGTTCAGGAATATCTCTAATTCTTAGAACACATAAAGTTATAATTGTGATTTCGCATATACTTGTTTTAAAATTCCCTCAGAAGTTTCAAGTCGTTAGAAACTATCCTATTTCCCAATCATTACAATTGCCAATATATTGGCATTAGGAAAAAAATCACAATGGCTTTTTTAAATAAATGTGTTTTTTTTCTGTAAAAGTTCACAAAGGTGGATGTACAGTTCAATATCACAATGTGTAACATTTTTTAATTTGGTTGAAAGTTCTTTCAGATTTCTATCACGTTCTTCCGTGTCCAATGGCAAAATAAGCTTCATGAAGTACGTAAAATAACTCATAATTTGTGATGCAATACTGTATAGCAGTGCTTCAAAAACTTTTTATTCCTACAGACCAGGCAAAGTTTGATAATTTACTACAGCCAGCTGAAGGTGGGACACTGATTGTTTGCATTTTAAATTTTTTTTGATTTAATAATTTTAATTTAATTGTATTTAAACATGCTTCAGAATAAAATTCAGTTACACCAAAAATGAATATAAAGTGATTTTACATAAAATGTTGAGTGGAAAGTCACAAACACAAAAGAAATACACCTCAGTAAATAAAATGGAAATAATTTAATCCTCTTTAAAAGGCCCGACACCATTTGATCCAAAGACCAGAAGTTGGGGACAACTGCTGTATATTATTTGCCTTCTTTAACAGGTTAAATGAGTTTACTTTTATTTTCCACAGACATCACATCATAGCTATTTGGCAACTAATAGTCCTTGGGTTCCTTCTTAGTAGTCATTTTTGGCTTTTTTTATATCAGTTATTAATCTCTAGTAAGTAGTTTCGGTGCTAGTTTGATATCACGGGGCAGGCATAAAGTTGTTGTTTATGTTCGCCATGATGGGCGATAACATTTCAATATGGTTACCTTGATATTTTTATCGTCTGCCGCTGTGGTTGCCATGGAGATAACATATATAAGAAATAATTTTTATTGGTTTTGTTCCCGTGGTAATCCGATGAATTTCAGATGATTTTAATTCAATTTCTTTCAATTTAAACATTCTAATTGCATTTGCTCTATTGCAAGGTATTATTTAAGTCTGTTTTATTTTGAGGTATTTTCGAATATGGATATTTCTAATATCATGGGTGAGCAGAATGATATTTTTCAAAAAAAGAATGAGTGCTGTACTTTTAATTATTACTATAAATAAAGTGTCCATTTTCAGTTTTTTACTTTTTAAAAATGTTTTTTTAAATGTTCCTTGTTTGATGAAATTCGTTGAAGAAACTTGCAGTTTTTGGAACATAGCAAGTTTTCAGTACTTTTTAATTGCTATTCATAATCAATTTTAATATATATTATGTAATTATTTTATAAATAATATAATAGAAAATACAATTATTATTTTGTGTGATAATCACAAGATATTCGTTATTTGTAATAATTTTTATTTTATAAATATTATTACATGTGTTATTTACTTAAAATTATTATGTTATTTATTTTTATTATGTTATTTATTTAAAATTATTATTTTGTTATTTGTAATGTTAAATCAGTTTTCTTATATATGTACCATTCTTATTATATTACAATACGATGATTATTCTTTTTATAAAAACTATTAAATTATTTTCTATGATTATTATTTTTGAATAATAAAATAATTCTATATGAATATATAATAATTATTACTGTATAATATTTTATTATATATAATAATTACTATAAAATTATATTATAAGATTATTGTATACTGCATAATATTACTATTAGTAAATATGATTTTTTTTATCATATTGATATTCATTATTTATTAATCTTGGTTAGTTTCAATCTCTTCCTATATTCTTCATTTGAAATAGATTTTAATGTATTTCTAAACAGTTCTTTAAAATTATTTTCCTGACGAGTCTTACCGCTACGCCGCCATCTTTGATTTCATTCCAATGACATGCGCTGCTTGGCGCAATTCTTTATCGCACCAAGCAGTGTTTGGCCCCTTACCCTGTGATATAAAACTAGTGCCGTAGTTTCAGTTAAACTTTTTTTTTTTGGCCCATTAACTCGAATTTTTGGCAGCTTGTCGAACAGTTGTTTCATGTCTATAGACCAGGACTCCTTATCCAATACTACAGCTTGCTCCCCCATTTTCGTGCAACACAGGAAAAAACCATTTTTCTGTTGAAGTTTAAATAAAACTGAGTACTTTGACACTTCCGAATAAATTGTGAAGTGCAACTGACAAATTCAAAGCCTGAGGCACGCATTAGTAGTCTCGCGTCTTGTGACGCAATATTCAAAACAAATCAGATGTATTTCATGCTTTACCGATTTCTTACTGGGCATTCTATAGAATGCCTAGGCAATGTTTGAAATATGAATCATTTCTTTAATTGCCTGTAAGTTTTAGACATTCCAAAGAAAGTTAGATTTCATACCTTGCAGGAACATATATTTGCATTAGATAGAGTTGAACAAAATAAAGATCAAGCTACGAAATTGAACTTTCCCTTTGCGAAATGCATGTCAAAACTTCATAATTCAATTAAATATGTCCAGAAAAAGGAAGTAGTGCTTGTTCCTCACTTGTAGGCAATACCATTCATACTATTCTACATAAAATTACATTCAATGATCAGACATGTCTGAATAGAATTATTAAAATATTTTAACCCTTTAACTGCTGATTAAAAGCTATGCGATTCACTCTCCAGTTCCGTTTTTCACATAGGCAAGCATATGTAGTGTATGGGGGGGGGGGTGGAGAAAAGGCACAAATAAATAAATTTTTTGCTTAAATCCTTCACAACCACTGTCAAAGTAATTTTATTGCGTTTCAAAGCCTTTGGAATAGTTTTACTGGTACCAGTACAAAGAAAAGAATCATATTTTGGGAGGACGGATATATACTGTCGGGGCACATAACGCATTGGTCAAGCAAGACATAATAATACCAGAAGCACTTAAGGGGTTTTTTGAAAAAGTTTCATACCTGATAACTTATGAATCAAACGTCATACATTTAATCCTGATAATCAGAAAAATTTTTAGTTTCATCAGTGACATTCTTTTTTGTTATCAAACAAATATAAAAGGACTGAAAGGAAAATTTTGAATTGTTCAAACAACTTATTTAATAAAATCCTTTTCTATATAAGCTTTTGTCAAACAATTTCTTACTTGCAAATTGTAAAAATAAAGGAAAAAATATATCAAACTAGTATTGAGATAACACCCAAACAAACAAAAAATGTCAACTGGTAGTTTCAGTAAATGAAAACCAGATTTTTTTTTATTGTTTAACTTTTAACTATACTTGCATATTAGTTTCACCACAGCCAAATTTGAGCTACATGAATCGTGCCATTTTCCACCAAAACCTGACTGATAGATCTTTGATGTGTAACATCTTTCCTCTCGGTTGCTGGATATTTGTAGTAGTAATTTTGTAAAAAGGGATGAAAATGTGTAACAGGAAACTGGGGAAGCAAGTGCTATTTGATTTGACCAATGAGTGTGCGGTGGCATCGATCGACTTGGCCTGTCCCCCCCCCTTCATAGTTTCTTTACTAATGACAACCTGCTTTGGGCAGGGGTGGGCTTACACACTAAAATATCAATCCTTATATTAAACATATGGTGAAATTTTTTTGATGATACAGGGTTGATATATGGGGGATCAATAGTAATACCTGTTTAGTTATGAAAAAAGAGCAATCGACCTTCACAGGTGCCTCCCTCCTGGACAGCATTTTGCCAATAGCTCAACACCTGAACCTCTCAGTTCGATCGGAACAAGCTCATTTGATCCTCCTGCCTCCATTGTATATTCTAAACGAATTTCTTGCTTATAGTGTCATTCCTTGTATTTTATTTCAACGTTTTAAACTTTTTTAAATCTGTAAAATTTTGAAATGTATTGGAGTCTCTGCTTTGAGATATGAACCACAGGAGTCCCCCTCGACAAGATCCATCCATTTATCCACTTAGCTCTCTTGGTAGGCTTGGGAGAGCTCCAGCACTAAAATATCATATTATGTTATTCCTATGGGGTTAGGTAAAAGTTTTGCAACTACATACCAGTAAAGAATTAAATCTTTTAAAAACTGCTCACAGTATAAAGTTGTATAAAGAGTTGTTATCGCCGCTAATGGTTTATATTATTGAAATATATACATTTGCTTCAACACAGTGATATAGATAAATTTGAGGAAGGTGGACACTTCAAAATTATGTTTAAGCATAAATTCTCAGTACTTGGACTAAGTTTACAATGGCCTTTTAACTTTGACCTTTTCTGTCTTGTTATACTTCTATTTAGAGTTCAGCTTTAAGTTAGATTAATAGCCATTTAGTATATAATATTTAGTATATGATTTATTCTTATGACAAAATATGAAAAATGGTTATATACATACTGAAAGAAATATACTTACATGCAATGATCTGTTACATCTCTCAAACAGGGTAAAAAATCTCCAGAAAAAAATGGGTAGTTATACCCATACTTTATCAATTGATAAAAACATTCATAACGTCCATAAAACAAATGTGGTCTCCACGAAAATGGGATTTCCTCAAATAATCTGCACTTTGCACGAGTTGCATGGTACAATGCAAAATCTACAAGATGTTCATCATAGTGTTGGAAAAAAATATGAATTGCATAAAACTGTTGCTCCTTCAAAAGCTGACAAACAAGTTCAGAATCTCTTCGTTCATTAGATATAAGCTTCATGTAAAGAAAGTAATTCTTTGCAAAGTTCTCCTTTTGGATAATCAACAACTTATAATATTTCATCAGAGCCCTGATTTTATTATTGGACTTTCGAATAGCTGTTACTACATATGGCTTGATATTCATATTGTAAACATTTTTATCCACAACTAAAACTTTTTTCAGAAAAAAACCTTGAGTTTTAGAACTTGTTTTGTAATGAAATGCATTAAATTCGGTTGTATCGTCTAGTTCCCTTGAAACATCAAGATGATGACTGTACAAAACATATCTCTTACTTAATACATTATTCTTATAAGCATCCATAGTAAAACAAAGTTTCTCACGCTTTCCATATTCACCGACACTTAAATCTAAATATGTTAGCGATTTGCGGACAATAAAACTATATCGAACAACATCAGCAGCCGATTCCAAGTGTACTTTTGCAACGTCAATCGTCGAACCTGAAAAAAAGTGAGAAAATTGCCACATGCCATAATCGAATAATAGCTTTCTGTGAGTCGTACAACCAACACGTTTCAACATCTTTTAAAACGTTTTAACGAAAACCCAGGTAAACAAAGAAAGACAGGCGTCATATGCATCTCACTGCATGACGTTAAATAGAGAGCACTTTATGAGTTACTCACGACTTGGGTGTTCCTCTTCAGCAGGGTCAAGGGAAAAGAGGTTGCTTGTCATTGGTAGATGTGCAATGACATCATTATTCTGAGTTGCCTGTTTTGGCGTTATAGCATTTTTCTATGGCCTAATGGTTCATTGAAACATAACAAATTATTCTCCATTTGGGAGATTGTTTTTCAGGCAGTTTTTTCTTCCATGTCTTGAATATAATAAAGAAATTCCCTTACGTATCTAATTTTCACTGTACAAATAAAATTCTGTTTTTTTTCATTCACCTAAATCAAAATTTTTAGTGGATTTAATTTTGCAGAAGAAATATATAAATGAGAAACTTAATTACAAATAAAAAAAGATTGTTATATAATTTTTTAACAATCCATTTACTATGATTAATAATACTTTGAAAATGAATTATATATTTCGAGTTTTATCCTTATGTAAGATATAAAAAAGTTAATTCAAAGCAGAGAAAATTGATGCTTTTTATAATATATATTGGTATATTAATGCACACATTTTGTAGATGAATGTACTTTAATTAAATTTGTTCATGTAAGTGTTATTTTAAAATGTGAAAATATTATCTTAATTTCTGTTATGTAATTAGGTGATTTTTTTTATGCATGAAAGACTTATTTATTCACATTTTAAACTATTTGTCCAAAAATCTATTTCCTTTTTATTATTAGAATTAAATTTACTGCAAACTTTTTAGCTATTATAAAGTAAACTATAAATAAAGCCTATGCTTAAATTTTTATTTTCTATCTTTAGTAAAATACTATGAATAAAGGGATTCCTGGCAATTGCATAAAAAACATATACTGATACTTTTTTTCCGTACATTTTTAATGCGTTTCTCTGTAGCAAATGGTATAAATGATTATTGTTAGATTAATAAATGTGTGTGTGTGTGTGTGTGTGTGTGTGTGTGTGTGTGTGGTGTGTGTGTGTGTGTGTGTGTGTGTGTGTGTGTGTGTGTGTGTGTGTGTGTGTGTGTGTGTGTGTGTGTGTGTGTGTGTGTGTGTGTGTGTGTGTGTGTGTGTGTGTGTGTGTGTGTGTGTGTGTGTGTGTGTGTGTGTGAAGTAGTTCTATTTTGTTTAATGGAAGAAAAATAAAAACATGGAAGAGAGAGAGTAACAGATTTTTATCCCTTTGTTATATTTGAATAATCAAAAAACCTGATCATACTTCTAATCAGAAATCCCATTATAGGAGGAGTACAGAAGGATGGGGTGCAAACCCCACCCAAAGACGAATACATTTTTAATTTTAGCATGAAGATCAAGTCTTGGTGTTTTCGTCTATGTTTTTTTAAAAATATAATCCCCCTCATAAAAATAGTCTGTGTACACTACTGCCCATTATATATATTCTTTTATACGTATATATATGTATAAAAGAATTAAAACTCTACTTTTAGTTCTTATAAAAGTGAACATTTCAAATCAATAAATATCATAGTGTTGTATTCAAATCATGGAATTCCTGATAAAGCCATGCAAGGAGAAAGCTTGATCTACTTGATAGAAAGTGTAATATGTTTATTAACACCATAGTGGTAAAATTGGCCTAAATTATAAGAAAATAAATATATATATATATTTATATTTATATTTTTCTCTTCTAATTGTAAATTGGAATGAGGATGCTGTTATTTTTTTCTTACCTAAGGGGGACCAAGATAACCCAACAAAAGTTTAAAGCTTCAGAACACGATTCCTATAAAGTTATTAAATCTTATTAATCTTACTCAATCGATTCATAGGTTGCATTTTTAATAATTGATTGAAAGGTTATATTTATCACATTTAGAAGCAACGCAAAGACTTAATTTTTAACCACAGGTTGATGACAAGAACAACACCTGAGATAACATTTCTCTCTAATAGCTTTCACACCAAACTCAAACTAACCATTTGAACTATCATTAACCCATTAAAGATCCAAGTTTAAATTATTTTTCTTCAAAATATGAAAATAAAATTAATATATAATCAACAATTAAAGTACAGAAAAAAATTAAAATTTTATTTTAACTGAAAAATAACCAAAAAAATGTTTTAAAAATTTAATTTTCCGTTTTTCGCAAAGCCGGTCTCCTAAATGGGTTGTTAACACAAAGCTTTTAAACTTTCCGAAAGAAATATAAAACGCTGGAAAGCATTGTAAATTTCGACACTCTTAATGTAAACATCCGAAGAGAACCCTCAGTTAGTAACAGCCTTTTCGGCTTGTCATTTTGCTCATAAACACTGTATCCCTTTCCTCCCCCCCCCTCCTTCAGGAAACGAGGGGGGGGGAGAATGTTCTTTACTCAGACTTCTCGGTATCTTGAACAATGGTAAAGAGATGGCATCTGTTTTTTCTTGAAGAGGGAGAGGCAGAACCATATGTCTAAGGTAGGAGTGACCAACCTTTTTGGGAAGAGTGTCACTATATGATTAAAAATTAAGTGGGCCACTTGTAACTTTTCCAACAAACAAAACAATAGGAAAATGTGAACAAATGTTACTTGTAGGCTTATTATGGAATTTTTACGCAAATAGTACATTTTTATGTAAATCTAAGAGTGGAATTCAAAAGATAATATAATAAATAAGACAAAAGTACAAACTTAAGTTTTATAGTTAATAAACTTTTTACAGGTTCACAAATTAATTAGGTTAGCTATAAAAAAATAAGTAATTTGAGACATCTAGTTCTAAATAATTGTTAAACAGTCAGTACTTTTTTAACGTGGCTTTTGAATTTGTAGTCTTTTTTTTAACCAACTCATTAATATTAAGATTAGTACTCGGAGATGCTAACAAAATTATGTTGTTTTTTAGGTGTATATCAGTAAATTCTGAGTTATATTTTGATTTTATTATATTCATAACAAAAACATTTGTTCAAAAACATATTGATCCAAACCTACAACAATATCTGACAGCCAAATCGAGTAAATTTGGAAATTGCTTGCTCGTACAACTTTTCAAAATTCAACATAATTCGGATTCTTTGCAGTTCAAATAATTTCCTTATATTTTTGCTTTTTGATGTGGTATGGAGCTGTAGATCAGTATTTCCGGTTTGGGTTTCAGGTGGGTAACAATAAACGTTTTGCCGAGAAATTATGGAAAAAATGTATAAAAATATCAACATTTTTTAACTTTTTTTTTTTTTTACTATTGTCTTGAAAGTCATCAAACCTAGCACTGAATGAATACTGCAAAATGGATATTAAACTTTTAAAATTATCGTAACTCGAGGCATTATTATCTTTGAAAGATAGTTCCTGTATTAAAGTGAAATTGTTAATCTTTATCTCCAAAATCGAGAAGAAAAAAGATATATGATCAATTAGGGTAGGAAAAGTATACTCTTTTCATTGTAGTCATAAATTTAAATTATTTAAATGCCTCATTGTATTGGTAAGCAAAGCTAAATCCCGAAGTCAATCTGCATTCTTGAGTATCAAACACTCACTGGGAAGTTCTCATTGTTTTCTTCCAGATATTTTAAAACACGCTCCATCAAATTCCAAAATCTCACGAATGCACTTCCTTTGAAAAGCCAGCTCGCACAACAATGAAAGAGATTGTGAATTTTTCACAATTCATTGATTCCCGCCCTGACACGGACCAAAACGCCCACTTGAAGGAACTCGTCAGAAAGCAGATCATGGAGCACCAGCAAGGTAAGGATGCTGCATCGATTGAGCTTGAACCCCTTCCCCCATGCAATAACCCTAATTGCCCAGTTTATAGCAAATCTAATCCTAACTCTAAAAATCCCTCCCCAATGCCAGAGGAACCTAAAATCATAGTTGATAACCCCCAATTATTAACATGAATAGCGAATCTGTAGAGGAAAATCCTCTCCCGAAACGCAAACCTAAGAAAAAAAGGAAGAAACCTAAGGATTCGACGGATGACTTTGTCTTCCCTAAAAAAACCGAGAGAGACCTGCTTCTCCTACCGCTAGTGAACCAATCGCCACCACTAATAGTTTTTCGGATCTTGATGTCTTCGATGTCGAAGAACAAACGCAAACAGTACAAATACCCCAGGATCTCTTCGCCCCTAAGCCCATTTCCCCTATTTATCTCAAAATTAAAACAACTATTAGAGACCAATTAAAAGCCATTTATGCTAAATTTCCAGAAACGACGAATAAACAAGCCGGAGAATTCCTCAAACTTACTGCCAGCAACAGTGACGAATACCATAGCCTAACTCAGTTTTTAGAGCAAGATAGCGAATACGAATTTATAGTAACTAAGCCTAAAACACATAAGCCTATAAAAGTAGTTATTAAAGGACTCCCCATTTTCACAAAAACCTTCGAGATCCAAGAGGATCTCGAAGAAGCAGGATCACCATTGATACGGTAACGCAATTAATTTCTAAAAAACCAAATCCCCGCTCCCTTTTCTCCAAGTAGTGTTACCTAGAAACGAAAATAACCAACGAATTTTTGACATCAATGTGGTCGGATATATGCACGTTTTAAAGTTGAGGGGTTCCTCGTTAGAGGAATTACCCAATGCTTTAACTGCAATAAGTTCTACTACACTGCAGAAAGTTGCCATCTCAAACCAAGATGTCTTAAATGTGGCAAAGAACACCAAACTAGAAATTGTACTATCAAGGAGAGGAAGGAGAATCCCTTCTGCATTAATTGCGAAGTATATGGCCATACGGCCTGTTATACCAAATGCCCCAAGTTCCCCCAACCTAAGAAGGGCACGCCCTTAATTAATAAAAATAATAATTTCAACAGCAACCTGAGAAAACCAGGAGTTTCCTTCTCTAACATCGTTAGCTGAGAAACCTTCCCTCCCCCCACCCCCAGCACTGAAAAAACTACAATTGAAAATAATAATGAGAAAGTCGTTCGTGAACCTAGTGATGACGAAAATACCTCTGATCTAGTTCAAGTAACTGAACTAGTACATTTAATTTCAAAAATATTAAAAAGATCCCCTGAGATACTTAAACTAATCCCCAAGTTAAAGAAGGCAGAAAAAGACAACACCGAAGCATATGTTCTTGTCGAAGCTCTGCTAGACAAGAAATAATTTCAAACTTTTATTTTTTCTTATCCTTAAGATCTTAATTTATTAATTTTTCATTTTTTCTTTATTTACTTTATCCCATCCCCATGTAAATTTAAAGTCCATAGCTCCATTTCTATTTCCCATTTTCATTACAAGCTCACTGCAGCATCCAATCCGATTGCATCCTTTACTTCTCCGATTGCTCTCAACCCATTGGCCCTCATCTTTGAAGCCACGCCTCTATCTCCTACCGAGTCTGCAACACCAGGCCGACTTCATTTCCAGATAAAGGGCGGAGGGACCTGACGGTCCCAGTCCCTGTAAGATTAAAATAGCGGTAAAACAATGAAGGAGTATTTTCTACTTTATAATTTTCTACTATAATTCAATTTAGTGTATTTAAAATAAATTTTGATGTCTTTTTTTTTGTCTGAGACAACCGCATTTCAATAAAACTGTAGTAATAATATTAATTATCTTTTTTAATTTTTCATAAGTCTTCGCGTGCTACTATTACAGCACAGTCGAGCCACGGGCTGGCCAACCCCGATCTAAGATTTTATTGACAATTAAGGGGCATGAAAGAGTTTATGAAACTAAGTTTGACTTGTACATTATATGTTGCTTATGATTTTTTTTCTTTGTGGATTATCTTTTTTGCATATTTTCTAAAAACAGTAAAACTTTCTCTCTGTTAATCAAATCATAAAATTCATTAAATTCTTTAAAATCTTTAAATTCTTTCACTATTTTGTTTTGTTAAATTTAATGCAGTTGCATACTATTGAAATTGAGGCACCACATATCTACGAATGCAATGTTTCTGTGTTATTTAGCAACCAATATCCCAATGTGTCAACAATGTAATATATTCTAATTGTAAACTATGTTTTACATTGTCTCATTTCTAAACTATTTATCAAAATAACAAATGTACTCGTATTTGTTATCAATTGTATAAAATATGTTAAAAAAATATAATGTAATTTTTGCAGAAGTTTACCAAATTTGTAAAAATTCATGTGTTTTACCGCAGTTTCAATTTCATATACGTTACAGGTTGGATGGTATTTGATTATTTGCACGCTTCTTTAAAAAGTTTGTTTACATATATATATATATATATATATATATATATGTGTGAATGTATAATGCAATTATTTATGAGATCAAACGTACTTTTATTTTTTTTAAAAATGCTATAGTTGGAATTTGATAAAAATTATCTGTGTCATTACACATTTTGCGATATTCAATGCTTTACCAGATTTTTTTACTCACTTTGCGCGATACAGTTTTTATACGTCATTATGAACTAGAATTGGTACAATTCTCTGTATAGAACATTGGATGAGAAATAATTGATCTACACTAGAGGATTGAAAAAATCTTTGACTCAAAAGTAATATTTATTCCCAACTTCAGAATTTATTAAAGTGAACACGGAAGAATAAAAAATAGAAGTAATACTGTAATATGGTAGAATAAACTATTTTTGAAGCATATGTGTGTAATGCAGGTTAACGAAGCAGAAAAAAATAAAATTTACTCACTCGTTTCTTTCCCCCACTATAGTCAGTAAGAATTAGGCTTTTATGACTGTCTGAAAAATTGGGGGAGGAGAGTTGAAAAACTCAATAATTAAATTAAACAGGAATTTAAGTATGATGTCCATTTCTTTAAAAAGTGTGTATCATAAAGGTAAAATATGTTTTAAAATTTTAGGGGCATGCTTAGAAATAAAATTTAAGTTTTATAATTAGATACATTTGTATGTGGATCAACTCTATTTAAAATTGGAAAGTATATAAAATTACGGCAGGGGAAAATCTTGTCAAAAAAACTGACCGCTTTTTTTTTTAAAAAATTTAAAGCATATGCTGTGTATTTTTAATGATTGAAATAAATATAAATTCAGAAATGCTCTTAGTAGTTTGTAAATAGTTGGAATATGATTTTTAACATAGAGAAATGTATCCCTTTTATTTAAAATAATTTATTGTAAAGAAACAACTGTGTGAAAATGTAGTTTCTATTCTTGCTAAGGTAAAAATATTTCAATGAAACCTTTTCTCTCATTTTATACGCATTTAAATAAGTGAATTTATTTCTAATTCGGCATTTAACATAGTTATTTTAGAAAAGGAAACAATAAGAGAGTTCTCGTTCCATAAAAAACCATCTCTCTCGTTCCATAAAAAAACTATAGGATACTATGGTTTTTTATAGAACGAGAATTTTTGCCTTTTAATTTTTTTTTATAAGAAAACTTTGTAAATTAAGAATAGCTTGTAGGATTTAGGCTTTTTATTCCATTTAATTAAAAACTGTAACACAGGCAGTATGTAATTAAATTTTTGTCTTGTTCAAACTCAAATTTCATTTGGTACCAAAAAAAAGGAATCGCTTACTCAAATATGCACTCAGCAGTAATATGTAATGAAACCCTCTTTTTCATTAATCAATTCCTACTATTAGTTGACTCTCTCTATAGATTTATTTAGCTTGTTCAAATCTTCAATCGTTAATAATATACATTCTATTCATCCTATCAAGTTCAAATAATATTTTTAAACTTGTAGAGGAGATGACACTTGATGTTAATAAAGATTTTTCAAATTTTAATTCATTGATTATCGGTTTTTCAGCCAAATTAGCCTTTGTTACAACAATGCAGACAAACCATGCTCTTCATTCAATTCCTACTATTAGTTCACTCTATCCCTATATATATATCGTCCAAATTTTCAGCCGTTAATAAAATACTTTCTATTTATCCATTCAAAGTAGGAATTGACTTAAAAAGAATTTTTTTTATATTATTTGTTTTCGGGTAATGAAATGAGTCGAGTTTATACATTATATGTATAGATATATGATAATATTATGGTAGGATGTACTAATTTCTGTTTAACAATGAGTTTAATTTATAATCTGATTTAGTTTTCAAGTATGCAATATATATATTGTTTCTAGTTAATTTTGGAAGTCTGCTCTTTTATTTTTACACAGAGAAAGTTAATACTTAGTCATAAAATACTAAGCTTTTAAAAAATTTTCGTTTATATTAAACAAAAATATCAGAGAAACTCGATTCATTGTCAGAGTGAAAATCATGGCTTCCGGTCAATCTATCATTCGATTCTTGTATTCTTATGCATATATAAACATATTGAATTGTGTGTGTTGATAAAACAAGTATTTATGAATACGTAACGATTAAACTGTAATTTGACGACCCACATGAGCGAAACAAATAATCAATTAAATAAAAATCTAATCAACGAATATTCATTAGCTCAATGTATCTAAAATTATAATCAAACATTGTATCATGTAATACAGAAAATTTAATCTGAAAATAAGCATTTCACACACAAATCACTTTAGTAAACGCTTTTCATTCTGTATCAAATTACTTACCTTTTCGACTTATAGTAATTACATTTTTGAAAGATCGCCTCTAAATCATTCTTGGTTTTATTTGAAATACTTATTCATAACCTTTGGAATTTCTGGGTCATGAATGATCGTATTATTTAAATTAATCCAATATATTTTCGTTAAAAAGCCGGAGCTTCAAAAAACAATCATAAACAAGAATGTGAGCGCTTTCTGCTCGTAATCGTATTACTTACCATGCAATTACAAGATTCAACTTTTTATTTAAAAAAAATTGGCAGTTATAGGAACTGCCGATAGAAGTGAAAACTTAGAACTTTTAGTATTAAAATTTGAAATTTCATAATGTTTTTGAATTAAAATTATCAACATCAATCTGGTTTTCACATCTATTGACATTCCGAGCAACAACTAAATGCATGTTATATGGTTTTTTGTTATTCAAATATATAACGGGCTGTACAAAGATCAGGACAATTCAATTGAAATAACAATTAATATACAATCATATTATTTATGGATAGTATTTGTATTTATTTAAATTTCAATGTACTTGATTTTTAACACTATTTTAATTGTTTGCATCATTTTCATCATTAATTTCAACAATACTTAGACTTTTTGTACTTTCAATTATTTCATTTTGTTCTAAAAAAGATAGAAGAGGCTTATGGTAACTAAAGTAAGAAAGGAAAACGTTTGATTCAAATTTATCTAAGTATCGCGTAAAAACCGCATCGATCGTCGTTTTATATTTTGTAGTAGTGCTTGTTCCATCATTGGACATATTTAAATTAAGTGTTTCATTTAGAAATTCAATTAGTGGTACATTTTTATCATCTGCAACGTTAATATTGAAGTCTCCACTTAAAATCATCGGTACATTATCATATTTTTCGCCAAATTTTTTCCGAGTATTTCAGAACTTCCTTTTGTATCAATCATCAAATTTTCGAATAAAAATTGTTGTATCTGTCTCATTGATTTTCCAGGCGAAATATAAACTGCAACCATAAGCATGTATTGTCCATTCTCGGAATCGCAACGAGCAATGTACAGTATATACACATTGAACTTTTCACTAAATCCATTCAACTTCACTTATAAGATATACACAGCACTATACGTCAGCTGTATAGCAACAGATATACTGCTATAAGCATTTCGATGACGCGAACGCACGAGATTTCACCCATCCAAAAAGTTTCTAAGGAGAACAGCACACTGCGCATGCGCCAGTCAGAGCATGTTGGTGAAGCGAACTCATAAGATTTTCTCCTACCAAAAAGTGCCCAACGCCAATAAAGAAGTTTTCACTTCAAAAATATTGAACAAATCAATTATTTAAAACAAATTTGTAGCATGTATTTAAACTTGCAATTTCGAAAGATGGTTATATATAGTTTTTTATTTATCCAATATGAATTCGACAAGAAGCCAGCTTATACCGGGCGAATACGTCTACGTCAACGGAGAAAATGAAATGTTTGGCATCGTATTCAAAGCAAGCGCCGATATTGGCGAGAAAATTGCTTTTCTCGGTAACCCTGCAGAATGTCATCCCCCTCTTTCCTTCCCCTTTACTCATGTCATCCCCCTCTTTCCTTCACCTTTACTCACGTAAAAAAGTGCTCTCTATTTAACGACTTCCCATCTCACTTACTAATATATTCGGCTCAGTTCACTTCAGTTTACTACAGAAATATAGAAGGAGCTTAGGAATTAGGCTGGATCTTAAACAAAATATATGGACTAGTTCTACCGTAAAGCTTACTATGGGGGCGCTATAGTCATTAGTACTCTTTTCTTTTTCCGGTTAATGCAAAATCTCCATTGCTTTGAGCTAAAAAATTAACAAGGTATTTTAAAAAAGATACTGAAATAAATACTATAAAATCCTGAATCTGAAATCTACAGATCATCTTCTATCCATATAGTGCAAAAAAAAGTTTCAAAAAAAAAAAACTTGCATTAAAAGTTTAAAAAACTCAGTTGAATTTTGATGTTTTCCCATAGATTAACATTACACCGGAAGTAAGTGAGGGTTCCACTCAATGTTGTTGTTTACAAAGTAGAACGTCCATACACTCAAGGACAAAAAATTAGCGCACCAAGAAGGAGTCATCCAAATGAAACGAAATTTTACAGACGTAATGACTACTTTGATGTAAGTAAATGATTAGAAAATGAAAGGAAAAGGATCATTTATTTCAGAGAAAAAGTGTGTGTGTACTTATGTACGCACGTAAGAAGTTATACTTCTTTGGAATCAATTAATGACATTTTGAGCAGCCCATTCCATTATTAGAAAAATACATCCTGAAACAATATTTAAACATAATTAACTTGATATAGGTACTTTATAGATTGTATTGTATTTGTTATAAAAATAAAAATCTTTCTAAAAATCATAAGCAGGGCAAGCTGGGTCTAGGACGAAAAGCGGTCACGAGCGGAGTTGAATGATACTAACCTTAAGTCAATCGGACCAGCAAAACCCGAGATAATCACGATTTAAATAAACTTAAACACCCCGCACAAGGACAATAGGACCAATGACATAGGGTTTTTCGGCAGACTGTATCTGGAGATGAGGTGAACCGAATGTGAAATCTGAGACCTCATATTGAATGTCTCGGCGGGAAGAATCATCCCCGAGAAAATTAAAACATCCGCCTGAAGAGCCCCCAAGCTATGGTCATTTTAAAATAATTAAAAAAAATTTATACAATTAAATAAAATAGAAGCAGGGCACCCACCAACTCGAAACTCGGCCAGGTTATGGGGAAACACAAGAGGAATCCATTCAAACCGGACCATGGTCTGTAGTTGCAAATGGGGCAGCGTCAGCTTAGGAAAGGAAAACGAAACTAACTCCTCCTGGAGGTGGAAGCAACTGTTACGTAAATGGTCACATACATCCCAATGATACACATAGTAGTAGGTGATCTCAAGGCTTCATCCTTCTATCTCTGAAAAATCGTTACGTCATCAAAAGATCGAACCCCATAGGAGAGACATGGGATTCTAATTTTGGGAAATCTTCAATAACGTGGGCTGGGATTTACCACCGCCAAATTCTCTTTTCTAGCCAAAGGTCGATCGCCAAAGAGTAACCTTGAGAGGAACCATTTGTAGTAAGCATATGCGATACGTTTCTCCTCACGGGAAAACTCCGCTTAGTAATACATTGAATTTATGATGTTCGGCTTTTTTTTTTCCAACGCTAATGTTCTCTGAAAATGTTACTAGTGTTGTTTCAGCAGTAGTTTTAACGATTTCTCGAATTCACTTTGAAAAAGTTGTTGAAATCAAAATCAGATTTAAAAAAAAACTTTGTGTTTGTCAAATAAGTTAAATTTCAAGGGTTTTTTTTTTCAAAGCAAAGAATTATTATTATATAAAAACGAAGGTAAATTACATTATTTTTACAAATACAAGACATAAATATCAAATTACTCATAGTTTTAATTTTTTTGAAAAGTAATTATTTACCTAATCTAGAAATTTCATGTATCTTATTCGAAATCTATTATTTGTTTTATCTCTATCATTATCTTAATTTCTAAAGGATATAATCACCAATGTTTTTCGAAATATTCAAATACTTAACTGAATTTTCCTGCATTATATTTATTCAGAACTGATTTATTATTCTCAATAAAGATTATTTCATACTGAGTGTTTTTCCCCCTATGTAATAGTTGAAAGATAGGAAGGGAATATATACTTGCAGTGCAGTATTTTATTTCACACATTTCATTACTTTCCTCTTTTTTTCGTTCATAGATTTTGAAAGAAATAGTAATTTACAAAAAATTGTTGATATTGCGTAAGTTAGTGAATAGTATAGTAAAATTCATTTCTGCTCCAGGTAATAAAATCCCTTAAGTAAATATGATGAAAATAAATCCTAAATTATTCACGTAAAAAAATCAAGAATTCTTAAAAATCAAAACATCACGACTCTTAGATTGCATTTATTGAAAGGGGTGACTGTAAAATGATTATCTGCACCCACTTGACTGATACAAAAAAATTGATTCAATTAAGAATTCTTTAGGGATATAAATTTTTTTATCTTAAATTAACATTCAAAATTTTAGCATTTTTTTATGAAACAAATTAACACAAATTTTAAAAAAAACTCTAGAATTTGCTAATGCCTTTCTGAAATTTCTTTATTCCTTGCAATCCTACATTTTTTATTATTGTATCAGCAGGTAGGTATAATAGTTTAAAAAACGGAAATACTTATATCCATTACGCCCCTTAATCCCCCGAAATGAAACTTGTGGTTTAATTTTCGCGAAATCCATTTTGTAGCGGTTCTCTACTCTGCGAAAGGAATCTTTTACCAAATTTCAAGACTGTACGTCTAATAGTTTGAAAACCAATTTTCATATCTGTAGGTTGAATAGTTCCGGAGATATCGTGATTAGTCAGTCAGTCAGTGAGTCGCTTTTCTCCTTTATATATATAGATAGATATATAACCCAAATTTGCTGGTCTTAATTCAGTAACAGCTTTAGAAATCATAATAGGTATCCTTTTTAGTCCATTGACTTTTTTGGTTTCTTCCATTTTTATTACACTATATATATATATTCATATATACACGTATATATATATATATTCACATATACACGTATATATATATATATATATATATATATATATATATATATATCGTCTTCCTCCACTACTTCTCTCTACAAAAATAAAACTTCGGAAATTATATTTTTCCTCAAGTCCCAACTGAATATATACTAAATTTTTCTTCAAAAAATTTAAAATCCCTTCCCTCTTCTTAGCCCGATGGACTTTATTTTTGATATCCAAGACAACAATCAAAAACATGCTCGTGAATTCACTGAAGAACTTCCTTTGTAAATCATGAGTCTTATTAAGATAATTTCATGAAAAAATTGATAGCAACATCAGATTTCAAAAGCGCACTACTGTTCTCCACACCCCTCCTCTGGGGAAGTTAAGCATCGCAATCCTGTCACTAGAAAAGAAGATCAAAGCAGTAAAAATTCAAAATAAAAGAGCCGATCACAAAAATGCACCGATTTTATCTCCGCTTATAATCGGCCACACTAAAAATAACATTATGAGATTACAAACGCAGATTATATACAATAAATATTCTGAAAACGTTGCACGTAGGAAATAAAAAAAAGGAATCTTAGCTTGAAAATTAATTCAATGAATATAATAATTTAATTGAAGGCTGTGAAATTTGTGTCACATTTTCCTGAGTATTGAAAACACTGGCGGAGCTGCTCCCTGTATCATCTTTGAGGGCCCTCTCTAAGGCCACCCCCGCGATTTTTTGCTTACACGTTTGGGTGCCCGCCCTCAAAGCTTGGGGCCCCGTATCATTGATATGCGGTAACTATGCCCCTGATTGGAAATAGTATTAATTTGTAAAACAAGAAATGGAATGCTGTTAAAAAAGGACTGACAAAAAAGTGCTCTAGTTAATTATTTTCTAAGAAAAATGACATTTTCTTTTTAAAGATTCAAATCGAAACTTTATTTCCATAATAAGCATCCTTCTATAACAATTTCAAATACATTTTGTATCTAAGAGATATGAGCAGAAAGAAACTTATTAAAATTTCGCATATTTCTACCAAACAAAGAGAATTAGATCGATAAATAAATAAAGGTAACAAAGATAAATAAAACAAATATATCCCCTAAAATTCGAAAAAAAAAATACTTTTTCTAAATTTCAAATAAAGATCTACCAAATTCTTCGTCGAAAAATTAAAACCCCCACCCATATTTCGTTTCCCTTCTTATTCTTATGGGCATTGTTTATGATACCTAAGACAATGTAGACGTATTTGTCAAGAGACAATTTGAACGTTTTGTTCCTAAAAATCCGGAGCCTTATAGCGATGATTTTATAGAAAAGTTGAAATTAATTACATGATTTCTAAACTACAATACCAATTTCCACAAAAGGATAAATGTCATCCGAAACTAGGAAACAGTAAAATTCTACAATAGAATTACCTCAAAAATGTTGTACTCAAAGGCCTACCCTGAAATACAATAATTCATGTGACAAAATATCAAGTGCATTACACTCAATTATTTTCCATATGAATGGGAAAAACTCCCATAATAATTATACCCAAATTAAGCAAATATATCCTATGTTTTCCGACAAATCTAGACTGATTAGCCTCATCATTTCTGCAGAAAAATGTATTTTTGAGTAGATTCCAGAACTATATATATACTTAGAAGTGCAATGCACATTTTGATACCTATCCACTAGCACGGCTTTCAAAAAAAAAAATGTCTCCGCACCCAATTTTGTGCGGCAGTGACAGAACCTTATTCAAATGTTGAAACTATTTGTAGAAAACTCTTTCCCATTCTTTCCTCACCCCCCTCCCCGTTTGCTGACACGTTTTTCCTCTCTTCTATCTGGTTCTTCAAAGAGCGCATGCACTCTCATACCAACTACATCTGTCAATCATTTCTAAACCGCACCCCGTTGCTATAGTAACGATAGGTTTCCAGAAAACAAAAGTTATCTTTATGACGTCATACGAGTTGCAAACAACGCCATCTGTTGGATAAAGCAGATTTGTAAAATTTCGAAAACGCTCTTAAGAAAAGTTTTATTAAAGCTCTTGAATCATTTAGTAAAACACTTTTACATACATATGTGTATATTTTATTTCTAAACAAGATATAAGGTGTAAACATTCTTTTCAATGAAAATGAGCTATTTCCATTTTGTAAAATTTATATTTCAATATTTGAACCATATACAACTACAACAACAAAAATTACAATTGGCATAATTTAAATATTCATGTAAAAATTAAAATAGAATTTGCATTCAGACAATGATGAGGTGTCAAAATTAGTGTTCCTTAATTCATTGTTTTCTAATAAAAGTTAATAATTATTTAAAAAATTGTAAATCTCAAAAACTCAGAAAATTATTTTAAGAATATTTTATTATTATTAAAACTTGAAAATTATATCAACTGCTAAATTTCAGGGTGTAAAAATGTTGGAAAAAAAGAATGTGCTTAACTTTGTGGTAATTTTTCTCCCTGCAAAACAAGGATGAATGTTTTAATCAATTTAGATTTTTTCAGAAATTCTAACTAACTTTTAAAAAAAAATATAGATACCACATGCTTATAGACCATAGCCAATAAAAATATGATTCATTTGATTAATAGCATTTGGTTAATTTCAGAACTTATGTAAAATAAGAATAAGTAGTTTAAAAAAAAAATTTAAAATTTTTTTAAAAAAGGTAATTTTTAAAAAAAAATTTTTTAAAAAAAGGTAATTTTTTAAAAATTTTTTTAAAAAAAGGTAATTTTTTTTAAAAAAAAAAATTTTATTGGTTAATTTTTTATTGTAAAATGTCATATATGGCATACCCCATTCAATTTTGTCATACGTATTATCTAGGCACTAAAGTACCATTGAATTTTGATTGCAATTTATAAAAGTTGTTATACTTTGTACCAATCAGGATTCCCTTTTTCTCTTGATTATTACTACTTAGAAATATCAGCAACGTTTTAATTTCTAATGTATAAAAGAAAGAAAATGAAAGTGACTGATTTTAAAGAGTTAAAAAACTGAACTTTTAAAAATGAATAGATTTTCTTGAATAAATTGATTAAACTAATATTTAAATTCAGCATTAAAGATATGTTTAAAACAAAAACGTGTCTGTTCTTCCCGATCAGGGATTTTATTCTTTAAAAATTTCTCAACGGGATTGGCTGCATGTAAAGCATGAATTCGTTTGCAGTAATTTACTTAATAATTATTTATAATGATGACTTCTGTACAATATGATGGGCATTAATTCATAACACAGAAATGTATCATTTTGTCTGAAGCTATAGCTTAATGTAGTATTTACACTATGAAAGTTATTTTCAAAATTTTCTTTCAATTATGGACTTCTGCAAGAATAACCAATTAACTAAAGATAATATTACCGTAAAAGAGAGTCAAGGGGGAATGAGTCTGTGAATCACACAAAAATATAAATTTTAATTTGGATAATCGATTGATCTCACGCGGCGCAATTCTAAACTGTTGTACCAGTTGATGCAACTTTATATCTGACCGTATATAAACTTAAGAGTAAACACATGTTGCGAAATTATAATAATTTGAAGGGGGAAAGGCGGTCTTTCTCTTTTTTAATCGTTATATTTAATCAGCCCTTTTTTTATTGCTACTGGTTACATTTCAATAATTAAATTCAAGAAATATTAATAATTTTTCATGGTTCTTAGAGAACAGGGAAATATTCAATTATAACTAATATTTCATTAGAGCAAATCTATTTATTTTAGCCTTTTTTAACATCAAAATATAAATAAATATTAAAATGTATCCTACTATGTAAAAATAATGTAAACATTCAATATTCCTAGTTTTTTAATACTTTCATGACTTCAAAACAATATTATTTTTTTAAAGATAAGGTTTAGAGATGGGTTCTATTTGTTCCCCACCTGCAGTGATGCTGAGGCTCATTCCCCTTTTCTTTTTGTTCAAAACTAAGGATAATGGTTCTCCAGGTCTTTCACATTCGATAGGAGTCACAATACGTTCCTATAGACCCCCTTTTTTGTCAAGAATAGGGGATTGGTTCAAATACCTAAAAACTATCCTTCATAAATTACACTACGAATTTCTTTTTCCTTTACTTTTGCTGCAATTCTTGTCTTAAACTGATGATCATATGTTTAGATTTCATTTTTGTAAACTAATCATTTCTTTACAAAAAAAAATCTGCAGTTATAATTAAATTTTAATACGAAATAAGAAGTATAATGACTTTTGTTCAGTGATTAATCTTATAGAAATACTAGCCATTACTCACCCGTTGAATTCGTTTCACTTGTTATAAAAAAGTCCTTGAACATGACGATTGAATATATATTTATCTCTCTATTTTTTGCAACTGAAAAGAAATCCTACAATTGTCACACCAATTCGAAAAAGTTTATGAAGTTTGCATTCCTTTTTTATATATATATAACTATGTATTACTTAGGAAAAGCCACAACATTTTAAATTTTACTATCAGCGAAAAAAAAAAGAAATTCAAATGCACCCATTCAAATAATTAATATTCCCATCCTTATGAGAAAATAAAACAATTTTTAAGGGTTAAAGAAAGCCAAATCTGGAAAACGTTAATCTGAAATAAAATTAAAGTAATGATTAACACATCTAATTTAAAAAAATTTAGCCGATAAAAATAAACTCATAAAAGCTACTTATCTGATCACGTACATATTTTGTTCAAATAAGTAATCCTGTTTTAAAATTAAAGCATTCAAAAGCAATTCAAAAAAATTCTTTTTAAATCAATTCCTACTTTGAATGGATGAAAAGAAAGTATTTTATCAACAATTGAAAATTTGAACGGTATATATAGTATATATATATGTATGTGTGTGTGTGTATAGGGAGAGAGTGAACTAATAGTAGGCATTAAAAAAAGAGCATGATTTGTCTGCATTGTTGTAACAATGGCTAGTTTGGCTTAAAAACCGGTTTTCGATGCCAACTTTTGTCAATGTTTTCCGTTGCATTGTTACAACAATGGAGACAAATCTGTTGGCGTCTAAAACCGGCAATTAATTAAATTAAATTAATTAATTGGCAATTATTAATACATCAAGTGTCATCCTCTACAAGTTTAAAATGTTTATTTGAACTTGATAGGATGAATAGAAAGTATTTTATTAAGGATTGAAAATTTGAACAAGATAATATATACAGAGAGTGAGCTAATAGTAGGAATTGAAAAAAATAAGGAATATAAAATGCCTACATTATTTTTATATAGTATGATTCTCTCTCTCTCTCATTTTTAATTTTGAAATATGCTCTGATGTTAAAAACACTTAAAATAGCTGAGGTGTTAAGATTTTTTAGTAATCGAATTTAATAAGAGTGTTGTGCACAAAAGATAAAAATATACATGTTTTATTGATTAGCTATAGATACATATTCAATGACTTTTGGCAGAAAATTGTCCCATATTCAACGCATCGCTAAAAATTATTCAACATTTCTTAAACTTTAAAATGAAAATGTAAATAATAGCAGTCACTGTTTTATTAATTAAAAAACAACAAAAAGGAAAGTTACAGCCATTTCAAAATTAATTTAACATTGAAATTTAATAACATGGGTTCTTTTGGCAGCAGACTTCAAATTTCTATGCAGTCACACCTCAGCAAGAATTCTTTCACTACCACACATCATTCGAAAAATTTGAGATCCTGTTTTTTATATTAAGTCGCACTTGCAGAATTTCACAAAGTGGATTCTTGGTAAAACCAGGATTCGAACCCATGATTAATCTTCTAGACTGCGATCCATTAAAAAGATAAAAGCTGTAGAAATACCTTATAAGAAGTAAAAATAGACGCGAAAACTAAATGCTATGTAGAATTTTCCCTTAGAATATAGATTCTTATAAGTAGGTCTGTCACGAACTGTATAAAAGAAAGTAGAAAATGGAAACGACTGATTTTAAAGCATCAAAAAAAACTAAACTTTATTAAAAAAAGATTTCTTTGGATGGAAAATAAATTGACGATTTGAACATACCAAGTTGTATTAAGAATTTTTAAATTTCATATGAATTTCATTAAACTTTCCAATAATTTTATTTTATATAATTATTCCACTTAACAAATGGTTAGAAATTTTTATTGTTTTTAATATAGAAATTATAAATCAAATTATTAATGGAATGTTTTCAGTATCCAAATGTTTATTTAACTAAATCAATGCTTAAATTAGGCCTTAATAAATCTATTAGTATTAAATTCGAAAACGATGTAGGCAAAATACAAATTTTACCTCCAAGATGTATACACAATACATGTAGAGAGAGAGAGAGAGAGAGAGACCTTATCTCTCTCTCTCATAAGTTGCCATATTAAATAAGTTTTAATGATATATAATTCAACCTTGCATTTATTTTAACTAAATAATTTCGTACAAGGAAAATTTTAGATTTTTCCATTCTTTAATGATATAATTACTTAATGTTTTATATAAAAATGACACCTTTATAAATTGAGGAAAGTTAAGTTTCACAGAAAACGGGATGACTATTGAAGGATTGAAAAGAAACAATAATCCAGAATAGTGAAATAAATATGTTTTTTTGTCAATAAAATTTTTAAAAAATAAATTATATGCAATGATAAAAGAAGAATTTTTTCAACAACATACATATTTAAAAGAAACATATTTATTACTTAATGTGATAAGGTGCTGGTAGAGACGTTCTCTTTCTCATTTGTTCGTTTTCCCTCTAGTTATTACTTTCACTCTTTGCCGAAAAATTTATTTAAATATCACAAATTTTTTAAACCTAGTTCGTTTTAAACTCATCTTCAGGAGGGGAAAAAATACAGGTAATGGGCTTAGAGAGAGAGAGAGAGAGCTAGAAGAGGAGAAGAGATTCAGTCACCTTAAAACTTTAAGTACCTTTTGAAATTATTTAAATAATTAAGAAATACCTCTTTGTAGGATTTAGGTATTAAATAAGTGGAATTAATTTATTAAATTAGAATTTCGCGTTGCATCGCAAAAGATGCTACGAAATAATTTAGAGCTCACATCAACAGATCGCGGCGAATGTTATGATTATTAATTAATTGAATGAGAAGAAATTAAAGTGGATATATCATTTTCAAGATACATTAAGTGCAATTTATAAAAATATTCATGTTCTTTATGATCTCAGAATTTTGTTAATTAAAAAATTTTCAATATGATTGATTGCATAATATAAAACACCTGAATTTGTTTGTAATAGTCTGCATAATAAAGGTTTGTATTGATAACTCAAATCAAAGGCTCAATAGCCCATGATAGCCAAAGCCTACGGTGCCCGTATCAGTTTTCCTGGTCTTGGGCACTGAGGTGCATGAGTAGATGTTCCATTCAGGTGGTTAGTCTGACGCAAAACCCCCAGTGTTAAGTTCCCATGCAAGCTTGGTACTCATTTATCGACCCACTGAAGGGATGAAAGTCGAGTCGACCTTGCTCAGTCTAGGGTTTGAACCCCGGACCTGTGTCGCTGAAACGTGATGCGCTGCCACTCAGCCACTGGGCTACGATTGGATTGATAACTTCTGTATTATATGCTCTGTATTAATTTATAAAACAGAAATGTACAAATAGAAGCCTTAGTTCACCATAGCAATTATTCAGCAGAAGCGATTTTCAAAATTTTATTCCTTGAATTATCGTTTTCTGCATGCATTACCTATTTATTAAAGATGATATTACATCAAGAAACTAAAAAAAAAGTGTGACTGATTCAAAATCTCTTCCAACTATGAATTTTTATTTGTATTTTTATTTGTAGATCTTGTAATTCTGAACTGTAGTTTAGTAACAAGGATGATACCAGAGCTCGTATATATATATACGAGCAGGACCGTCTTAAGACTCTTTGAGGCCCTGGGCCCATACAAATCTTAAGATTTTTGAGGCCCTGGGCCCCTATGCAAAAGTAGGCTCTACCGGAAATTCTAAAAGTAGACAGTATATAGCATGGATTGTCAAATACTCGTTCAAACGGTCCTTTGAAACAAATAAATATATGCACGACTAACTATCACAAAAACATAGGCGCAAGCCGGCTTGACCGATGGCCACATTTCGACTAAATGAGTTGCATGATTGTTTATGATATTAGGCCTAATCCTGGACATGGACAATGGTCATCACATAATATAGACTTAACACTTTTGCCAGTTGACATGCAGTTTGAAATTCACTGTTTTTTGGAGAATGTGTTCGAGAATAATACATGAGCATCAAAATTATCCGGATCATGATCTTATTAAGACGGAGTCGAGAACGAAACGAGGCCCCCACCGAGAGTGGGGCCTTTGGCCCATGCCTTAAGACGTTTCTGTATCCGAGTATACTTCACATATTTGATATGAACTATCTTCGATGAAATCAAAACTCAAAACCGTGGCGCAATTGGAAGCCCGCTGTTTGTGACCACATCGCTAAACTTCCATAACCCAAATATCAATTCTATAGTGCAAACATAAAAATTAAAATTAAAAGCATTGCATATTTCTAATTTTTTAGTGAAAAAACAAATAAAATTTTTTGTAAAAAGTCATGCAATTAAAATATAATATAATTTGGTATTTTCATATCAAGCCATTTATTCAATAGAAATCAATTCCTTTTTGTAATACTTAATTATATAATGCCCTAAAATTAGTCATTTTCATTTTACAACTTTCTTTTACATTTAAAAAACTGCATTTCATGATAGGTTTCTGTTATATAATCGTAGATATAAAAAATCTGTATTATGAGGAATAATTCTACTTAATTAGATTTTCTATTTTATATTAAAATATTTTTTACTTTTTAGACGGTATTATATTCTGATTATTATGTGCGTCGAGGCTCAAATCTTGATTTGATCAAAGGTTCATCATGTGAAATTCAGCAAGTATTAATTATTACATGAAACAAAAACAAAGAAAGATGAATTAAACTGTCATAAACTTTTTCTGACTAGGTGAAAAATATACTATTTAATTTTAACTGTAATAAATTTCAGCAAATTTTAATTTTTTACAAATTAAGAGAAATACATGATTGTTTCAGAGTTAATTATACTCTCTTTTATCAGTTTTACTAATTTTTGTACCGTATCCATAAAACTTAACGCTATTTTAGTTACTTGATATTATATGACAGAATTCAATATGATATGTGATTTAATATTGTTTATTACTTATTTACGTTTTAAGTTCTGAAACTAACAAAATGCTTTTCATCATTTTTTTTAAACGCTATGATTTACCAACAAATCTAAATCTAATGCTAACAGTTTTTAAATATTGGCTATAACCAAGGAACAAATCTTAATCCGGAGTTGATTAAAACATTTATTTTTGTTTGAAAGGAGAAAAGTGATTTATTAAACATTATTTTTTGAACATTTTCACTTTGTAAAAATTTTTTTGTTGATATAATATATCTCGTCTTTAACAATAATAAAATAAATTTTAAATTATATTCCAAGTTTCTGTTATGTATATAATGTTTGTTATCTTCGTTTAAAAAATTGTGGATTGAGGAACACATGAATTTTAATATCTTCCATTGTTTTTACGCCAATTCTATTTCAAATTTTACATCGATATTCGAAATATGTTAATTTCAATTTTGGAACTTGGTTTAGTTATTGAAATATCGTTAAATCTTGCAAGGAAACATAGAGCGATTGCATTAAAATCAATTTATATCTCATCTAAGGATCTGAAAGGGAAAATACACATCACTCAAAAAGCGAATGAATCATTATACAGTCAACGGAATCTGACTGCCTTCTACTCCTCCAGGGAACGAGCTTCGGCCTTGAGTCATTTTCATTTTTCAACTTTCTTTTACATTTAAAAAACTGCATTTCATGATAGGTTTCTGTTATATAATCGTAGATATAAAAATCTGTATTATGAGGAATAATTCTACTTAATTAGATTTTCTATTTTATATTAAAATATTTTTTACAGCTTTTACTTTTTAGACGGTATTATATCCTGAAAAATATTCTGATTATTAGGTGCGTCGAGGCTCAAATATTGATTTGATCAAAGGTTCATCATGTGAAATTCAGCAAATATTAATTATTACGTGAAACAAAAACAAAGAAAGATGAATTCAACTGTCATAAACTATTTCTGACTAGGTGAAAAATATACTATTTAATTTTAACTGTAATAAATTCCAGCAAATTTTAATTTTTTACAAATTAAGAGAAATACATGATTGTTTCAGAGTTAATTATACTCTCTTTTATCAGTTTTACTAATTTTTGTACCGTATCCATAAAACTTAACTCTATTTTAGTTCCTTGATATTATACGACAGAATTGAATGTGATGTGTGTGTGTGATTTGATATTGTTTATTACTTATTTACGCTTTAAGTTCTGAAACTAACAAAATGTGTGCTTTTCATCATTTTTTTTAAACGCTATGATTTACCAACAAATCTAAATCTAATGCTAACAGTTTTTAAATATTGGCTATAACCAAGGAACAAATCTTAATCCGGAGTTGATTAAAACATTTATTTTTGTTTGAAAGGAGAAAAGTGATTTATTAACCATTATTTTTTGAGCATTTTCACTTTGTAAAATTTTTGTTGTTGATATAATATATCTCGTCTTTAACAATAATAAAATAAATTTTAAATTATATTCCAAGTTTCTGTTATGTATATAATGTTTGTTATCTTCTTTTAGAAAATTGTGGATTGAGGAACACATGAATTTTAATATCTTCCATTGTTTTTACGCCAATTCTATTTCAAATTTTACATCGATATTCGAAATATGTTAATTTCAATTTTGGAACTTGGTTTAGTTATTGAAATATCGTTAAATCTTGCAAGGAAACATAGAGCGATTGCATTAAAATCAATTTATTTCTCATCTAAGGATCTGAAAGGGAAAATACACAGCACTCAAAAAGCGAATGAATCATTATACAGTCAACGGAATCTGACTGCCTTCTACTCCTCCAGGGAACGAGCTTCGGCCTTGACCCCCCCCCCCTCCCATAACAGAAAAGCCACAAAGATACACGCCAGCTAAAACTGTTGTTCCTACCCTCCTTCTCATGTGTCGCTGGCGGATCGACATTTTCTGTTTCCTTTCAGAAACACAGAAAGAGAAAAAGCACATATCATTGAGCTGGTGCATCCTTATTTCCTGAGTTAGAAAGAGGAGGGTTCTTTTTGTATAACTAGTATAGCCGGCAAGTTTCGAGTGTTTCAACAATATGATGGACAATACTACCCTAGGCAGGAATCACACTTCCAGGAAACACTATAAAAGTTTGCAGGCAGTGACGAAAAATCTTGGTTGTCCTTTTCCCCTCTCAAATGGGAAGAAAATGTAAAAAGAGTCAGTTAAATGTTTAATTCCCCCCCCCCTTCCTTGGTTTTCCATTTTTCTTAGCATCGACAAAAATCAAATTCTCATTTTAGATAATGTAGCTCTTATAATGTTGAATAAGAAAATGAAATTCTCATGAAGAATGCAAGGAAGGGGGAAAACATGATACGGTGTAGAATCTAAGTACCGATTACAGGAAAAACATCAAAAATAGAAAATTGTAAAGCATTATCAGCCAGCAATACAAGTGGCACATTTACAATACTAAAATTGCAAAAGAAATTTATTTGACTCCTTTTGCGAGAAAATTTAATATTTTTTATAATGAGAAAGGAGTTTAGTAATTATAATTCTTTCTGAATATTTATATGGAGTTGAGAAAAGAAAACAATACTTTTAAAACCATTTTATATTTCAGTCTAAACCTGAGAATCAAGTGTAATGAATTTAATCTCTTGTATCTGAAGTCAATGGAGAATCCCAGTATGTTGGATTTAAATTCACAAAAAATTATTATAAATATACTGTAAATCTATTTAACATAAAAGATGGATTTGTGTCTGATCTGTATAGAGAAACAAACTACTGAATGAGTTTTATTGAAATTCAATTAAAATATTCTTTACTATCTAGATTGAAATAAAAGCTTTGTCCCGAAATCATAAAATTAAGATGTCCATCTTAATTAACATATTTTGTTTATATATTTTTTTTCATTAGAAAGTATTGAAAAGCTTGAATTTAATAACATTTGTTTTCCATTTTCTTGTTAATTAGTGTTCGAAAGTGATAGCAAAAATTTTCCTGCTTTTTTTCCCAGCAGTCTCTGATAGCGAATTTGGTCGCGGTAGCCAAGTGATCAAGGTATCGGAACATGGCAGGTATGCCACGAGTTCAAGCCCAGTACCACTAAAGACCCGCCGTGAAGGGGAACAATGCACGTTAAATCTGTCGAAAGCTCAAATGTCCTTCTGTTGGTGTGGTGTGGTAGTTAGGAGAGGGTGTGCCAGCTCAGGTGTCGTCCTCGTCACTTGACCGTGGTTCAAAATTACGAGGTCCGTCGCCAAAAGCCCTCGTGTAGCTGAACAGTGCGACGTTAATATTCCCTCTCTCACTGATAGCGAATTTTTCTCTTTGTGAAGTTTAAATTATTCCTACATAAAAAATTTAAGAGTGAAACAAATTTGACATTTTTAATTAGTATGACAATTGCCTAAAATAATTGCAAATTTGAATTCAGCTTTCGCAACAGGCAATACATTTAAAAAAATGGAATTATTCTCAAATTGTACATAATTCATAAGCAAAAAAAATGAAATAACTAATTGAAATTTTAAATAATTAAAAAAATACCATTGCATTAATTTTAATAATTAAATTTTAGAGAGTATATAGCACACTAATGCGTATTTTTTGCGTTAGTTTTTTTTTAAAAAGAAAAAAAGCTATAGAAATTTTTAGAAATATTCCCAAAATTTTAATTGGACAGATGGTTGCATTTTTAAGAATACCATTAAAACTACGTTTGTATTTGTATAAATGAATTTTGAAAAACGGAATGCAATGATAAAACATTCGAATTTGATTCTTTTCTCCCTTTAGTGAATGTCGTGTGGTGTAGCATTTAGAAGAATGATATACCATCTTCGTCATCGTCTTCCAGTCAAAACAATTTACAGAGTTAACATTTCCAATAATTAAATATTGATTAACATATTTTAAATTTGAAACAAGTCTGAAAAATGTAAATAAAATTATTCAAGAAAGTAGTTTATTTTTAGGACTGCAATAGTAAATAAGATGGTCAAGTATATTCCACTAAAAATTTGAGATTTTTGATATTAAGGGGGGGGGGGGACTATTTAGGAAAAATTGAGTGACGAAAAATATTCCTTCTTTCTTTCTTTCTTCTTTTTATAAAACATATCTTCAAAATAACCAAAACCTGTAAATTGTATTAATCTTTCACAGAGTTCCAAAATTTAAAAATATGAAGAAAAGTTTATAAATTTTTTACACTAGAATAAAATTTTCAGTAAAAATATCTTATTATTTCTTTTAGTATTTTATTTGCATATTTGTATAAATCAAATATTGATTTTTACCTTAAAAATTATTATATGAAGTAATCAAAAATAGTTTTATTGTAAAAATATTATATAAAAAAATTATATATATAAAATATACAGTATGTAATAAATAAAGAAGATAAGAGAAAAAAAAACTTTTAAAAATTAAACTTTTTCATTCAATACTATTTTTTCAAATTTCTATAATTTTTAATTTTATATTTTAGTAACAAAAAATACTAACTTTTAAAATCTGTGACTAACTCTAAATCTGTGACGCAGCCAGAAGTAAGAAGATCTGACAGACGACAGCCACATTAGAATGATACTCGCTCTGTTTGGCGTTTTGGCGCATTTTAAAGTTTTGAAAAGCCCCGGTTATTGAAGACTTCCCGTAATGGGAGGGGATATTGTTTTTTGTGTGAATAAAGGATTGATAGAATCTTGAAATGGATGCTGGAAATTTGCATTTAATTTCTTATTTTTTATTTTATGTTTCCTATGTTGTCCGTTTTAGAAACCACGTTTTTCGTCTCTTGACGTCATTTTGAAAATCACATTTTCCCCTCTTATTTACGTCTCTGATGCCATTTTGAAAAACGCGGTTTTTTACTTGGCACCATTTGGCGAAAAACTTTTGTTGCCAAATACAGCAGTTTGCTGTGCTAGGATTTTACCAGCTTGCCTTTTCATTTTATTCACATTCTTTTATTGAAGAAACATATATTTTTCTTTTTAAATCTAAACATTTTGCCATCAGAAATTTATCTGAACAGAAAATGTTATGGAACAAATAATTTTTTTCCAATTGGATTCGTTTTCTTTTGATCGAAAATGAAATATTAAGTTTCGGTACATAAAGGTAAGAAAATGTCTCAAAATGACAAATTGAATTCAGAAAAGAATTTCAAAAAACAGTCAATTATATATATATATAGGATTTCTTATCTACTATTGATAAATAACAATAATTTCTGTAGTTTTAGACTATTTTCTTCGTTCAAAATCGAATATTTTCTGGGTGAAACTACAACGAAATTCTTCATGCATTTTCCTTTTCAGTTCTTTATTTGATACTGCTGAATTTTAATTTATTTCAGAGAAGATGAATATTTTCTTCATTAGAAAAAAGGAAGAAAAACACGCATATACCATGCACATTTTCAAAAGCAACATTTATATATAAACACACAAAATTTTGGTTTTAGTTTTCCCGAGAAAGTACAGCTAGCACATGACAATCGTCCAAATGGGCATTTCTGTACCGTAGGCAAAAACTATTGAATTACACCACTTTCCAAACGTAAAAAAAATTTTTTTAAGATTTTAAAATTAAAACTGAAATTTTTTTACGTTAAAATGACTTTCAAATAACTTTAAAAATTTGCATTTGAATTCCTCTATTTTTGTTTTGTAAAATTATGCTATTGGATGTTTTTGAGAGAAAAAATGAAACTTAAAACTACCATCAACAGTCGTAAAAATATTTTATTTAAAAATTTTTCCAACAAGTATATTTTTTAAAATTTTCATAAGTCATGTTCCTTGTAATTGCAATTCAAATGGTAAAAATAATGGTGTCAATTTTTGCTTTATTGGATCGAGTATTAATGATATTTGAATTTCATATTTTTATTTTAGTATTTTTGTGATAAAAAATTTAAAGCAGTAGTTATTTAAGGCAATATGGTACCATCTTCACAATTTTCTTAATTTTTAATATTTGACATTTGGTTTTAATTATATTTTATAAAAATTAATATGAAATAATAATTCCATACAAAAAATTTTAATTTGTTGCAAAATGTTACTACACAACAATGTTACAACATAAAACTGTGCATGGGTTTTCTTCTGCTGCTGATGTTTAATTTTTTATTAATTTTTTTATTGTTAAACCTCCAAAAAATCTCAAAAAAACATTAATTTTGATTTGAAATTTTTTAGAAAAAGTACTGAACATGTTAGAGTCAATTCCTTGCTCAGTTTTACAAAACACACATTTCGGAACATGTATAAAAAATTTCAAACTCATACTTCAATGATCAAAAAAGCCTTAGGGTTTTGAAAAACAGTATATGTACAAAAATTCAACATGGAGAAATATGAGTTTGAAGTTTTCATTCCATGAATAGCATGGTATAATATTCATCGAATAGTCTGAAACTTTAATGAAACGTTAATTAGCTTCTTTAAAAATGCTTACCATAAGAAATTGCACAAATGTAGAGCAATTAAACAGTATACTGCCATGATGAGTATATAGAAGGAAAAAAAAGAATGAAAAATCAATATTTCATAAAACTTTATCTAATAATTATTTTTAAAAAATACACACACTTTAGAGCTAATTCCATGTTCAGAGCTAATGGACAACATGTACAAAAGATGTTTATGCCTTTATTTTTTTATTTCCATGATTTTAAAAGCCTTCTCATGTTAAATATTGTGCACGAATGAAAGCAAAATTAAGTAACAATTTATCAGTAAAAAATATCAAAATCTAAGAATTGCATATGTGCAATTGTTTAAATAAATATCTTGTGTATGTTGTGTTGAATTTACACAAATGGGTTTTAATATATCACCAAAACAATTATATAAAATGGAAGTTTTTCTACTCTTGCGAATTAGATTTTTAATGTATCTGAGTTCAAACGAGATTTAGTATTGGGTTTTGGAGAATCTGTTTGAAGTTTTAATTCATTCATAATAATATCATAAAAGCACTATCAACATTTAAATCTGACAACCATTATGTCTTCCAACAAAAATTACAAACTAGAATTTTTGCATGAATTGCAGAAATTCTTCTTGAATGATTTGTTCGGCATATAAATATATCTCATTGATGCAGTATATAATAATAATTTTTTTTATCAGGCTCTTTTCTAGCAGATAATACGTAATTGGGCGGTAGTTCTGTCCAGTCATCAAATATTATTCATAACTTTGATAAAATTGGTAACAGCTTTGAAATTTTGAGCATATTTATAAAGATCTGAGGTATCAAATAAGCTCAGTAAAATTCTCTGACTGGTTGACGATTTTAGGTACCATATCGTTCACTAGTATTCCGTACCATTTGGCTTGTAATGATAATCAACTTATATTTGAGTGTTAAGATTTATATTCTTGCTTATACATTTGTTCCAGGAAATTGTATTATTCTTATTTTCTGAGCTACGTAACTCCTTGGAGTCTCCTCGTATCCTTAGTGATACGAGGCAAGCTATAGGTCGATGCCTGTTGATAACTTTGAAAAAGAACCACGAATGGTTTCCAGCGGCTCACCAAATTATGCCATATCTTTAGAATTGTTACCAAAATTATAAAGGGATTAAACGAAATGCTGCATTCTCAACCATTAGTAAAATCCAGAAAACGAACATATATCTTGGATAAAATGAATGAAAATGGATTATAATCATTTTCAATTTTCATTTGGACACCACTGAAGCCAGTCTGTGAACATGCATGTAAAATAGGGTTATGCCGCTTATCTAAAACTCTTTCCTTACCAACTGGTGTACGTTTAGAAACATACAACATATTACGCATATAGAAGCATCGCATCCGTAAGGCATTTGGTCTTACGGTATGTTAAAGGCCACCTTCTGTTCCTGTTGTAACTTTTCTGCATGATTCTGCAATACAACGCTTTGATGATATCTATCAGTTCATCTAATATGGCTGCTGCCATGTTATAGCCAATCCGTGATCGGTTGCACGGGATTGTGGTTATGTTCTGATTGTCTCCTGTCTCACGTTTGACCATAGATCTACGTTCCATACCAACGCTTGTTGCTTTTTACCCATATCATAGAGCAAGGGAACGCAACAATTTTTAAGGCTTTTCATACTTTTTACCCAGAGGTATCTAGGCATATAACTATCTTAGGTATAGACCATAGTTTGATAACCGCAGTGACTTAAGAAATTATAAGATCCCTAACGAATTATCATATTTCTGAAAAAGAATGCATAAAATGCAATTTTTTAGCATTTGTATTCAAAATTTATTTGAAACACTCTCTGTTGTAATTGTGATTGAGAAAACTATGTAACTTATATTATATATTAATATCTACTCATTTTTCAAAAAAATGAATATTATGTCTATTTAAAAACTATATGACCACCTGAGAAAATTACCTTATTGTACATCAAATCAGAATCATTATAAAACGTATGAGTTAGTATTTTATAAAAGCATTACTTGAGAAGCAAATGCGCAAGTTTTCATTGTGATTGATCCATGATTTATTTGAAGATGCTCTGGGGGTAAAGAGTTGCTTGAGAGAAAAGTGAGAAACTTTTATTTTATGTTGTTGTTGCTCATGTCACCTGATCGACAGTAATATCAGATCAAGGTCCACGAAATTCATCGTGGAAAGAGACTAGTTATATGCCTGTCGTTAGCCATAGCTTTGAGCACCATGTAGGTTACAGTACGATTTGGCTCAGTTCCACTCCAATTTTGAGAGAGAACACACTGGGAGTGGTCAGAAGCCTCTCACCTCTCTTCCCCTTCCACCAACCTCAAGAGAGTACTTGCAGCTTGATATCTATTCAGAGTACCACCATGCCACACAAACGCACTATACATTTAGAAGCATCCATGTCTTCTCCGGGATTCGAACCCAGGCCCTGTGTCTTAGCAGTCAGCGTCACTAACCACTGTACCGTATAGGTGGCATTTTATTTTATAATAGTGCTATATGGCAAGTTTGAAAGAAAAATATTTAGATTAATGAGCGTCCTAAAACTACCACTCATAATGTCATTATATATATGGGAATTTCCACATAGACGGCACTCTAGAGGGCGCTGACGACGCGAGCCACCAGCGAGCGAACTAACCAGAGAGAGATTAGCGAGCGAGCGATCTCGACGCGAAGGTCAGAGAGAGCCAACGCTGCTGCTAAGAAAAGCAACCGGGAACCGACTGGCCGAGTAGGGACCAGCTCTAATCCGAGACTAGAAGTGGTGTGACGAGAAGGTCACCCATGCTTCACCTGAACTGTGTGTGTATTACCGTTGTGAACTGTGATAAAAGAGACTGAAGTTCGCGAGCAGGCGTTCCCTTCGTCGATAGATCCTGGAACTCTGTTAGAAATTAGCTACTTGTCTTGAATTAATTATTGTTAAGTTTTGAATAAATTAGTAGAAAGAAAAAAGCTTTAGCCCCTTGTTGTCTCCCACATATATATATGTAAAAGAAGATTCAAACAAAACTGAACTACCTGAAAAGAGAGAAAACCTGAAAGAAAAGGATTTTTATAACACGGGATGATCAGCAAATTATTGGACTCTCAATTATAAAAAATCTTTCGACTCACGAAATTTCAAAACATTTCAGCACAGAAGACTTCCCTTGTTAGAGTTTAGAAGAGTCTTGAATCAAATACTAATACAAAACTTAAGAAAATGTAAGAAATATTGCAGTTATTGAAACATTATCAAGAAAAAGAATGGCCTAAAGTGACATGTCATGGAAAACTAGTGGAAACGAATTATATTAAATTTGATCATGAAAAGAAATTTATCTCTAGTGACCTTAATGGGTAGAAATATTATTGAAATGACTTGACAAAGAAACCGAAAGAAGGCTAAATAAATAAATGTGAAGACAGTAGTAATGGTTTGGAAAGCCTTTACTCGTGCTGATATGCTACGAATTGCGGGATGACACTGCCCAATAAGAGTATACGCTGTGTGATCATATCTGAAACCGTATGGGTTTTTATTAGGTGGTGTTGACTGGGTATTTCAGTTGAATAATACTTCTTGCCATTTATCTAAATCCACCCAGTAATAGTTTAAAAAAGTAAATGCTTTACCATGGCCAAGTCAAAATCAAGACTTATGCTCCATGGAAAACTTTTAGGGGTATATTAAGTTATAAAGCTCATAATAAACATTTTTTATCAGTCAATGAAATAAAAGGATCATAAAAAAGAATGGCGGATTTTTTTTCCCTTCAAATTAAACTTAACCATCTGATCATTTGAATAGAAAATAGAGTGTTTGAGATTATCAGGAAAAATGGAAGAGAGAGAGAGACCAATATCGTATTAATATTCATATTTTTTGGGGGGGAGGGAGGTGCAGACAAAGGGTCTTATTAAACTGTCAAAAATGTACTATTCATCTATATCAATTGTTTTTGTTAACTTAGTCATTTATTGCTTTATTCACAGTTATTGATACCTAATTGTAATGAATATACTGTAATATCATATTTCATGTTTTGAAATTACATTTCAAATCTTTATTTATTTCATAGTTCACGCAGTCCTTTAATTTCTTAACGGGCCGTATTAATCTAGAGCAGTGTAGAGCAAAATTTTTAGGAGTGGACTAAAAAACTTTTTTTGTGGCGAGCCAAAATATAATTTATCATAAAACGCTAGAAAAGGCTAAAATATAGTATATTTTAACAATCTTTTGTACTAAAATGTAATAAATGAAGTTTTTATTTGTTTTTTAATCATTTAAGAAGTGAGTAAATTTTAATTAAGCATGTTTATTAGGGCACGTCTTACTTCTTACGTGCGCTGAAGTTTTTAAATTAATTTCTATATAAACTCTTACAACTATATTTTGTATACGCAAAAAGACATTCATATTTCTATAAAAATTTTCATATATACGAAAAAAACAGGACATACATTTAAATGAATTTTTAAAAGTAACTGTTTCTTAAACTGTGATCTGTGGACACCCGAGGGTCCCCAGTACCTTTCTAGGGATCCGCGAAGGTCTTTTATTTAATATGCTAAGCTTTCCCTCTTACAGAATCTGAAAGGCAACGTAGAAAAATTGAAAGATGTGCCATTCTAGACAAGGTTATTAAATTGGCCCTCAATGAAAAAACTACTTGAACATGTATTTCGATTTATACAATATTAATTTGAAATTAGTATTTTGTATTATTTTTATATATATTTTAATACTTATTGTTTCCTTAAAAAGAAAAAAAAAGCGTTAAAATGTCTGTATAAGTAGCACAGATAGTCTTAGGATTATTGTGGAACCTTTAAATCCCTCAGTCATGTGTTGGGAGTCAGGGAGGGGTGTTCAAAATCTTAGGGTTCGCGATGTCAGGAAGATACATACAAGGGGGGAGGGCGATTAAAAGTTTAAGAGCCAATGCTTAAAAGAATTTAAATTGAAAATTTCTATACTTTTATTTTCATATGCAGCTGATTTGAAAGTGCTCTGGCTACGGACAATAGTTAACACTCCCTCAAATAAAAAAATAAAAAATTCTTCGAAATTACTTACCTTTCTAATGGGGCTGTGGATTGGTAATTACCATTGTAGACCTAGTGGATATCAATTGCCCCAATGTAGTTATGACGCCCAATTTCCTCCCCAGAGGGAGGCACCTGAACTCTGACAATGCAAAACCATACGAGGTATTTTATTTTCCAGAGAGCACCCAAGCCAAACAGGTCCTCTAGATATCTTTGAAATGTCGATTTTTTGCATCATTAAAAAACTCCGACTTAGGCTGGGGTCGAACCCGCAAACTTGGGCATACAAAGTTAGTGACAAACCAACTACGCCACCCAGGTGGCAACTTTCACAACATTCACACATTAGGAGAGAAAATCTGTCTTTATTTTATTATTTTACCTTAATAAATGAACAGTGAAGAAGAAAAAAATTTCCTCCGTCTGAGCGACAAACTTTTAGAAATTATATCTCTAGATTGCTGTATACAAACACAATTTTAAAACTAATGATACGTCAAGTCTATTGTTGTCTAGACCCTTTTTTATTTTCTATGTTAGTCTGACTTTCAGCTTTTATTAACTCGTATTTTATAAGCATTCGAATAGTAAATCATTGTTGTTGAGAGATGCGTCGATTGTAAATTTGCAATTGCGTCGGTAAAAATAAATATTCCGCGTATAAAAATTTAAGCTGAGTATAGAGAATTTTTGGGCATCGCAATAATAGCTGTCTCGTCAGAAGAATAAAAACAGTGCTGTCGCTAGAAATTTCATGCTAAAGACAACAAAGACATTTTTTTGTGTGTATGTATATATATGTATATATATATATATATATATATATATATATATATATATATATATATATATAGATAGATAGATAGATAGATAGATAGATAGATAGATAGATAGATTATTTGATGATATTACAAATCTAAATTTTTCTATAGCGAAATAGGGAGTCAAGAAACGAAGTACAATTTGTTAAAAAAAATATAAGTTAAAAAAAACTGTAAAAAAAATCCATGCTAAAGAAACTTTAATGAGTACATACATCAGTAACTTAAGAAAATAAAACATAAAAATTTTCTTTAACTTTTCTGAACAGAATATTGGGCTTGTATTCTTGCTAATGTAAAAACTACCTTTAATGGTTTTATCGACTGAAGAAAAAATTTTAATCAGCAATTGCTTGTTATGATGCAATTATCGTTACATTTAAATTTTAATAAATTTTAAAATATGCAATTTTAGGTGAAAACGGAAAACTTTTTGCGATGTTGAAGTTTTTTTGGTTTCAACATCGTACTCAACAAACAATTCTAAAACTTTCCTCGTTTCAGAAATGTAAATGGTAATGCGAATGTTTTCCACATTAAATTTTTCATTTCTTCCATTACATCGGTTTTAATACCTTCTCTAGACAATTGCATTCATTAATGAAGTACTGAAATTGATAACTCAAAAGTATAATGAATATTTTTTTGAAAAAATTTTCTAAAATATTTTATTGTTACAAATTTTAAGCTATATTTCGACACTCTAAGAAAGAAATCATTTTCAAAGTAGCTATTTGGAGTCTTGCCTTGTATTAATAAATCTCTGTAGGTTGATAACGGAGTCATTTTAACGTTTTTTACTTTATAAACCTCTTCTAATTTTGTTTAATACATTTCAGTGATTATTCACTTCAGAATTCTCTTTCAATTTTCGTCCCAACAAAAGTACCTTGAAAATAGAAATATTTTAATAGTGTATATATATTTATATATATATTTCAAAATATACACAAAATAGTTATAAACCTAAGATAACTATAGTCATTATAGAATAAAGTCTTAGCCATAAAGTCTTAGTACTAAAGTAAACTCCTGGTCTTAGAAACCAGAATTGCAGGTTTAAACAAAGTTTTGCGGCCAGCCAACCTTCACCTGTATTTGCCAATACTCTGGGCCATAGGGAAAGTAAGAAATTTCTAGAGAAGTTTAACTATAAGAAAAATAAAACCCTAACCTATTAATAAAACGATAATATTATAGCCTATAATAGCTACTAGAATATATTAAACAAAGCTAAACAATTATATAAAGACTTACCACGTAAGTACAGCAAAATCATTTTCCCGGGCAACAGAAAGGTGAATATCAGTAACGTATAAAATTAGTAAGTTTTGATAAAATAACATAAAGTCTATGCATATACATTTAAAAACTCTAAATTTTGTTTTAAAATTTATAGAAATTAAAAGTAAAACACAGACATATACAATTAATTTTAAATAAAACATAATATTATTAATTTACTTACTTGAGGCGCCATCTATCGATTAACACTGTGCAACTAATAACATATTTCTTATACTAAACTCTTAGGAGTATAACATTTTATAAAGTTAGCCGGGTATCCATGTTCCATACAATGTTTAATAAAATTATTAAAATTTAAATATATATTAATTTATCACTAATTAGTGAATTATATATACATTCAAGAGCCAAAACATTATGACCACCCCTACAATTTGCAATGAACTCGCCTGGATGACTTGGAAGGCACGTGATCAAGTTGAAGTGGTATTTAACTGCTGCTGGAGAGTCTGAAGAATCATTCTTTCACTTACTTCTGTGTGTGATGGAAAAGGCTGTGGATCTAAGCGACTTTGATAGAGGGCAGATAGTCATGGCTCGAAGGCTCGGAACACGTATTTCCGAAACTGCGCGACTCGTGGGTTGTTCGCGATCTACAGTTGTTAGTACTTGTGCAAAGTGGATGAATGACGGTGAAACCAGCAGTAGACAACAAGGTGTTGGACGTCCACACGCTATCAAAGAAAAAGGTCGCCGGAGACTGTCTCGCATGGTGAAGCGGAACCGGAGCCAGGCAGTGGTTCAGCTGACAGCGCAATATAATGCATGGTCAAGTAGAATAGTATTGGAGCACACTGTTCAGTGGAGACTGTTGGATATGGGGCTACGCAGCAAACGTCCCACTTGTGTGCCTTTGCTGACCAAGCGTCATCGCCAACTGCGCCTGCGCCTACGCTGGGCCCGGGAACATCGCTACTGGTCCATGGATCAGTGAGAGAGAGTTGCCTGGTCAGATGAATCACGGGTTGTCATTCATCACGCCGTTGGCCGTTTCAGGATACGCCGTCTTCCAGGCGAACAGTTGCTCCCTCAATGTACAGTAGGTCATACACAGGCCGGTGGTGGCGGTATTATGCTTTGGGGATGTTCTCTTGGGCATCACCGGGACCCATGGCTGTGGTAGAGCAGGCCATGAATGCTACAGGGTATCTGAACATCATTTCGGACCAGTTGCACCCTTACATGGCCTCTGTTTTTCCAACTGGAAATTGAATGTTCCAACAGGACAACGCCCCGTGTCACAAGGCTAAAATTGTGTCCTTTCTTTAATCTTTCACAAGACCTTTTCAACCACTTACGGTAATCTTACCTTGTATCTATCTTGTCATCTCTAGTTAACTAAATTTCTAACCTTCTGTTATCTATTCTCTTCACTTCAACTCACTAACATTTTGTTATCTTTTCTCTTCACTTATAATTCACTAGCCTTTTTTAACTCGCAAACAAGAAATATATATAATAAACTTAATTTGCATATTACGTTTCCTTCTTAGGAAAAGATTGGTAAATTTTCCTGGCCCCAAAGAATACCCAAGAGGATTGTTAGTAGGAGGTCACAAACTGAAAATTCTTCAGATAGGTGATAAAATTTTTCTACATTGACTTTAATTTTTGATAAAAGCTATATGATTAGTTATAAGATTCTAGACCAGTGATGGCAAACTTATGACTCGCGGGTCAGGCATTGACCCACATTTTATGTGAAGCAAACAAGGTTAAACAAAGATGGCTGCCAATCCAGCGCCTCCTACCAAGGCCACCTATTATAAGGCTTTCTCCCCTGTGAGACAAAATTTTCTACTAAAACTACACCTAAAAAGATCTTAGTTCAAATGTTATACCCTCTCGAACAAATCTTTCAGAAGAAAACAAAAATAATACAAATCCAGTGATAATGTATTTTGTTCTTCGGCTCAAGTATAAATATCTAACGTCCAATTTATTTTCAAGCAAGCTTTGATCGATTTCGTATCATTTCACTGCACCTGTGAATAATTTGTGACAGTTATAGTTTGTTTTATCGTACATAGAAAGGGATTGTACCATAAAATAGCTCATAGTGATTAAAATTGAAAGTCTTAGCTAACGTGTTAAGAATTCAACTTTTGTATTACCTTTTTATTATTATTAAAAGAAAATTTTCATTTTAATACTACATGAAAAATAATGAAAACAGTAATAATAGTTTTTATTCTGTTTTAAACTTTCATTCAAATAAATGTTTGTAAAGAGTCCAAATATATGATATAAAGACACACACACACACATTTATATGCGGCCCGAGGGATTATAATGTTTTCCGAAGTGGCAAGGTCATTTGGGTTGCCCACTCATGTTCTAGATCATATAATGCCATGCTTGGGCGCCGTCTAGAGTAGAGATTGTATATCACACTACTTCCTAAAGAGGATAAGCTACTTGTTACCATTGCAAATGTTAACCGGATTTAACTTGGAGTACAAGGATTTAGACCTAGAATAACTTAATGATCTATCTAGTTGCAACAGCATAATCTTTCTGTTTTCTGCAAATTCCTATAAGTTATTTTGCTGTTTTCAAGCAGAATTTTTCTTTTCTGTTACATCTCTAGCTGATAGTCTGTGATATTGTTTAGTTAAACAAATTAAGGCATTTTAGTTCTTTATTTATGTCTTGTGTAGGTCTGGTTTCCTAAGAAATTTGAAATTCTATGTTATTCAAAATTTTGTTAAGCGTCCAAAGATGGTCTTTATATATTAATTTTGAATATTTTATAGAAGTTGAAAGAGAGAGATAGAGAGAAAGAGAAAATATGTTTTTTATTCTAACATTAAAAGGTTCGTTAAGGAGTTTCAATGGACCTCAGACACTGTTAAAATGAATTGATCTTTGTTGTGCCCAAATGTGTGATTAAAGATATTTAGGAAGATAAAAAGGAAGGATAAGTTAACATCTCAAAACTGGAGTAAAAGAAAAAAGTCATTATTCTACAAATTTAATAATAATAAGTAAAATTAAGAAAATCGATGTTGTTGAATAATTTATTTTAACTCTGTAATTAAAAGGCTATGTGTTGGAATGTATTATCAGAAAAAATAGGATATATATATTTATACATTTTATTACCCCCTCCACACACACACATACGAGTTATCAATTATTAAGCAATGTAAATGAACCTTTTAATATGATTAATATTTTAATATATTTTCAGAAAATTTAAAATGAAAGATTTCATATTGGGTCACAAATAATGAAAGTTTGAGAAGCACTGTCTTACTACATTTAACTGAACATCATCCTTGAAAAAACGAACCAGTTTTGAACACCTTCTACTTTATTTATCCTTCGCGACGTGCTTTTGATTTTTCACATGACAGGCAACACCATATCGCTTACCGTAACAAATGAATATGTCAGTATGACACACGTCAGAAAATGCATATTTCCAGATTCCCCCTTCCTCTTTTGGAATACGTTAATATAATCAATTCCTTTTTCTAACATTCTTTCTATGTTTGAAATCGTATTTTGCCTTTTTTTTTTTTTTTTTGACATTGTGATAAACAGAATAAAAGTAAACATACACATATGAATACAAACATGCGTAAAACACAAGATGAATCGTCAAAAATTGCAGCAGACATTGAAAAAAATGAAATTAAATTAAATGCAAATGCTTCATTAACGAAGCTCCACCTACAAATTATTTACGAGCCAATACCTAGTAAAATACATACCTCCCATGGGAGGTATATTCCACATATACCTCCACACGTGGGAGGAAGAACAAAGTTATATGAATTTTTCAAAACTCATTTGGGTACGACTATTGCGGTTTCCACGCCTGCGCACCTACTTTTTTTGTTGTTGTTGTGAGTAAAAAACTGTAAATATGAGTTGTTTGAGGGAAGCATCGTCATGAATGATGGACATCAGGCGGAAATACTCAAAAATTAACCATCTAGGAGTAAGAGGTTGAAAAGAGTAAATTTTACGTACAAATTGTAAAAGTTGACAGGTATAATAATGTTTGTTTAAAAATTAATTACACTTTATTATTCTAGAACTGTATATTTTGATTGAAATCTTCTACATAAATATATGAGATATCAAGAACAAAAAAACTTAGATGGAGAACCCGTTTCTAACCAATTAAGAGAAACCATTCCCGAAAAAAAAAGGGAATAATGAAAATAATTCCTCAATTTTGAGAAAAAATGTTGGAAGGAAATAAATGTACATTGAAGAATTGTCAGAATTATTATTTTTTCCCTCTAGTGACGGTTGTTTGGAAATTGGCTTCGAGCGTAAATATTTTATGAAAAACAAGATACGTATGTAATAAAGAAAAAATATTTTCGCAATTTCACATTTAATGTGTGTATGAGTGTGTGTTAATTACAATAAAAATACAGTTTAATGCTGTATTTCCGAATTTCTATAATTAAATATGAGAGAGAGAGAGTGTGTGTGTGTGTTTTATAGTTTATTATATATTGGCTCTGGCGATGGATAAAAAACTATGAATAACGCAAATGACTATGAATGACACAGCTAACATCTATTCACTCGAAATCTTATTAAAAACTAACGAATTAAAGTGCCTGATGATTTCAGATTTGAATCTTAAGAAGAATTATGCCATATATTATATGTTGATATAACGATAATGCTCACTGTGGATAAAATACTTTGATTTTTCTCGTATATTTATTTTAAAAAAAACATTTGCATACAATTGTCAGATTAATGATCTCTGTGACTCGTAGAGGAAATCTTGATGGCAAATATATTGCACATAAGAAAAATAATCATTTATTTTTAATGTGAAGAAATTTTAAATGATTTAGAAAACATCTTTTTTCCCTCTTTCAATTTAATTTTCCCGAGATCAAGAATCTGTATTTTCTCAGTATTAATTAATTCACATTTTTTAAAATAGGAACACTCTTTTTATTGTTCGTTTGTAAATATTTGTATTCATTTTAACTGCATAGTTTTATGTCGATACAAATATTTTCCAAGATCTTTCAAAACCAATCTAGAAACAATTAATTTTAATTCTAACCTGCAGGTCGACATTATAAAAATATAATGTTTTCCTTTACACTTATATTTTGCTTCATTTAACAAATAAAGTTTAGCATGCTTGCGATATAAAAGATCCTTTACAATGTCAATCATTAAAAATATGATTGGGAGAAAGTTGAATGTTAGGACAGTCAAGGCAAGTATTGTAACTTCCATGGCAACCAAGGGATATTTTCATCCCTTTAAAATGTCTTGTACGTAGTCTGGCTATGGTAGTTGAAATTACGTGGTTGCAGTTAAGATCTGGAATGAAGTACTTCTTAACTGGATAAGAGGTGAGTTTATGTCTGGCTATTGCATCAGCATCGGTAAGGGTAAGGCTATTGGAAAGTTGAGGGGAATTTCAGGCCTCCTCTGCAAGGTTAGCAGTCTGCTCAGTGCCGAAGATGTGAACGTGGGCCGGTATCCATTGCAAAATGTAGGCAGGCTCTTTGGGCCGTAATTACATCCTGGGTCAGTTAAGAGTTGCCCCTCAGGGTCATCTGGAGTGCAGATTTAGTCTGAGAACAGTAGAATGCCATTGGATCTCTTAATTGCCCTGTTGTGGTAGTTATGCAAAGCTCCTTTAATGGCCATAAGCTCGTAAGTAAAGTTTGAGTAAATTTTACCCGTAGGAATTCTGTAGGATTCAAGTTCACCATTTGGGTGAATAAAATAGATTCAGCACCACCCTTATCAAGGTCAGAGTCAGAAGATTCCTCCGTGTAAGCAATTACTTGGTTTTTGGCCGAATTCAAAAGCTCCTCGATGGTGTGGATGCCTTTCTACTTGAGCAGTGCAACTGACTCATTTTTGTTACAAGGTTGTAAGAGATTTAAATTGATTTTTGCTTGAGAAGAGGGACAGATGTGTGAAGAAGTTCTTTAATGATATCTACATCTTTTTGCTGAAGGTCAGTTTCCTTCCTTATTTTATGGTTATATTGTAGAGTTGAGGACTGTTTCAGTCTGTATCTGCCTGTCTAAGCCTTGAAAGTTTTGCTGGAGATACAACAGTCTACTAGGCTTAACTCCACAATATAGACATAAGCCCCACTTACCATCAACTGCTTTATTTGTCATAGGTCTACGACATTGCAAGGGCAGTTTTGGACGCCTTCGGCGACATTTGATTTCTCTGCACTACTTGAACAAGACAACATCACCGACAACAATGTCTTAATGAATTTTTCTCAATCCTGTTGCTTTTTCTCCCACCTTCCACTGAAACGTTATGAAATGTACATAATTCAACCGCTGGGTAATCAGCCCGTATACCTTTTTTTTATTCAGACTTCTATCCTTTATAGTGGAGCATTTTATGTTATTCTTTTGATCATGTACAGGGACAGGGTAATTCTGTTGGAGTTATTAAAGCGCAATTGGACGAGTTTGCTTCATTATGTATAGGCCGCGGTGGCCGAGTGGTCTAGGCATCGGATCATGGCTAGCATGTCATGGGTTCGATCCTAGTACCACTGAAGATCCGCCGTGTAGGGGAGCGATGCAGGTTAAATCTGTCGAGAGCTCAAACGTCCTTCCGTTGGTGTGGTGTGGTAGTTAGGAGAGGGGGGTGCCAGCTCAGGTGTCGTCCGAGTCACTTGACCATGGTTCAAAATTACGCGGACCGTCGCCAAAAGCCCTCGTGTTGCTAATCAGTGCGACGTTAATATTCTCTCTTTCATTATGTATAGGCAGGGGCGGCTCTAGGGCCAGACAAACCAGACCCATGTCCGGGGTGGCAAATTTTAGGGGCGGCATTTGGACCAAATTTTAAAAATACTTTATTTTTGTAATGGAAAATTTGGAAGAAGTTAAAGTACACGATCTAGGGAAAAATATTCAGAACGAGATAATTTCTCTTTTATATGAGAATATTAAATTATACATTGTTCATAAAATTAAACAAGCTAAATATTATTTGATAGTTTTTTATTGCGCCCCTGATGCCAGCAAGATCGAACAAATGACATTTATGGTAAGGTATACATGTATTGAGAAATCTAATCCTAACGAAGTTATCGTTAAAACTAATGCGAGTTCTTTTGGTTTTCTTCCTGTTGAAAGATTAACTGGAAGAGAACTTCCAAATTTAATAGTTGAGAAACTTAAAAAATAAAAAATTCGGGCTAGATTTGCTAGATATGCGGGGGAAGGCCTACAATAACGGAGTGAGTATGAAAGGTGAGAAATCGGGGGCTCATTTTAAAATAAGAACGTTAAATCCGCGAACAATCTATGTGCAATGTAGTAACCACTCTTTAAATTTTGGTCGCTAATGACATGGTAAAAGCCTCCTTAGAAGCCTACTTTGTTTAATATAGTTCAAAACATTTATTTTTTTTCATCAACTTTTCGTTGGGTTATATTATTAAAATGTATAAAGGGAATAAAACTTTAATGCCACTTAGTGTAAATAGCTGGGAAAGCTGAATAGAGGCTATTAAACCCTTAAGTTATCAATTGGGAGGTTTTTATGATGCTTAGGTTTTATAATAATGCTAAAAATTGACAACTCTATAAGAGATGAGGCCTCTGGATTATTAAAATTACTTAACAATTCAAGTTCCTATGGCCCTCATTATTTGGTATAAAATCTTTAATTGCATTAAAATCCAATAAGCAAGCTATTGCAATCAAAATATTACGATCTACCAACTACTATGGAACTCTCAAGAAATTGTAAATATTTTTTTAAGGGTGTGACTTTTGATAAAATGCACTGTGATGCAAAAGAACTGGCCGTCGAGACTGATATCTTTGCTAACTTTGAGGTGACGCAACCACGTCACAGAGTTCGATGGAAAAATGTAAATTTTAATTATGAAGCACAAGATGATCCGATGGAATATCCTAAATTAAAATTCAAGATAGAGTTTTATTTTCTTACATTGGACGAAGCAGTTAATGCTTTGGAATGCAGATTTAATTTAATGAGGACTGGCAGTAATTGTTTTCATTTTTGTACAATATATATGATTTAAGAGATACCCTTAATTAATTAAAAACTGTAAAAATTTAGAAATGATGTTGACCGACGGAAAATCATTGGATGTAAACGTGCTTGATTGAGCAGATGAGATAATGTCAGTTTCAGCTTTAGCAGGCAAAAAAAAAAAAAAAAAGCCCAGTTGAAGTTTTAAAATTTATTTCTGTTTTAGAATTTGCTCCAAATCTTGCTATTGCATTTATTTTACTTTCTTTGCAAAAAGTTTGGCAAGTGTAGATATTAGTTTCTCAAAATTAAATTAATAAAAAATTTCTTACAGTTCACAAATTCTAAAGATAGATTAAATGACTTAGCTACTTTGGCTATAGAACATGAAATAGCTGAACAAATTGATATATATATATGTATAAATATTTACTGTTTGCTCCCTTTTTCTTCGCAAGGAATATTCAAGTTTTGTAAGTGTGCATTTATGAACATTTTTTATCTTTTTTAATAATAGTTTTTTCTTCTTTTGTGGAGAGGGGCGGCATTTTTCATTTCTGTCCGGGGTGGCAAAATTGCTAGAGCCGGCCCTGGTATAGGTTTCTGTTCATTGCAATAATATCTGTTTATTTTTATGATTAATATATTTAGGAAAACTTTTCTATTAAAATTGGAGCAATTCTTCCTCTTTGTATATAAGAAACTTTTTTTCCTTAGTGCGAAAAGATTTTTTAAATCGGTTGGGGGAGGGGGAGATCGAATCAGATGGTGATTCGTAGCTCATTAGAAACATATAAATTATAAGTGGATATATCAGGTGTTTTAAGATTTCTTGAGGCCCTGGGCCCCTACGCAAAAGTAGGCCCTGGATCCCTACACAAAATTAGGCTCCACCTAAAAGTAGACAGTACATAGCACACGCTGCAGCATAGTTGTAGCATATGTGCAGGACTTAAATCGCACAAACCAGCTCGACCAACTGCTGCCTTTTGATTGAATGAATAATGCTGATGTAGGGTGGTAGCCCTCAGCCTTTACGTGGACGACGGTCATCACACGTAGCCAATTGATATATCGTCCGAAATTCCCAGTTTTTCGGAGAATACAACCGGAAATAATATTTGACCCTTTCAAATTATTCAAAATACACATGATCTTATTAATGCTGAGTCGAGAACGAAACGTGGCCCCCGTTGGGGCCCATGCCTTAAGACGTCTCTGGGATTTATTCATATTTTATTTTATCAGAGTAGAGAAATTTTAGCGCAAAATACCTGTTTTTATTTCAGTTGATTGTAACTCTGAAAATAAAGCGAATTTTTCAAAAATTTTGGTTTAACCCCGGTATAGAAGTCCTAGCTCTAAACAGGCAAGCTATCATTATTATAGAAGTATTTTTCATAAAAGAAGGCATGTTCAAATACATGTCATTTTTTCATCGCCCCCCCCCCCCAAAAGAATTGCATTTAAATAATTTTTTTCTTCTTCTAATTCTGCAATATTCTGAAACCAATTTTATAATTACATTCTTTAATTTATCTGACACTAAATATCAAAAAATTATTCATTTATAAGCTTTTTTCAAAATCAGGGCTCTGAACATAGTGAAAAGAAATAAAAAAGCAAATGTTTTCAAGGGATATTATTTAAAATAAAAAAGTGTCAAAAACACGCCTTTTCTCCTTAAAAAGAAAATTTTAAATAACACTTGAAGACAATTTTGTTTTCAGAGCCAAACAGTTGAAAATGTTAATGAAAATCTCCAGTCTACCATAGGCCTTAGCTACACACATGGTGAGGAAAATTTACTGCTGCTGCTAATCCAACTGTAGTTTACTAAAGTGAATTGGACAAGGGGGGGGGGGATCAATTTACCTTCGGCGGCAGCTGTGAGCAGCCGTCGAGTACCACTGAAGCCCATGAAAGTTTTACCTTGGCTCACGTGACCAAATGGACGCTGGAACACATGGCTGTTTTTTGTTTTTTTTATCGTTCAGTTATTTGCTCTGTTTCATTTGAACTTTCGTATGTGTAGCATATTTTCGTATCGTATTTGGTATATCAATATATTCGTATCAATAGTTTAGTGAATATGAGTGACGATATTTAAAAATAAATTCTTGTTGCATTAATCCCAAAGAGACCTTTTGTGGTATAAAACCCTCCACATTTTCAAGGATGGAAACATTAGGCATGGAAATTTGCCTAGAATTTTGTCATTGGCGTAATATACACCCTCGCATTGCAAGGGACGGAGGGCAGGATTCTAAAGGGCCCAAAGACTGACTGATGCCAATTACGCATGGTTTTGCAACCCTTTGTAAAATCCAGCTTGGGGCCCCAAAACCTGACTTTTCAGAGGGTCCCTAATATTCTCCGTTACGTCACTGAATTTCGTAGAAACTTCGATCAGTTTGAAGAAAAAGAGATCAAAGATATTTTGATATAAGTCCATATTTTCCGGCATACACATAGTCACATATAGGGATTGTAAAAAATTCGTTTTTGAGATTTTGGAGCAGTGATTACCAAAATGGTCTATATAGACTCCTAGGGGTCTATTGCGACCTTCAAGGGGTCCATGTCAGCAAAAAAATAGCTTGGGAGTCCATGAGGTATAAATAGGGGACCTACGATAGTGGCTCTCATTAAACTGGATTGTGACTTTAATTTTACAAGAAAATGTAATCAAATGGAAAGCAAATTTTAACCTTTAACAAATTTATTTACAAAATTTAATGAGGCTAATTTGCAACTATAAGGTGACAGCACAAATTTTATTAAAACAAGAATCATTTCAGCGTTTCTTTCCAGAGTAAAGCTAAGGACGTATAATACTGGAGGACCTGAATTTTCTCAATTTGTCGCAAACAATCTGTCAGGACGTTTTAACCTTCATTCAATATTTAAATGCCTTTTTTCAGATTTTGAAACCAAGTTTGAGAATGCTTTGACTATGGTATTACCACTGTAGGCAATGAATTCATATGGTCAGATTGGAAAATAAAATGTCACATTTCAATAGGAACTAATCGTAATAAGCATTAATGAAAATCTTAGTTTAGAAAGGGATATCAGCAATTTTGGCTTTATAAAGGCAAACCTGTTACACTACTAACAGAGGAGATTTAAGGTTAAACCTGACAAGATGGATATCAAATGCTGAAAATGTGTTATTGTAGTGCCAGATTCATCCCTCCCATTAAAATCATTTGTTTGTTGTTTAGTTATTTTATTTAACAGATATTTTATGTATTAGAAAACTTTCAATTTAATTAATTAACATGTGTTTTTTAAAATTTAAACACTATACTTCATTACAGTTAGAAATTTAATTCTTTTAAAGTAGCAGTAGTAGTGCCAGCTGTCAAAAAGACATTTAAGTTGAATAATTTGAAAAAAATATATATTAATTAAGCAGGGGTCTACCCCAAACAGAAAAACATGGCAAGGGGTATATGAGACAAAAAAGTTTGGGAACCTCTGTTCTAGAGTGTAGTAAAACAAGTTTTTTAGTCGCATTTCATTTATTTGCTTTGTATTTTGACAATCATGTCACGCTGTTATTAACAAATGCTTTATTTATAGAATCAGGGCCACCACGTGAAACTCGGAAGATATCAGCGCGTGTGTAAACTGCCTTATACATATTCAGAATTTAAACAGATTTTGAACGAGAGATTTCCAGTTAGAACTTTTAATCCTTGACTAATTTCACAAACAGAGAAAGCCACGTTTACAGTATTCTATATTTAAAAGCAGTTGCTTTCTAAATTTAAATATTCCTGGCCTCATTTAACAGCTGCTGCCAACTGTCAGGCTTTTGCCGGACACGCCTAGTTTTTCCTGTTTCTTTTCCAATTATTAGTGGGTCTTTTCTTTTGACATCCGATATCTTTTCTGGCACGTTTATTGTAATTTCTAGTAAACCAGTTGAGTTGTTGAAGAATTTTAAGAAAATATCTCTAAAAGTTTACTTTAAAAAATGCAATAATTAAAAGAAATGTAAAAGATTTTATTTAGTTTATTTAATAAGCCTAAGGATCCATTGTTAAAGGAACTTAATGCATACTTTTTGAATGTTACAAATATTTCCCAAATTTTTTCTGCACTCCTGTATAAAATTTAAGTTTAACGGCTCAAAAGATCAAGCTTCATTGAAGCAAGTTCATAGAATTCTTAATTTGCAATACCCTGATTTTCAAATTAGATTTTTCAAAATTATTTAATACTGCTATTTTTCTCAATTAACCATGTTTTTTCCATACCATAGCAGCGAATTATATAAAGTGATAACAATTGATATATAGTTGATGAGGAATTTAGCTTAAATAACAGAATTGTATTTTTTTCACATCGTTATAAAAATATAAAACTTTAAGGAAAAATTTACCTGCTAAAAATTGCTCTAATTACTCTTTGATTTACAAAAATAACTTATTTCTTCATAATTCATGAGTAATTTAATAATTTGATTTATAACTCTGTTAATTTACAATTTATAAACCATATCAATTATATTTATCGTAAATATGTATTATACCATGTCTTTTGCTCACTTTTGAATTTAAATGTATAATATTTTCTAATTAAGATTATCCATTTCGTTTGAAGTTTCCAGAAGTAATTCTTAGGATGTGAAATTATTTTTGGTAGACTGGAGTTGATTGAAAAATTGATACATTATTTTCTAACTTTCTTATAAACAAAAGCATTCTGATTGCAATTTGAATGTGACGAATCTAATTTTCAGGAAATTTATAAAATTAAGTTCTAGCAGTGCAATACATGATCAATGATTTAGAAATAAAATAAGAAATAAAAATTTTATTTGCAATTATACTTTATGTGTGTAAACTGTGTTGTTTTCCTCTGTAAAATTTTTTTTTACTATGTTGAGATTGATCAGAATAAAACGATTTTAATTTAAAATTCAAAAGGTGCTTAGCATCATGATTCAAAATATAAAGGTAGAATATTTATGTAAAAATTTAGGTCAGAAAATGTATGAAAGTTTCAATACGCATAGATAAAAGCATAATTCTAAAAACAATGTTACTGAGTAAAAACAACCTGATGTACTGCTCTCTCAAAAGCACAGCACAGGGTCTCCTTAACAATACACATTCAGGGTATTACAGAATAAATGCCCACAAAAGACTGGAAACCAGACACAAAGACGTTACAACAGGTGGTATATGATTCACTTCCTCAACTGAGTGGCCATTGATTCCAAGCAGGTTTAGAAGGGCGTTCATGCGATTTTCTGATGAAGCATGTTCCTTCATAAGCGAAATATATATCCATTTAGTAGACTCATACGAAATATTAACAAGGGAAGATTTAGGCATGGTTATTATGGGCCCATGATTCCGTTCAATCAAAAAAGGATTATTACTTCGCTATCCAAAATATAAAAACTTTGCATTAAAATTTAAAAAAAAAGGGAGAGGGGAATATAAGAAATACAATTAGCTGCAAGTAGAGATTGCAATATCGGACAAAAAGTTCGATACCGGTATTTGGTATTTTTTAGATCTTAATACCGGGATACCGGTTTTAATACCGTGAATAGAAATTTTAGAAAAAGAAAGAGAACACACAGGTATTTCTTTGTTTGATTTGCCAGTTTTATTAGAGAATGTAAGAATCACAAAAAATAATTTGTAACTTATAAATTATAACAGTATATAAGGAATCACAAAAAAGTAAAGGAATATCATATTTATTTAAACCACAAAAAAAAAAAAAAAAAATTTAAGTATCACACTATCAGTCTGTGGTACTATTACAAATTTTTGAAATGTGATCTTAAAAAACAGAATGCATCAATTGTGCTGTCATTAAGCCTAGAACGTAATTTTGGGCAAAAATTTGTGCAAAAATGCATCTCGGCACCTATGGCACCTTTCGGCATCTATTCTAGTTGGTGATACTATTAGTAATGCTCGATATACTTTGCCAAGTATTTATCTCTAAATCCCTTACCTTCAAATAAAGCGATTTCTCGTCGGATGGCTTTGGATGTAGCTGATTTCTGTATTGTATTTTGGTTTATTGGAAAAAAACATTTGTTTTTGTTTTTTTTTTCATATTTTATCTCTTCTTTTGATTGTACGATGCAACTTTATGTTCACAGTCTAATTTCGCCCATTAGGGAGAACATAAGAACAAAAACGCAAACTATTTTGCTATGTTGGCGATCCCTGAATAAACAGTGGAGACAACTTTAAGAAATTCTAGTAAATACCGAAAAAAAAGGTATTTAAAATTGTGAATACCGATATTACAAAATTGTACAAATGGCTTAAAATATCGGCATTCAGTATCCCGGTATTGCAATCCCTAGCTGCAAGACGGAACGATTTTTTTCCAGGATGTTCTATGTATAAAATAGAGGTCTAGGATTAAAATAATGATTATAAGATTAGATCAAATCTTTCCATAAACTGAAAATCCACCGAAGAGTTATACTTCAAAATCAATTAAAAGTATTCATTGTGTCGAATAGTAGAAGCATTCTTTTTAAATGTTTTTAATGTTCAGATAAATATTTACAATTAGTAATTTTTAGAGCATTTTTAAAATTTATTTTAAGAATAAGTATTTTTATTCTTGACTTATGATATGTTTGAAATTTTTTTTTAAGGAAATACAAAATATGTTTCAGTTTTTAATTGTGTTTAATATTTTTACGTGTACAATTTTTTAGAATAATTGCATATAAAAATTTATATATCCATGTGTACATGTGTATCAAAGTAAAAAAAAAAGCTTTTCAGCATTTCTACCTATAATTTTTGCTATTTATGAAAATGCATAAAAATAAACTTCAGTGAATTAGGTAAACATCCAAGAAATACTTCTTGGATGTTTGGATTTGCATCTTTAAAAATGAACAGTTCGCCTTTGAATAGTAAATCTGTTGTTCAGTAATGTTTTAAACTATGACTACTTAAAAGGAATCCAAATCTTCCAACTTATCTCTATTTTTTGCTATTTACAGATGAAGCATTTGATCGTACACTTACCAGAAAAAAGCCGTAGATGCAATTTTATTTCTTCACACTTTCAAAACAATTTATGAATTGGAAGTGAAGGTGTATTTTTGATGAAGAAAACTTAAATTACAAACTGTTTGAAGGTCAACAGGAAACTTTTAACTTTGAAGGTAAAACAATTTAAATTATGAAAAAAGGAATATAACAATGCACTTTTTTGTAACACAGTTGCCCCATAATGTAATAACAAACACTAGAATAATCACTCGAACTTCGTAAGATAATAAATACTGAGAATCGATATAAAATAAAAAAAAATCGTATGCTTTGATATTACAGAAAGCTATTAAAATTAATAATTTTTCTGTATGAATAGTTTGTAAAAAGTATATCACATAGCATTGCAAATGAAGTCGAGAAATATATGAATGAATTTTATACTAGAAATCCTCGCCCCGAAAAGTATCTTTAGTTCCTTTTCTCTAATACCCCTTTATAAACTTCACTTGTATGTAACGGAATCTTTGAACTCCATTTTTACCTACTTTAAAATGTCAGATTATTTCGAAATTTTTCTCACTTTCCAGGACTGATGACAATATAATAGTTTAATAACTTTGTTCCATTGTCCTGGTCAGGATCATCAGGATTAACGATTTCCCATTTTCAGATCACGTCCAGAATCTGGCGACTAATTTCAGATCCCATTTCCAGATTTGGCGACTAAAAGTTTTTGTTACAACTTTGTTCGTTTTCCTATAAAAGGGATTAAAGGGAAAAAAGATTTAGTTTTTTTAAACTATAATTTATTTATATATGATTTTACTGAAAAAATTATATACCATGCTTTTGCTTTAAAAGGATATTTTTATTATTTGTATTCATTATAAGCAAAAATGTAATTAATTATCAAAAATGTCTACTTTAAGTAAAGTAATAAACTTAATAATCCTCTCACACTTAAAAAACTGATTCAAACAATTAAGGCCGTTTTGAACCTCCCCGGCACCCCAAGAACTTAGAATTTCACGCTCAATTCTATCAAAATGTACATTTTCCTCTTCAAGTTCATATCGAATTTAGTAAAAAAGTATTCCGCGCTATTTATTTTTAAAACTATTTTATTCTTACAATAATTGTACTTTTATGTTTATATTGTTATATTTTTATGAGTTACGAGCTTTCAGGAGCATGTACTTACTCATATTCATTAAAATAAGCATTTTCGAATGTCATACTACAGAAAAAAAATATTCAAAATCTAAATTTAGAATTCAAATTAAGAACTTCTTTATGATGGATATTTTCCCTAAATCATTAGAGAAATGTGTCCATGAAATGATAGATGGCCAACTAGTAAATTTATTATAAAGTCATGAGGAGGACACAAGTTAGATGTCACAATTCTTGTGAAGTCTGTGTGTGTGTGTGCGTGTACTTGTTATAATCCTTATACTTTACATTCTAATTTTTGAACAATTGTATTTCTGTTTCATCTTACGAGTAGTGTAATAATAGTGTAGTTGTAATAATAATAATAATTTTTAAAATCATCCAGTGGTCTCCAAACTGTGTTCCACGGAACCCTGGGGTTCCACAAGGCATACCCAAGGGTTCCATGAGTCATAATAAAAAGATCGAAAAGAAATAAATATGTATTCAAAATTATTATTTCTATGAAGTTTGTATAACAAGTATCTAAAACTCCTCTAATTCATTAAAACTGAAATTTTATTTATGTATAATAAACTTTATTTTTCAACACTTTTTTAAACTTTTCTTATAATATAATAAAAGAATATTAAAACGTTTCATCTTTTTCATGCTTCCTACTAGATTGTGAATATTCTACTGTTTACTATCTTGGGTTCCATGAAATACACTGCTGGCCACAGTAAATGCAACACCAAGAAAGACAAGAGATAGCACAACAAAATTTATTTTGTGGATAACATGTTGACCAAGTATCAAATGATTAAATTTATAGACTTCTGTGAAGTGTGGTTCCTGCCAGAATCAGTAGCCAGAGTAGCCGCCATTGTTGGAGATCACCACTGCCACACGCCTCGGCATTGATTCAAAGAGACTTTGGATGTGTTCTTGGGGTACAGCAGACAAAGCAGCTTCCACACGTTGCCAAAGTTGATCTGGTGTAGCAGCTGGGGGTGTAATCTGAGTCAATCGTTGAATAACCATGGACCACATGTTTTCTATCGGCGAAAGATCCGGAGAGCGAGCCAGCCAGGGAAGCAATTCAATCTGGTGATTAACGAAGAACCTTTGGACAATGCGTGCCACGTGTGGTCGAGCATAATCCTATTGAAATATGGCTGTGGCCAAGCCCTGAAGGTAAGGAAGGACAACTGGCTCCAACACCTCGGAGATGTAGCGCTGGCTGTTTAAAGTACCGGCAATGCGTACTAGAGGAGTGCGAGAGTGATATTCAATACCGCCCCGTACCATAATACCGGTGCAGGACCAGTGTGGCGGTGCATAACGCAGCTGCTCAGCAACCTCTCTCTACGGTGTCTCCAGACTCGAATCCGACCATCGTGGTGTTGCAGACAGACGCGTGACTCGTCAGTAAAGACAACTTCATTCCATTCTGCCACCCACATCCTTCTTTCATCGCATCATTGGTGGCGGAGACGTATGTGGTTCTGCGTCAAGGGTAGACCAAGCAATGAACGTCTTGCGGACAGATCACTCTGCTGTAAACGGCGTCGAATGGTACGCGCAGACACTGAATGATGCGTTACAGACTCAATGTGCTGTGCTATGGTTCGTGATGTGACTGAGCGATCCGTCACTGCCATGCGCACAATTTGCCTGTCCTCACGTGAAGTGGTGCACTGAGGTGGATGCGATCGACCACGTCGGTCCGTCCCCTCCTACATCCAACGGTCACATATCCACATTACAGTTGTTTGTTTTCGTCCAACACGACTACCGATTTTCATGAAAGATAATTAATAATCTCGGTAGGCCACTATCCTTCCTCTGTCGAACACGGATACTTGATCAAAAGCTGATCGCTGTTTTCTACGAGACATAACTGATCGTTTTTTTAAAAAACCCACAAGAAAAACACAATAACCGAACTTGAAATCGTCGAAATCTCCAAGCCTTAAATAGCGCTTTGAGGTGGCTCCACAGGTGTGCATGATATGTGTCTGCGTTGAAATTCTAATCATTTGCATATCTCACCTCCGCTAATGCATGTTGTAAATTTCATGTTATTTGCGTGCTTCCTTCAGGGTGTTGCATTTACGGTGGCCAGCAGTGTAGTTGTATACTCGTTAATTAGCACAGTGTCTTGCATAACTAAATAGTATTCTAATGGAAAATGCGCCATTTTGCAATTGGTGGGAAAAAACACGTATAATGTAGGAGAGGAAGCAACTTATCACTAGATTCGATATTAAAATCTAAATTTAAGCAAAAACAACTCCTAAATTTTTTGTTGCAAATTCATGAAAAATACCCAGTATTTCTCGCACAGCTATAAACATTTTAATGCCATTCAGAACATTGTGTTTAAGTGAAATATATTTCTTTCTCAAAGTGAGTGGATTTTTATACAAAAACGTATAAAAACAAATCAAACGCAGAATGTGAAATGCGACTGCAAATAATTTCGGTAGACATTAACTTTGACAATTTCTGTGGAAAAAAAGCTGGCTCATATCCCAGTTACGAAAAAAAAAATGCACGGGTAGGTGACACTTGGATCACAAATTAATATTATTAATGAGTAAATTATATTAAAAAATTAAATCAGAATTTTTTAACAATAAATGCATTGCTTCTTTTATAATTGCCTTTACATAAAGTACCTATAGCATGCTGATGTACTTTAAATATTATTTTGAGATAAATTCCTCTAAGTATGTGAGTGGAATGGGGTTCTATGAAAACACTTTCCAGTTCTAGGGGTTCCGTGAGTTGAAAAAGTGTGAAGACCACTGATGTAATCGATTAAACTGCGGTGCGGTCTCATATAGATTATATTTGTTTTCCGACATCTTTCAATACAACTTTGAAGAAATAATTCTTTAGTATTGTTTGAATATTTATTTCAGTTGATTTTGGAGTATTTTCTTGAAGGTTACATACTACAGAATCATGCATCATTTTTCACATCTGTAGAAATTATTGTATGAATAATGAGGTGAAGCTCTTTTTGTGCACAATTAAAATAGTGAAATACATGTTCATCGAAATAGTTACATTGCTAGACTCTTTGTATCTGTGAATGAATTGTAATTTGAGCTTAGAAAAATATAAGCACACTTAAAAAAAGCAGCATTAAATTTTAGTACAAAAAGGTTTTAATAAAGTAGAATAATTTTTAATTAATTAGGTTTTATAGATCTTAAGCCCCTCTGTAACAATTTTCCGTTAAACCATTGCATAAATAACACATGAAAATCTAAATTATAGTTTAAAGGTTATTATTAATCGTTATGGAAAGATATTATCGAGTTGAAGAAATAAAGGTAGCTCTGTTTACTAAATGTGATTTTATTCGATTTTTAAAGATCTTACAAAACATCATGAACTGAAATTAATATTCAACTATAGGAATATAGAGTGATTTTACAACTTATAAACCAGGATGATTTATTTCAGGAATAGAGTACATTAATTTCAAAAGAAGGGAACTGAAAGATGGAAAAACACACCTTTGTGATCTTTTAGAGTTGGCAAATATTTAAAAATATTTAATTTTATAATCTGATTTCTTGAACTGAAGTATGGATTACTAAAATCAATCAATTAGTAATAAGTCAAAAATTATCAAAAATTATAAAAATATAATCATGCATACTTGTGTGGATGATGCATATGAAAAATTAATGCAAATATATGTATTATAACACTATATATACATATTTCCCAATTTTAAAAAAAATTGACAGTGAAAAGTTTTTTGAAAAAATAAGTTCATATATTGCTAATAAAAATCATACATACGCAAAAAATTTCAGAAATATTGAAAATAAAACTCTTTAATCAGAAAATATTTATGGAACTGTGAAATATAGATGAGCTGCTAAGATGCTTCTGACATAAACAAATAATTGATTTATATTTTTTTAAAAATCCCTTTATTAGTATTAAATAGGTTATTGGAAGAAAATAGTAAAATATATTTTAAATATATATATTTAAAAATATACTTTACTTTTTTAATATGTTTAAAAATATATTTTACTATATATAATACATTCAAAAAATATATTTTACTATATGTAATATATTTAAAAATATATTTTACTATACATAATATATATTTAAAAATATATTTTTCTATATATAATATATATTTAAAAATATATTTTACAATATATAATATATTTAAAAATATATTTTACAATGTATATAATATATTTTACTATGTATGATATATTTTAAAAATTTTTTATAATTTATTGATCATAATAAAAATAAAATAATGATATGTGTAAGGTAATAAACTAACTTTTACAGAAGTATTAATGTGAGACCATTTAAACTTCAGTGCATTATAACATATAGTCAAAATGTGTCATATTTTTAATCTGTAAAGTTTCGTCATAGCTTGTAGAATTATTTAAAATACATGTAAAGAAAGAAAATTAGAAAGAAAAAAAATCTGAACCGATAACTGATCACCTATTTTTCTCAATTATAAATTGAGAAAAACACGTTATCATTTGTCGGATTTTACCATTTCATTATCCTTAATCAAATAATGCTTAAGAGTACAAATAAATCTGCTGTAGCTAATTAATTTTAAGAAATATTATTAGGTTTTATCGTATGATTTTAAAATAGAACTAATTCTTAATTATATAAATAAATCATCGTTACTCTAAATTAACTTTCAGCTTCATTTAACACGTGTTTCCTGATATGAAAACTTTTAGTCATTCAAATACTCACCAGATGGCGACAAGATTGAAAACAAAGAAGTTTGTTGAATAAAACAACACGATTGAACATTTAGAACAAATGCTGAATACTGTGGATAATTAATTTATTTTATAGATATATTTAGTCATTTTTTTTCACTTTCGAAAGATTTTAGCTTTTTTTATCTGAGAAAAAAAAAGAACACTGACTGTTTTAGTTTTGAATCCGGTTTCAAGAAAACGCTACGTGAAATTCCCACCAACTTCGTTTTGTCATGGCGGTAGTCGAAACAGATACATTTTTATCTTTTGAAAAATCGAAAATTAAATCACTTCAATTAAAAAATTGCTATCTCTTAGAATTTTTAAAAATTATATTTTCATTTTGTGCCTAAAAGTAATTTTTTAAATTACTATTTTCCGTTATTTTATGAGCCATCTTGGAAAGTAAAATGGCCTGACAGGTTCAAAAGGAACAAGCATAGCTTACTAACACACTCGTAAAAAACGTTTTTTTTTTTTATTTTTATAAAAAATACAGTGTGATATAGTTGATAAAAATCTAAATTAAACCGCTATATTGAGTTATGTCTCAATTTAAAATCTATGAAAAGCTATATGTATGAATGTCTACTGATATATTTAGCTCTTTTTTTTGAAATTCAGACGGATAAGCAAACTAGCTGAAGCATTATTTTAGATCAAGGGTGACCATCTTTTTTGGGAAGAGTGCCACCATCTGATTAAAAATAATTGCGCATGGAAACTTCCAACTTTTCGAACATACAAATGAAAAGGTGAAAAAATGTTACTTATAGGCTTTATAATAGGAATTTTTACGAAAATAGCACATATTTTGTGCAAGTCTAAGTAGTGGAAATTAAAAAAAATAATGTAATAAATAAGACAAAAGTACGAGTATAAACTTAAGTTTTATTGCTATTTTTTTTTTTTCCTTCAGTTTCGATCAGTTAGGTTTAGGTATAAAATAAAAATGAGTAACCAGAAAATTTTAATTCTAAACAATTTTTAACGGTCAGTGAATTTTTTAATGTGGTTTTTATTTTGTAGATTTTTTCTGAGTCATCTACATGAGGATTAGTTCTCGAAGATGCTAACAAAATTGGGTTGTTTTAGGTATGCATCAGTTTCTCTTTTTTTTCTCCAAAATCGTTACAAAAAAACAAAAGTGTGTTCACAAAAGAAGATATATGATCAATCAGGATTTGAAAATAACAACCGTTTCTTTGTAATCTTAAATTTAAATTTTTGAATGTTCCATAGTATCGATAAGAAAAGCTAAATCTCAAAGCCTATCTTCATTCTTGAGAAGCCATCACTCACTAGGCAGTTCATTGTTTTCTTCCAGATATTTAAAAAAAAAAAAAACATGCTCCCTCAAATTCCAGAATCTCAAGAATACACTTCCTTTGGAAAACCAACGCACACAACAATGGAGGAGTTTGTTTGTGTGTGTGTGTGTGTGTGTGTGTGCATTATAATTTTTAAATTGTAATTTAATTAAGAGTATTAAAAATAAATTTAGATGCTTTGTCTTGTCTGAGACAACCTCCTTTCAATAAAACAGTAAGAACATTAGTATTTATTATTCATTTTAATGTTTTAATAAGTCTTCGTGTACCACTCTTATAACTCAACCTTGCCACACTGTGGCACGCGTGCCGCGGGTTTGCCACCTCTGTTTTAGATTATGAGTTTGATGCAAAACTTTCCTTACCATACGAAATTATTGAGATGAAGTAAAATTATTTCAAGTGATTCTGAATGCGTTGAAATGAATCTTTGGGGGAAAAAACATCATTTTTGCAAACTTTCTATTAATATAAGTAATGCATTTCAAAACTTAATGTTCCTTAATTAATAATGTAACAGCTAAAAAAAAAACTATGCACGCAAATACCTCAGTGCATGTAAAAAAGATCAATATTAATCTCATAAAAATAAAACATTAAAAAAAAATTCCATTTGAAATCGTTACTCTTTACTTAGTCTAAGTGTGCGTTAGATGCTTTTGATATAGTATCTAAATAGCTATACCTCTTGCTCTGTTTCTATAGGATGAGATTTCAAATTCTTTCAAAAAGTGTGAAGTGATATATAGTGATTAAATTACGGTGAGATGAAATAAAGATCACGATTATCTTTAAATTTCAGAATTCCATTACCTTTCAAAGACAAGTAAATTTCCACTTAAATATCAAATCTCAACTATTAGTAACAGTTCTAAAAAACCCATGAAAAACTGTTTTTAGTTTTCTTTACGATACTATTATTTCAATACTGAAATCTTGTGTTTCAATTTTGACAAATTTCAATATAGAAAAAGTTTTTCTTCTGTTTAAGAAGCTAACTTCAAACAAATTAACGAGTGGTCTAGGCATCGGATCATGGCTAGCGTGTCATGAGTTCGATCCTAGTACCACTAAAGATCCGCCGTGTAGGGGAGCGATGCACGTTAAATCTGTCGAGAGCTCAAACGTCCTCCCGTTGGTGTGGTGTGGTAGTTAGGAGAGGGGGGTGCCAGCTCAGGTGTCGTCCGCGTCACTTGACCATGGTTCAAAATTACGCGGACCGTCGCCAAAAGCCCTCGTGTTGCTAATTCAATGCGACGTTAATATTCTCTCACTCACTCAAACAAATTAAAGTGATTTAGAGAAATTCATTTCTTTTATGCATTTTAAAGATTCGTGTGTTTGAATAAGGACTAGATTGCTATCAAACGTATTGAACTATTAATATAAATCCTTAATTATATGCCTCTCACTTAATGACATAGTATGCTCTAATAACGCGGTGTTTGAATTGAATGATATCTACAGTTCTAGAATTAACGCTGTTCATTCCGAGATTCTCAAATTATTCCTCAAATATAGGAGAAGAAAAGTAAGGTGATGCTGGGGAAAGAGATATTAAAAACATATTGTAGAGTAGTGAGCCCTGGCAAAGGTCAAAAGGCATTTTATTTACAAATTAATTTTAAAAAATTTAATTCATTATAATTCTGCTAATCTTCCCAGACTTTCGATAGAGAAAAGTTCAAAACCGGAGCAATGTTCTTAGACCTGCAGAGGATCGTCTCCCGGATGCAGCTGCCCCCTCAACCCCTTCGCTGATCTCACCCCCGATCAAATAACTCGAGTGGCTGCTCTACAGTCTCCGTAGATTCGTTTTTAATGGGTCATCGCAGTTCCTTTCTCTTGATCCTTTGGGTGCATCTGCCCTCGCAACCTCTATCACGTGTGTTCGAAGAAGAAGAAAAAAAATGGTGTGGAAGGTCCTTGTCACCTTTCGAGTCGACCCTTTGTACCCCCTTAGAGGGCATCTTTCACACCCCTAGTAATCTCTGATTGGTGAGTGTAGTGGATCTGTACACGGTACTTCTCGTCTTCGTCTCAACTCCCTTGGTTCTTTGAGATAATAGGCCGGTACGATGGAGATCATCTACGCCGGGCCTCGTACACCACGTGGTTCTATCAGTCGACCTGTCACTTTGGCACTGAAGATGTGTCTTTATCACAAGACAGGCCTTATTCTTTAATTCAAGTAATTCGCGACCCACGTGTGCGAAGTAACGAAATATTAGAAACTGTACAACAGGAGTGTTCTTTCTACAAATCTTTGTGGTTGAAAGTCATCTGAGTGTTGGAGAAGAAAGAGGTGCGGTATCAACAAAGCGGTTTTCAGAAGCGGCTCAATATCTGTTTTGCTCCCAGGCATGGGGAAGAATACACGGTCTCTTTTTGAAGAATACAATGTTCCAACTGGGTATTATTCTAAAACTTGACAAACTTTGTCGTGAAGTGTTCGTCTAATGAAACGATGGTATAATATTCTTAATGAAGATTCTTACCAAAATCCTTAAGACTTATACAAATAAATCACATACCAAAAAATCTTCTTCAATGGCTCATAAGCCCTGGGTGGGCCCTCGACATCTTCAGAAGTCTTCCCCAGACCTTTCAACTTTTGGCAACTGTTTTCCAGTTTTTAACCTTTAAAATATTAAGATCTTTTTCGATACAATCAATTCATCTTAACGGGGGTCTGCTCAGAGGTCTGTTTCCCTTGGATTTTGCCAGAAAGATTTTCTTGCAGGGCAGTGATCTTCATTCTAGCCCAGTGTTTCTCAAACTTTCAACACTTGCGACCCAATATTCAATCATGTTTTTCATCGCCCCCCCCCCTCCATACAATAGCAATGTATTAAATTCAATAATACTATACTTTGACACAAAACCTGCAATATGACTTTAACCTTCTTAGTGCCACCGACGTATATAATTGTCTCGTTCCGCCAGTGCATTAATTACTCCGGACGTATATATACGTCTTTCCGAAGTACGATCTTTTCTGTGAACTGTGGTTTATAAAATTATTGCGAAGGCTTTGGAATGCAATAAAATGACCTTGACAGTGTGTGTGTGTTCGCGAAGGATTTACTTATATTTCAGAGGATTTGCTAATTTATTCCTTTTCTACCTCCCCCCCCCCATGCACCACGTACTTTCGCCTACGTGTTAAACTGTGGCATTGGGGACGTATCACGTAATTTTTAATAGGTATTTAAGGGATTAATTAAAAACTGTACAAATTAACAAGATAAGTGTTCATTTTTGCATATAATTTTATATATGACAAGCCCACAGGGTCATTGATAATTATTAAACTTTTTCTTCACTAAGTATTGCTATAAATTAGTTATCATTGTGCAATACTGATATATAAGTGTTTTATATTAGTGTAAATGTTTATTTTTTTTTATTCCGTCAGAAAGTATTTTATTTGTTTACTTTCAATAAATAAATAATTTTTTTAAATTATCTTTTGTTTTCGATTTTTCAATATGTTCACACACCCCTCGTAGGGTTATCACACCCCCTTAGAGGGCTCCCCCACAGTTTGAGAAACGTTGTTCTAGCCAGATGACTAGCCCATTTTAATCTCTAACTTGACGAATTTTACAATATCGGGTTGTTTGTAAATTTTATAGAGTTCTAAACTAGATTTTCCTCTCCATGATCCATCCACTTGGATCTCACCAAGATTATACCAAAGAATCTTTCTATAATTTAATTCCCATAGAGTTAATATAGTTGTTACTGTGTTAGTTTTCTATCAATAAAACTGGGTACTATCTAGAGTAAATACTTTAGATCAGAGTGGGCAAATGTTCTGGTTCGAGGGTCACATTGTGAAAGCGGAGGATACCGGAGGATCGCACACCTCTCTTTTCAAAATGATTGCATTCGTTAGTTAACATTACATCTCAGAAAATGTATATTATATATAAATAGTACCGTAACAATCAATATAAGTTAAATAAAATAGTGGCAGTTTTATTCAATTTATTTATTGTGCTAGTTTAGAGTCGTCTATCGCTGCAAGCACATTTAATTTTAAAATCATATTAATACGACAAATGTACTCTTAGGGCCGGATTTAACAGTTTTGCCACCCCGAACAAAAATGGAAAATGCCACCCCTCTCTTTAAAGCAAAAAAATTATAACTAAAGAAGATAAATTGTTCATATAGATACACACCTATAAAACTTAAATAATTCTTGCGGACTAAAGGACATCATAACACAATATATATACATATTATTTTAAATATTAAAAAATGTAAAATTATTTGAAATTAAGGACATAGTTACCTGTTATTATTTCAAGCGAGTAAAATGTAAAAGAAGGAATCAATCGCCCATGTCGGCAGGCCAATTTCTTCTAAAAAGATTCTACTGTGGTGGGAATCACAAGAGTTTATTTTAATTTATAGTAAATACACTTAAGACTTAAATAAAACATCTCCTACATGTGGCTCTATTAGTGTCGGATTAAACGACATGGGGCCCCTAGGCAGTCGAAATCTCGGGGCCCTGTAGCCTGTTTTTGGAGCACTAACAGAAATTAGAACACACTCTTGTGGGCTCCTAAAAAGCACGGGGCCCATAGGCAATTGCCTACTCCTACTAATGAGTAATTACGCTCTGCTCACTATGTACCAAAATCTCTTATTACCCCTGAAACCTTTTGGATAGCAAACACCGGACATCGTATGGGTGAAAAGAATATCCGCAGTGACACTACTCTGGGAAAAGAAGAAAGCGCCTTTGTGAAAGATGAGTAAAATGTCAAATTTTTTGATTTAACATATACTCCCTTCCAGGGATATCTTGAGACATGGGCCAAATGGGCCTGGGCCCAAGGCCTCGCCCACATTGGGAGGCTCATCTTGTTCTCGCTCCAGCCTTAATAAGAGATCATGATTCGAATAATTTCAACGGTCAAATGTTTTTTCCGATTGTTTTCTCCGAAAAACTGAAAATTTCGGACAATATGTCAATTTGTTACGTGTGATGACCATCGTCCATGTATAGGTCTTCGCCTACCACCATACACCATCCTTATTTGTTCAGTCAAAAGGTGGTAGTCGGTTGAGATGGTTTGTGTGATTGTAAGTCATGCAAATTTATTTGTTTCGGGTTATTGTTTGTACGAATATTTGTCAACGCATGCTATGTATTGTCTATTCTTAAAGGGTCATAGGTGGAACCTACATTTGCGTAGGGGCCCAGGGCCTCAAGAAGTCATTAGGCGTCCTTGCTCCCGTCTCGAACACTTAAAATTTCAACATAAAATAAAACTTTCATTAAACATACAGAATACAACAAAAAAAGGGGGGTGGGGATACGTTAAATGAAATACCAAATTCACACCCAATAATATTTCAGAAAATAAATCAAATTTTTTGTAACAAATAAAAAAAAAAAAATTTCAAATTCGATCTAAACGCCGCCCTTAAAATTTTCCACCCTGGGCAGGGGTTCGGTTTGACCGGCCTTAGAGCCGCCCCTGATACCCTCTTTGACTGTCTTGGTCGGCAGCAAAAACACTCTTTGAGGGTCGCGTGCGGCTATTTGCTCACCCCTGCTTTAGATCCAGTAGATTAATTTGGGATAATCTATCCGTACTACCAGAAAGCGAGTTAAAATACTCTTTCTCACCCCCCCCCCACCACCACGGAGAGGTGTCATTACATACCGAAAAAGACAGGAGGTAAAAACTTCTTTTTTTTTTTAAATAAAAAATATTTTAAGAAATCAATTTTGAAGTTTAAATATATTCTTTTTTTCCCTACATATAATCAATTTTTAAAATTTTTTTAAAACTTAAATGTATATCTTTCTTCTTATGGTATTAATAAACATCCTGCTTTTTTTATGTTTGTTTTGCTTTTTCAAATAAAAACAAGACATTTTATTTCCTAAACAAATGCAAATTAAAGAAAAGTAAGTAAGCGAACCACTGAATTAATATATAAATTTTTTCAACATAAGTCTTGTATTTAAATGGAATTAATCCAAGCTTATAAACATAAGAATATTTTAATCTAACCAACAGTGTACCGAGCATCCAGAGAATCATACATTGTTAACAAATGTAGCAGTTGTGTAAGTAATTACATTAGATCAGAGGTAACAGTTCTAGAATATTTAATATTCTGTGTGACTCCATTTCGAACAGAGTCATTAAAAATGAACAAACGACCGATTCAATAACATTTTAAAAGCTAATGCCAAACTTTTAGTTACATGATTATTACGCTTAGGATGTTAGAATTCATAATAGTCGGACACACTGACTCTGTCCTTAATTATAGTTCTGAAATAATTGTTAATAGACGTACACCGACCCAAATCTTCAAATTCCCATAAAATTACAGTTGAATACGATAAAAAAAATAAAGATATTGCTAGATAATGTAACAAATTTGTCCTTTAAGTACAAAGTAAACATCTATTACATGATATCGAAAATGTACAATTAATCTTTACGTGAAATCTAGAGCATTTAGTTACGAAACACAAATTGAGTATAGACATAAAATACTTAACTGGAGTATAGTAGTATATGACATGGAAAACTGTCATTGTAGGCTATAAGTAAACCATTGTATTAAGCAATATCAAATGAAATATGATAGTTATTTTTGAAATAACGAGAAAGCACTTCAAGAGAAGGGCTCTAGGCAATATTCTGTACCGAAGAGGCCTTTGAAGGTTCACAAAATGACACAGTAGTGTCGAAACTTAGGGTGATTGAGAGCAGAAGAGAAGTTTTTATCTAAAAAATGAGTTTTGAAACAACGAATTCTTCCGCGAAGGAAATCATGACCTAAAATGACGCTCCCCTCTCTACAGCTTACTAGAAAAGTTCGTTGCGCTTCCGATTTCCTAGAAAGATGAAACATCATTTCCTATTTTTCATGACCCTCCATATAGGAAAGGGATATTCACGTAATACAATGTCCCTTTTGAGCTGAAATCCCTTAAACCAGATGTTCAAAACTTTTTCCTTGGCGTATAATCGGGGTAGTAACCAAATTCGTGTGCATTTTAGAGTATTATATATATAAATGTAAGATTTGAACTGATACCTGGAACAGCCGTTATTCCAAGCACTGATTCTGTGATTTGATTTTTATAAATATAGCTCTCTAAGAAAACGCCAAGGCTATTGGGGGGGGGGACCTCATAATTCTAAAAATCGGTCAAGTGACGAGGACAATACTCGAATTAGTGCCACAACACACACACACACACTCTCCAAACCTCGACAACAGCGCCACACTCTTCATACCTGCACAACACGCCAATGTGAGGACTTTGAGCCTCGACAGATTTAATGTGCATCAGTCCCTCTACAAGGTGGGTCTTCAATGGCATCAGGACTCAAAACCCCTAACATGACAACGCCGTCCACGAGCTCGTGACGATGACCACTAGGCTGCCGTGGTAATATGATTTAGAAGTAAATATTCACACACACACACAAATTTATATGTACGCTGCTTTTACATAACGCTCTTGTTGCTAATGCCACCTGCTCGAAGGACACGTAACGTTTTACATATTGTTAAACTTTTGTTATGATGTTTTTATATAATTTTTAAAAAGTTAAATATATATTTAAAGAAGGAAGTGATATATTTTGTCATTTTTGTCGCATTAAAACTAGCCCTTGCATTTTTTTTGTATAATTAACAGTAAACACACACAGCCGGATCCCTATTTAACGAATTCATCGGAAGTGAACATTTTGTTCGCTAATTCGGGGTTATTCGTTATATTGTGGTCCAAAAAATACAGATTTTTTACACTTACTATGTAATGAACGGGTCACCCGTTCATTGGTGTTTGGGAATTAGAATAAAGATCAGCCAGTCAGAACAATTCTAGTTTATTATTACTTACTAGATTTCCATAACCTAGGGTAGGATATGCGCCTTTAGTTAAGTCTAGGAGCAAAAGAACGGTAGAAGATATATTTAATAATTGATAAGATTCAATTAACTTGCGCTTAGCACTCTTTGTTTAATTACAGTCTGAATTACGGTAATTCCTTTCTCAGCAATTCGACCTCTGGTCGATATTATTTAATTATAACTTATTGGCTCAATTGTCAATTAACAAATCTTTAAATATTAAGCAATTAATCGTTGAGCCATTCTCGACTAGCTTTGCGGTAATCATTAACTTCTATCATCTAACTCCTAACCTCTCTTTCTCCCTCTCGAACCAAAACGTTAAGGCTTAAATATGAGCCTTCATTTACATAAATCACGTCTTCTTCTTCGGGGGAAAGTTTTCAATACAACAGTATTTAAAGAAATAGTTTTTCCCAAGAAGATTAATAGGAGGCTCGTGGACAGACCCGTTACAACCATTTAGAAATTCTATAATAAGCATCTACCCCAAAAAATATCCACATAGTTAGAAATTAGATACTTTTTATTCAACAGCTAATAATACTATTAGTGAATTATTCCGTACCAGTTAATGGAAAATTTTAAAATTTTGTCTAATAGATGTGTTTGAAAATCTTTTGGATTCCTGACTCAAAAGAGTTTTTCTTCTACTTTATGCAGAGAAGAAAATATTGCGTCATTTACATCCTGTTGCATAAGGTATGTTTTCACATTTCCAAATAAAGAAAAATATTAGGAACATGTAACAATTTTGATAGAAGTTTCATTATCAGTTACTGCATCAAAATCGCTAATAATTGGCTCCGACAAATCACCAATGTCCTCAACTTCAGTTGCACAGATATGCAGTACGTCATCAATTGTAACATTATCGCTAAAATTTTAAAATATCCCCTGTGTAGAATGAGATAAGAAAGGAATTTCCTATCCTATTCAAATCTCACGCGATAAGTTACAATCTAGTGTACCAGTGGCAAGACTAGTGGCGCACACAAGAGTTTTTCAAAGGGAGGGGAAGCAAGGTCGAAAGTTCATCGTTCTCGTATCATGCTTCAACACACCACCCAACATATTCTTTTGATTTTGCAGATTTTCGGGAACAAAAAATAGTAAAAAATTCACTATTGAATAAATGATTAGCAATAATTAATAAAATTATATATTAATAACAAACGCTTAATTTGATTTTACGTATTTTATATATATAGGATTGTAATCAATCTTATAATCAATCGAAAGAAAATCAAGGGGTATGGGGGGTGGATCTGAGGACCCCCCCCCCCCATTCCCTCTTGTGTGAGCCATTGATCAAGACTCATCTGCACATGTAATGTCTAATACTGCTCTGCACTCTTTCCTGTCGAAATTTGCTGCTTATAAGAAAAGACTTTTTCTGTTCCAGACGAAAAGTGTATGTCGATTGAAAAAACTCCGATTTTTTCTAATACAAAGTAATGAAAAAAAAAATTTCAGCTGTTGAAATAATTCGTTAATTAGGGGTTTATTATTCATTAAATAGGGGTTTGTTATTCATTAAATAGGGGTTTGTTATTCTTTAAATAGGGGGTTATTATTCATTATATAGGGGATTTCGCCTTCGTTTTAATTGAGGAAAGAAAACAGTCGGTAAATAGAGGTTCGGTAAATTGGACTAAATTAATTTAAAGAAAATAATAACCGGAAATCCAGTTAAATTTAGAAATAGAAAACCCGTGCAAGTCTAGACTATACATTTAAAGGAGCCAGTGAGTTGGTTTTACATATTGATTGAATTTCTAGCAACATAAATTAGAAACATTATTTTTGATTGTATATTAAGGAGGTGGAAGGGGGACCGGTATTCACAAATTTAAAAAAAGGAATTTTCTACTAATGAGACAGTCAAAGAAATTTACCGAAAGCGCCAAATGGGGAATAAAATAAACTTAGTGTTTAATATGTTGAAAAGGAAAAATAAATAAAGCTATTTCTTTTGGTAAGAAGTTTTTAGGAACAGTTCAAGGCAATCTAAGCGTCCATTTCTATTTATTTAAAAGTTAAGAGAAGCAATAAATTTTAATTTTAGATATATTCTAAATTTAAACAGGGGACATGTAAAATACTCACCTAGGAGATTAAATATTACAAAGTTTCTATTTATGAGGGGCAGTACTTTAATTCCAAGCTTGATGTTAAATCAGTTGAGACGAGAATTGAAGTAAAACACGAAAGGAAGAAGCTCATAATTTAAAATAATGTAAAAGATGTAGACTTTGTGCATTATACTTTTACAGCCTAAAACCTAACTAATTTGATTCAACGCATGATGTAATCTTTCAAGTCACCATCCTTCTCAATATATTTTTTCTTACATGAAACCACTGCGGCCTTTTTCTTACGTATTGGACAAAGAGATCTTTCCTTAGTAATCCTTCAACCTACGAAATCGGATGGAAGCCTTATTTTGAAAGGAAAACAACTGTTCCCAGAACTTAACCGGTCCGTCGCTGTGACGCCCGTTTTCATTTCCTCTCGGGAAGACAGTCCAGTCGGGAGCAATAACAAAAAAGCAATCGCCTTTTGCGAAGAACTGTAGGCTCCTTATGTGACTGCTACTCTCTTTTCCTCCAGGAGTTTACATTTTACGCTTGTATGACTTCTTTAGGGCAGTGGTCTTCAAACTGTGTTCCACGGAACCCTAGTGATACCATGAGTCATAATAAAAAAAAATCAAAATGAAACATAAATGTGTAGGCAAAGTGGATTCATGTTCTCTATAAAGTTTGTATGCCCACAAGAATTTAAAGCTCATCCCTATAATTAAGAAACTGAAAATTTTATTTATACATAATAACTTTATTTTGCACAATACTTTTAAAACTTTATTGTAATATAATAAAAGAATATTAAAACGTTTTATCTTTTTATATATATTACCTACTAGATTGTGAATATTTTATTGTTTACTGTCTTGGGCTCCACGAAATAATTTTATACTCGTTAGTACAATATCTTGAAAAATTGAATAGTTTTCTAATGGAAAATGCACCTTTTAGTATTTGTGGAAAAAAACACTTACAGTAAAGGAGAGGGAACAACTTATCAACATATTTAATCTTAAAAATCTAAATTAAACCAAGAACAGCTCCTAAATCTTATGAAGCAAATTCATACTTAGTACACAGTATTTCTCACAAAACTATAAACTTTTTAAGCCATTCAGAACAATGTGTATAAGTGAAAAATATTTCTCAATGTGAGTAGTTACAAAAACAAAGTATAGAAACAAATGCAACTCGGAATATTTAATGCGATTGCAGTTGATCTAAATAAACCTAGACTTCGACAGTTTGTGTGAAAAAATGGAAGCACATATCCCATTTACTAAACGTAATGTATTGGTAAGCGACACTTAGAACACAGAATAATGTTATTAATGAGTAAATTATCTTAAATGAGATTAAAATTTTTCAATTTTAAATGCAATACTTTTTTAATTGCCATTACATTGACCTATTGTTGACCTATTTTAAATATTTATTTTAAGATATATTCTTCTATAAGTATATGTGTGCGGAATAGGGTTCTACGAAAACACCTTGTTCTAGGGCAGGGGTGGCCAACCCGCGGCACGCATGCCACAGTGTGGCACGGTAATTATGTAACAGTGGTACGCGAAAACTTAATGAAAAATTAAAAATTTTGAAAAAATAAAAATAAATAGCAATTTTCTTAAAATGCGGTTGTCTTTGAATACGTTTAAAGGAGTTGGAATAGAAATTTATCGAACAGCGTATGTGCCTGCACTAGTGTGTGAACTGGCTTTCCAAACCTTTTTTTATTCGCAAGATTTTGGAATTTGAGGAAAATCGTATTTTTTTTTTAAATATCTGGAAGGAAACAGTGAACTACCCAGTGTATCCTTCCTATTCAAGAATAAAGATTGGCTGTGGGATTTAGCTTTTCTTACCGATATTGGGACACATTAAAACATAATTTAAATTAGATATTAAAGAGAAAGAGGATTGTATTTTTCCTACCCTAATAGCAGGATCATATATCTTCTTTTGTGAACAAACATTTGCATTTTTTGTCTTGATTTTAGAAGAAAAAAAGATTAATATATTTCACATTAATGCAAGAACTATCTATCACGCAAATTTAATAGAGCTCCGAGCTATGATAGATTAAAAAAAATTATTATCCATTTCTGCAGGATTATTTCAGTGCTTGGCTTGTTGATTTTCAAGATCATAAAAAAAATGTTGATCTTTTCACAAATACTTTTTTGATTTCTCTGCAAGACATTAATTGTTACCCATCTGAAATTGAAATTATTGATATGCACAGCACCATACTACTCTGAAATGTAAATATAAGGAATTATATTGCATTTTATTAATTAATTTAATTATCCAAACTTACATGATTTAGTTGTCAGATATTGTTACAGATTTGAATCAACATACATTTGTGAGCAAATTTTCTCTATTATGAACATGATAAAATCAAAATATCACTCAAAATTAACTGAACTGATTAACAATAAAATCTTAGTTTGTGCTTTGGTCTCAGTTATTATAATATTTTTAAATTCCCACTTGCATTTTTGCTTAGAAATCATATAATAAGCCTATAAGTAACATTTTTTTCACTTTTTCATACTTTTATATTTGTTTGAAAAGCTGCAAGTGGCACGTGTAATTATTTTTTATCTGAAAGTGGAGCTCTACTCTAAAAGGTTGGCCACCCCTGTTCTAGGGGTTCCATGAGTTGAAAAAGTTTGAAGACCTCTGCTTTAAGGTTATTGGCGATTTAGTTCTAATGCTGAAGCCGAACTACCTAAGACCACAAACCGAAAGCCCATTGTTAAATCTTAGAATTGAGAATAATTTGGGATGGAATGGAGTATGTGATTGTTATTTTTAAACAAATTCAAATACAGCTCTAATTTTAACTCTACCGTAAAGTTAAAAAAAAAAATTGCAAACTGATGGTTTGTTTCCTCCTTTGAGATAAAAATGGAATATTTCTAGTCGTTGTTGTCTACTAATGAACGATATCTTTCAATAAAAATAATGGAACAATGCTGAGAGGAGCACTTAAATTATGATAGTGTCTAGTTGATGTTTGGTTAGAATATTTTTTTCAAAGTGTTGCAACTGAAGAAATATCTTTGATCATCATCTAGTAGTCAACCGTTTGATAAAAAAGGTCTATTTTCTTTAAAATGACCAATCTTTTCCCTCATGTTTATGATGCAGAACATAATATCTTGAAGGATTTATTTAAGAGGAATTTATTTCATGTAGATTTTTGCTGTCCAGGGCATTCTTTATTCGATCCGGATTGAAGAATTGCAGCAACATGAGGATCTGGAAGAGAATTGCAGCGACAAGGTAAATGCTTTTAATCCGTTTAACTCTCTTCCAGAGATTTTTCCTATTTTTTGCGTCATATTTAGCATAATTTTCTCTACCACGATTCTTAAATATGTGTATATATATTCAGAGTAAAAATATTTATAAGTATTGTAAAAAGTCGAACTTATTTCTCCATTCAGCATTGGTTATATATATATTCTGTTGTACTGATAAAACTTAGACCAAGTGGATGGCCATCCCATATAATCAGAATAAATGTACAATTGGACCCTAATTTAACGAATTCATCCGGACCGAAAATTTTATTCGTTAATTCAGGATTATTCGTAATATCGGGATCCAAACAAAATGCAAATTTTTTGCACTAACCTTTCGGAAATTCTAAAAAAGCAGCTACATGAAAAATGCCATAGTCATAAATTACACACCTTTCATTCGACAGTTAAAAATACCACAGGTGAGTTATTATGCAACAGTCAACTGGAAATTTTAAAATACTGATTAATAGATCTTTGACAGTCTTTTGGATTCATGACTCGAAAGAGTTCTTTTTCGACTTTATATAGAGAAAATATTCTGCATCATTTACATTCTGCTGCATAAGGCATGCTTTTACAGTTTCCAAACAATGTAAAACATTAGAAAATGTAACAGTTTCCATAGGAGTTTCATTATTAATTTCTGCATCAGAATCGGTATTCATTGGCTCCTACAAATCAACAATTTCCTCAATTTCAGTTGCACAGACAGTAAGTTCATCATCAAACGCACCATAATCGTTAAAATCTTAAAATGTCCCCTGCGGTGTAGAATGGGAGGAAATAAGAAAGGAATTTCTGCCCTATTCAAGACTTACAAGAAAGGTTACACTCATAACTCATCTACACCCTTAAAGTCTAATAATAGTCTACACCCCTTTTCCCGTCGAAGTGTGCTGTTTTCCCGAAAGTCATTTTCTGTTTCGGACAAAAAGGATGATATTTGAAGGGGGAAAAAAGTGTGTGCTTATGACCACACGATAGAAGTGAAAACTTCAAATTTTGTAATGTTATTTCAGGCATTAGTTCGGGGAATAAACAACAAGGGGATATTAGTATTGTCATATAAAATTATATATTCATATGTCTATACTCATAAAATAATATTTTTTGCAAAATATACAATCATATTTGTGAATTAAATGTATTCCAAGAAGGAAACAATAGGTTTATGGGAGCTGAAATAGGTTGTAAATACTTTTAAATTCAAAATTATTTAAATATCTAAAAGAAACTCCGTCAAGCGTTGTTCTATATTTCGTCATGCTTTCATTTGGATCATTTGATGTAATTAAATTGAATTGTGATTTTAAAAAATAAACTAATGTTTTTGATTTGTCTTTTGATAAAAAAAAATCTACATAAAAATCCCCATTTAAAATCATAGGTAATTTGTTCAGAGAGCCGAAACGGCTTCAGTGTAGACAACTAAATTTTTGTGAATTAATTCAATAATTTTCTCTACGCTTTGATTTAGTGGAATACAAATAGCAACCATTAGAATTATTTGTCCATTTTCTGCTCTACATTTCGCTGCATAAATTTCTCCGATACATGACTGATTACAACCAAACGATTCTGTAGTATTTGATGCTACATCCATTCTCTATATAGTATAATAAAAGGAATTATAAGGAAGTACATCACATTGAATAAAATACGAATCGATCATTGAATATTTAAGTAAATAAAACAAGAAAATATAAAAAGCAAACATAAACTTAATAGGCCTTATCATTTTTCGATTTTCATGGTTAAAATTTCTTCACTGCACTATTTTGAATAATTATTTAAGCAAAAAATTCCTGAATATAAAGTATATTTTTTAAAAAAATATGAAAATGTGCTAGTGCGTTATACAGTTTACAGAAGATTAATGAAACAATTGCAAGACATTTCACAATTCATGTAATTCCATATATGCTTCTGTTATGCTTGTAAAGCAAGATAATTGGCAATCAACTGTAAGATATTTTGACACGAATCTTTTTGATATTAACAAATTAAAAATAAAATGTTGCGTTTCATAACAATATCTGTGGGCATTTTTAAACCTCCTCTATCCAGAAGTCTCAGATATTTTGTCCCTTCGACATTTTCTGAATCGAAATTGATTTTTTTATTTACTACAAATATACATCTGCAATCGAATCATTCGAATTTTATATTATGCACGCAATAACCCGCTTATGTACATTAAAACTTGATACTCTTCTACATAAATATCATCTGATTTATTTTTAAATTCCCTAGGGATTGTCTTTTTTGAAGTTTGTATCAACTGTTCCTCTTTTGGTAAACGAAAAACTAACTGTATAAGCACACAAGAGGGAAGACCGAGTATTACTCAAAACCCGGTGGAAACACTCCACCTTTGGTCACGTGATTTTTTAGAGGTTGTATGTCGCGGACTATTGAATCTTGACCGACCCTGTCCAAACACGATTTCCGACGCAAGACGAAAAAAGCCGAATGAGCGTTACATTCCCGAGCGTGAAGCGTCATTTAAGTTCAATCTTCAGTAAAACGCGCCTAAAGAAGTTTTCACTTCAAAAAATTTTTAATTTTTTCTTATAAAAGTTTTTTTTTAGTTGTTAATATAATTCGTTAATTCGGGGTTTATTATTCATTAAATAGATGTTTTTGCCTTCCTTTTAATTGGGAAATGAGAAAAATTCATTAAATTGCGAAATTCGATTACATAAGGGTTCTGTAAATTGGGGTCCAACTGTATATCAATGAATATGGATAATGATTAGTTAAAGCATCTATAGTGTAAGGACTTTTGACCTGATTTCAATAAAAATTCAGAGGGATTTATTCTGTATATCATTTTAAAGTTTATCTAAATAACATATAATGCATTTTTAATGTGTTTGCATAAATAATATATTTCTTTAGCAAATGCAAAGTGTGTCTTCTATGAGCTTATATCAAATAACAGCAGCAAAAAGAAAGCTGACGACTCATCTGACTAATTATGCAATCCAAGCGCAAACAATCCTATACCTGACAAAGTATGTATTAGATCATTAAGAAATTTAATGTCATAGAAAATAAATGCAAATTAAATTGTTACATTTTATATCTTTTAAGTATATCATAAAAAGAAGGGGAAGGGGAGACTTCCTTGAAGATTGCTTTTGAAATTCCTCATTGGAAAATTATTGCCATTATAAAATTGCCTTGCTCTGAATCTTTTTAAGTCTCTTTATTTCTTAAAATTATTAAACACAAATATCTGTTTTTTGAAATCCCTTATGAATATTGATAGGTGTAATAATAAATTACACATTAAAGTTCATAAAATTGAGCTAAAATAAACTATTTGAAAAATTATAATAGAAGCAATTATAAATCTTAAATTAAATACGAATTTCATTAGCAGTTGGACAAATGTATGAAATACATTATAACGACGGTTTATTAGCAGAACTCACCCCATCTATACATGTCAAGTTTGACGTCTGGAGGGTCAGTTGTTCAGATGGGCAATTTTGAAGAGAACATCTCATTCCTTACAGACTCTCCCCTGGAGTTCAAAAGGGTCCATTCGAAATTGGAGAACTCTCTTTTCTCGCTTCTTGATCTCGCTGGACTGAAAGATTTTGGGTTTCCGGGGACAAGCGTCCTCAGGACCGAAGAACTGTTTGTCTCGCTTTCTTGATCTCGAAGAAATGTTTCAGGGCTTTAAGATTCTAGTGTTTGTGGGGGCGAGCCCCCTCAGAGGAGTGTCTTTGCTCGACTTCTGGATCTCAAGGACCGACGAATGAAAGCTGATAAAAAGCAGAACTGTATCATTTATAAATTGAAGAAATTGGAAGGGAGGGAAGGGGGCAGCGGCGCAACGGCTTGGCAATCCCGGACTGATCTTTGAACTAGAATTCTTTTCACAGTCCGTTTACAGTGTGTTTAAAAGTATAATAGTAAAGTATAGTGAGTGAATATTTAATCCCGAAATAAAGTATCTTTTAACCATTAGCTGAGTGACTGTTAACGCTACCCGGTCGAGACGTCACAGCATTAATGCTTTACTTTTTCTATATTCATTGGATTGTTTTGGTGCTTAAAAGTTATCGCAATGATTCAATATAATAAAAACATTTCTCAAGACAAAATGATAACACTTCAAAACCAAATATTCCAGGACAGTAATACGTCAACTTACGCTACCCCGACTTACACGTATCCGTAATTACGCGAATTTCAAATCTCGTCGCGCGATTCGTCTTTTGTTTGAGAAAATAAAAAAAAAACTATCAAAATTAGTAATATTGGTAATGTGATATTGAAGAATTTGTCGATCTTGCAGGCACATAAATTTAGCAATAGATAGTGATGACGTTCAAGAACAGCAATTCTGCAATCAGGAGTTGATAATTGATGAGCTCATAGAAATGAATGAGCAAGAGCAAGATATTTTGAAGAACTTAAATCTATAGACACTGTTCAATCAGAAAATCGAATGAGACCGTTGGGAATTTGACAGAAGGCCTCAGTTTCATTGAAAAAAGGGTTACAAAAATCTTAGAAAATATAGACTCGAATGATAAGCATATTTTTTCAACAAAACAAGGAATGCAAAAATTATTAGCATACTACAAGTAGGGATTGCAATATCGGATCAAAAGTTTAATACCGGTATTCGGTATTTTTTAGAACTTAATACCGGGATACTGGTTTTAATACTGGTATTAGAAATTTCAGGAAAAAAAAGAAAACACACACACAGGTTTCTCTATGTTTTACTTGCCAGTTTTATTAGGGAGTGTAAATATCACAAGAAATAATTTGTAACTTATAAATTATAATAGTATATAAAGAGAATCACAAAAAAAAAAAAAAAAATCTTATTTATTTAAATCACAAAAAAGTGCAAATATTACTGTCACACATTTTCCCTATAATTTCATCCAAATTATCTTTTTTTCGAAATAATCTAAAATCCCTGACATCCTGGGCTTAGAAACTGTGTTTAAATTTGTACCTCTCTCTCATCGCAATTAGATTCTCTCTTTCCTCTTTAACATATTTGTATTATACTTTGTTTTTAAATGTATACATTTGTGTTTCCTCCATTCACTTTTAGAACATTTTTTACATTGTGCCATCATATTCTTTTCATCACATAAATAATGAAACCAAACTGAAGTATTATCAACTGATTTATCATGTTCTGTAAAGTTATTTGTATTCATTATTATGGGTTATTATTTATGAGTATACATTTTATAAATCTGAAAAACATTTTGAACCCTAAAGTATGATATGCAAATACAATGTGAATAAGAAACTCGCCAATTTAGGAAATATCGAAATATTACGCATTTTCTTCGCAAGTACAATCTTAGTTTCTCAGATACGAATATCAGACTACGAATTCTGTGCAAATGCAATATCTCTCTAAGCTGTAATAAAACACTTTTGGCCTTGGATAATTCAGGTATTTTATAACTTCTCTTGATTATACGATGCAACTTCATATTCACAGTCTAATTAATTTCGCCCGTTAGGGAGACATTCTAGTAACAGGTGTTGATGGATGAAGGAAGGCAGATGAGCTTGGATATGTTTTATTCCTCTTTCAACGAGAACTTTAGTTTGGAGTAGTGTATTTAGTTCTTTTTGTCAGAGAAGCACAATGTATATATTATATGCAATATATGCAATATGGTATATGTACTTCCTATTTTCTGCGTTATTTAAAAATCTGGGAATCTCAGAATTTGAGGTTCAAGAAGTGCAGACTTATTTTGTGTTAAAACAATAACGAACAAAAGTCCTCATTATCTGGTATCTGTATTATACATGGGTTGTACTTCAATTTCAAGACTAAAAAGTATTCGATATTATATTTTAGAAACATACTTAACTTCGATGTTTTTGTATAAAAACAAGTTATTAGGACACATATTGTTGAAATATTTTGCTAGAAAAAAAAAGCTCCTAGTATTTTAAAAATAAATAAATGAATAAATATCATGTAAAAAATAAAATGCTGGAGGTAAAGATTTAAAATTCAGCTGGAAGTTTTATAATTGTTATTCACATTTTCAAATTATACCCTGGTTTGTAAAACTTAAGCAAAAATGTACATTTTAAGCAGATAGCCCTGAAATTGTAGAAAAAGGGTTATTAAGATCAATACAATGAACACGAAAAAAAGTAGAAAGGTGATGCGTATGCAAATGTCAGGAACAAAATGTCACAAGCGACGTGAGTGTACGCAAAACGCGTAAGATTGGCGCAGCTCAAGATTAGAATAAAAAGAAGAACGGAGAGAGGTCAGTTAAAGATATTCGCTTTTATAGTGCAAGTGGATTCTTTTGTGAAATACGGCTAAAAGAAATCACTTGGGTGACTTCACACGTGGAAGAATGATCAGAAAGCTGGACGAGGGGCGTAGTTTGACCAGTGTAGCAGAAAATTTCGGAATCAACTAAAATGTCGTTTAGTGCGCTTTTAAAGCCTTCCAAACCATAGGTACAGCTGTTAGAAAGGTTGGTGGTCGCTGCCCTAAGAAAACAACTGCAGTGGATGAATAATATATCATCCAGCAGACGAAAACAGACCAATACCTGTCAGCAATCGCCATTGCTCAGCAACAACTGCTTTCAGTAACAGGGTGACAAGTGTCGTGGTTTACTGACACCAGACGCCTTCACAAAGGTGGCCAATTCACCCACCGTCCTTAACGCTGCCTCCTATTGAAAGTTGGCCATCGGTGACACCGTATAAAGAGGTAGGTGTAAGGAGCACAAAAACTGAACATCTCACCAATGGAGTCGTGTCCGCTATACGAATGAGAATCGTTTCAGTGGCACAAGCGATTCTCAACGCCCGTTGATTTGGAGAGAGGTCGGGACACGATTTCATTCTAGTAGCATCATGGAAAGAGATCGTTACGTTGGTCCTGAATTTCATGACTTTTAAATGATTTCTAGGGAATCATGGCAAAAAAAAAAATGTTGCATCAGTTTTGCACACCAGTGTGATAACAATTTCATTCATATACAGAGCTTACAGTGTAAGAAAAAATATACTAAACGTTTAAAAGTTTCCTCTAAGCATTAATATTCAATTTCTTAAAATTTTTAATGATTTTAATTAATGAAACCCTGTAACAAACGAACAAAAATATACTCTTGCTCCCAAAATTTAGGTTCTGAAACTTATTTTTGCGATTTTATTCTGAAGCACCCATTTCTATAAAGTTTTTGAATCTAAACATCGTTGTAAATTTAGGCCAATTTTTCTAAAGAAAAAAAGATTTTTAGAGGAAAAAAAGTACAGATTTGAATGTCTTTCTCCCTATATTTTTATAAATTTACAGGGATTTTATTATAACGGATACATAAATTACTGGGACAGTTCTTAGAAAAAGTCTAAATTAATTAGATTCAATGATTAAACGATCGGTTTGGTAAAAAATCTTCTCCTAGAATAAAATGTATTACGTGGAATTAAATTGTAGCATCAAGAAAGAATAATCAGAAAATTATGCACATTACTTTAACAAATCAATAATAATCATCGTAAAACACTTCGTTCTCAAGGTGAGGTTCTCATATCAAACAATTATAGCAAAAAGATTCCCCAGAGATTAATTACAAACGCGTGAGAACCTGCTATACTACAACCTACTTAACTGACATTGTTCGCGCTCTGTGTTGCGAGTATACATTTCAGAATAAACATCCGTTGTTTAATGCTATCTCTCTCCAGTTTCTTCACTTTCTTGTCATTCTTTAATGCCGCAATTTTTCAACGTTAACTAGTGCATATATGTTAAGTTGAGTTGTAAAACCAAAATATTAATTGCTTTTATTTCCTCTTTTCGATTTTTCTTCAAAATTAGATCGATCAAAAGCAGACTAATTGAAAGATGATACTAAGATCTGTTTAAAAATAATTAATGGCTTATAAAGAAAAAATCAGCTACTCTTATGATAGAGCAATTTAAAGCGAAATGAAAACTGTATGATAATAATTTTAAATCTAATTACACTTAAATTGATTTTGTATTTTATTTTGGTAAATTGTCGAATATAATGATACATGGCCTAAATCGATACAATTTAGGTGATGTTCCTCACCGTTTTATTTTCAATTTGGGAAGAGAGATTTTCATTTTTTTTTTGTTTGGAGGAGGGGGAAAGGGACAATTATTTTCTCTAAATTTAACTTTAAAAGAAGAGGGGGGGGGAGTGTTTCTACTTGAGGAACTAAAATTTCATCCCAAGAAAAGTTTATTAACAGTTTTTAAGAAAATACGAATGAATGAAAGTCTTCGTTAAAAGTCTTCGTTTTAAGACATAGTACTCCAGAAAGATAATATTCTATTACAATACAGCAGAACGTCGTTTATCCGAACGTTTATTATCCGGAGCGCCAAACATCCGAACCAAAGTCCGGATACGTTTTCGAACAGTGTAATGCTCAACAGTTGTTTTGCGTAAGGCCAAAAGTTACGGGAAAACCCAAGGTGAGGGATATTTGGGGAATTTCAGTAGTGTGATTTGGTAAACATCTGCGCGGAAATATTAGGTCAGTTTGTTTCCAAGTGAGGGGGTGTATACTTGCTCTTTTGGTGAATTTTGTTGATGTAGAAACCTGGATGGCATGCGATGTAGAAGACTGTGGATTTCAAAGATGACGAGATTGTGATTTCCACGCAAAATCCGACCCTGTCGACGATGAAACGGATGAAAACGAGGTCAACAACAACGAAAGTAGCAAGGGTCCATCAAATGCTGACGCGTTTCTGCGTTTCTATGGAGTGATACGAACTACAATCAGAGTGCTGTCCGACGCAACTACTGCTGCTCAAGAGAACCAGAGACCTTGGAGCGAAAAAACGAAGGTGCACAATGGTTACAGCGAAAAATAAGCGCTTATTTTCCACAATAAAGGTAAAATTGCGACATTTTGCACCTAGTTTGCTTTTTCTTCAAGCGCGTTTCCTGCATGTGATGATTTTCAATAATCGTATAGTGTCCGGTTTCATATACTGCATGGATCGCATTCGGTTTTCGGTTATCCGAACAATCGCGTATCCGAACGGTGTCCGGTCCCAATTGATTCGGATAAACGACGTTCTACTGTATAATTTTTCAATGATTGCTTCATTCATTCACGGTAGGAAGAAAATGAATTAAACGTTCATGTTTGGTTACATTATCAGTATATGTTTATAACATTTCCAGTTTAAAATTAATTTACATCTAAGGATGTATTTTATTTTACAATAAGACATGACTAAATGAATTTTTTCATTTCAGTGTTTATTTTACACTATAAAAAAATCATAACGGGTTTATTTTAGTATACACGAAACAAAATTTTTTGTAAAAAATTATCTTAAAACTTTTGATATTAAGAAATAAATAAATAGACCAAAATATATATTTCTTTACTTCAAAAAATAATTGGCATATGTCTTTTATTTTTGTTAAAATTGAAATGTCTCGAAAAACATCCTGATGATGTTCGACTATTTTCGTAACACACACATACAATTTATATATGTATAATTATACATGTTCGGGCAAGCAATGCCAGTTATGTTAAGATGCTCAGTTTCGAGTTTGTTCATGAAATTGCTACTCCACTGCGGAGGTGAGAATGATGGAAATAAAGTGTATCAAAAATCTGAGCCTTAGAGTCAAATACCAATAGCTCTTTGGTCCGTCGAGAGCCAAAGCGACCTATACGTGATATAATTTCGAAAAATTATTAAATGTGCTTTACGTGAACTGGGAGATATTAACGAGGAGCTGAGTTTCTGTGAACTATGTCCCCTTTTCCAGTGTATTGATACAAAGAGTGTGAACTGAGATTTTATGAAGGGTAAACTTTTTCCAGTGCATTGAGTGAGTTCTCTTCTTCAAGTAATTTAAGATTCTGTCAGCATCGAAATGGTGAGTTTCCTTTTTCATAATGTCTGAACTAGAGTTCAAAGCAGCCAAAACTGTTAAGAAGGTAATAAAAAAATAATAAAATCTCAAAATTGAAATCTAAAATTTCAATTCCATGACGGAGGCTTAGATTTAATTATGGATCTTAAAATATTCCCTTCAACTTCTAAGCTAACTATTATATTTAATGTTATTTTTTTTTAAATCGTGAGGATAAAGATTTAGAAGCATTAATCAACGAGCAACAAAAAATACAATCTGGCATTATAGTTACATGAAGATATAAGTGAATCGTTTAAAAACAGGTTTAGAAAAACCTAAATTTTCTTCAATAAATACATAAAAAAGAAGTTTTATATTAGGAAAAGCATGGAAAAACTTCCAGTTTTCCAGCTTCCACTTTTTAATGGAAACATTTAAGATTGGCTATTATGAGTTATTTATTTTTAGCACGAATATGCATAAAAACAATAATTTAAGTAATGTCCAAAAACTCTCACATGTTTAAAATCGTGTTTTTAATCTGAGGCTGTAAGAATGATTTAGTCGGTTTCTATCAATGACAGTATTTATCAAATAGCATGGTCACCGTCAGAAGCAAAGGCGTCTTAAGACTTCTTGAGGCCATGGAAATTGAGGCCTTCTAAAGTAAACATCTCCTATGGCCTTCAAAAGATAGACAGTATGTAGCATTTTTCATCAAATACTTGTATAACCCGAAACAAATGTGCATGAATTATAATCTTTCAAACCTAGGCTAAGCAGGCTATCCCGACTGCCACCTATCGACTTAATAAGTAATGATAGTGTATGGTGGTAGGCCTAGACACAGACGATGGTTATCACATAATGCAGTTTTGCTACTGTTGCCAATAGGCATATACACTGCTCAAAACAATTAAAGGATATTGAGGTTGTGGGTGAATATTGCTGGTGGGGAATTATTTAGATGACTGATACACGGGATCAACAGACGTGTTATGCTACATGAGAAAAACATGCCACATGTTTAGCACATGCAGAAATGCATTTCATTGAGAATTTGAGTACAAAAGGGGAAAAACACAATTTGTGCTTATCAGAAAAAAATAACAAAAAAAAAAGTGTTTCCCTGAAAGAAAATGATTTTTAGAAAGGTGTATGGTTTCCTCAGACGGCTAGCAATTTTCAATACCTTTGAGGTATAGAGTCAATGAGGCTATTAATGAGGAGGTGGGCTATTCTGTCCCATTCCTCAAGAAAAGCTCTTTCCAGTTCTTGGAAAGTTTGTGGGAGTGGCAGGTGGCCAGCAACTCGTCTGCCTAGAGCAGGAATGGCGAACCTGGGTCAAATTTTGTTCATAATTTTTTTAGTACTAGCCCATGGGTCACTAATGCCCATTTTGCACCAGAGTTAAGCTTAAAAATTTTTAACTAGGTATTTTTAAAACTAAACATCCTTAAAAAATTCAATTGGCTTAACGGGTAAAATTGGGCGGGGTTTGACGATTTGAAAATTTTTAGTGGGGTTAAAAATTTCTTTAGTGTTTAGTGCAAATGGCAATAAATGTTTGAATGAACAAGGAGTAACGAAAATTACATACAATATATATTATGAAATATTTATTACTATATATATTTAACAAAATTTATTATAGAGTATATAATGAAATATTTTTTGCTGTTTAATTTCAGACATTTTTTTAATATTAGTTTCATTAGTTAAACGCAATTTTCAGTTAATTAATTCCCTGCCAAGTCCATTTTTATTAGAAGATTTTACATAATTTATTGAAGAAAACAATTTTCCATACGAATATATACACCCAAACAAGTTATATATGTGTTAAAAGAGCACACATTAACTAGTGTTTTCTTTGATATAAAATTATTTGGTAAGGAACCCCATACGTTTAATATAATATTTTAAATTTTTACTGTGGGATCAATTTTCACACAGTTTTCCTTCTACTGCAGAAATCAAGTCTTCAAATTTTGTTTTCCACAATAAACTGCTTCGAAATTAAACTAATTCCATTTCTAAGTTATCGATACCTAGCCACATAAATTCGGTATACTCCATTGTTTCAAATTCTGTTTTGTATGGATATAAAATAAAGTGAAATGTATTTTCCAAACTTTTAAATTGATTGAATCTAACCTCAAAAGCTTGTTTTATTTCCTGGATAATCATTGAATATTTTTTAATGTGAACGGAGTTTTCAAAGTTATTGTGTTTTGAAAATGTTTTTGTAATTGAGGAAAATACTTCGTGATTTTCATTTCCAAATCCTTAGTGAAGATGTAAAGTTTCGTCATAAATATTTTAATGTTTTCAAATATCACAAAAACAATTAGTCCATGTACTTGAAGTTTTTATCCAGTTCACATTAAAATGCTGAGTGATGTCGCATAAAAACATTAAATCATTTAACCAATGTATATTGGGTAATTCATCGAAACTATTGTCTTTTTCAATTAAAAAAAGCTTAAATTCTTTTAATAATGTTACAAAGCGATCAAGGACTTGACCGAAACTAAGCCATCACACATTGTTGTATGTGAAATTCACTGAATATTGGCATTCTATTTCCTCTAAGAATTGTGCTAATTGCCGTTTATAAAGTTGGTTATTTTTATTACAACTGACCATTAAACTGGAAAATGTTTTTAAGTCATGCTTCGCACATAAAACTTGTTGGTGTACTTTACAATGAATTCAATCAGAGAATGTGAAATATTTTGCTTAAGATCTGAATAAATCCAATGTTTTGCAATACCATACAGGTGGACGGTCTGTTGTAACAGAAACTATTTTCTGATGGTCAGTATCCATTTCTTTAAATGTAATATCAAATTCTTTAAAAATACCAAGCACCGGTACACTTCCCCTTCAATATCATTAGTTTTATTAACTCTTCATTCATTATAGATTTCCATAATTATACCGAACAAAAACTGTTAATTGTGCATAACCATTTGCATCATTACTCTCATATAAAGCTCTTGAGAATGCTCTTGTGTGTGCTCATATTAAACGATTTATGTAATCTCGCGCGTACAGGGACGTCTTAAGACTTTTTGAGGCCCTGCGCCTCTACACAAAAGTAGGCTCTGGGCTCTTACACAAATTTAGGCCCCTCCTATGACCTTTAACAGTAGACATTGCATAACATACGTTGCCAAATACTCGTACGAATTATAACCCGAAACAAATGAATGTGCTTGACTTACAATTGCACAAACTGGCTCGATGACTGCAGCTTTTTGACTGAATGAGTAATGATAGTGTATGGTGGTAGGCCTAGGCCTATGCATGGGCGATGGTCATCACATGTAACCAGTTGACATAGTGTCCAAATTTCCAAGTTTTCCTAAGAATACAACAGGAAAAAAACATTTGACCGTTGAAATTATTCGAATCAGGATCTTATTAAGAATAGGTCGATAACGAGGCAAGGCCCCCATTGTGGCCGAGGCCCTGGGCCCGGGCCCTGTTGGCCCATGCCTTAAGACGTCCCTGCGCGTGTAGCACCCGTATAAAAATCACAGTACCCCGTTTAGAACTTAGTGCAGCAATTGTTTTAGTGAAGATGATGAAACGAGTTCAAATTGCTCTAAAACTTAAGATGACGCCTATATATTATTGGAAGAAATCGATGATTGTATTATCCTAGATAAACAAAGAATGAAGGAAAAAAACTTGGAAGAAAAAAAACGAGGGCTCTTATTTAAAAACATATCTTACTTCAAGCATCTTTTTTTCTAATTATTTAATAAAATGAGTAATAGCTATTTTAAATTTTATAAGTTTTTAGTTGTATTTTCAGGCTCCTTAGAAATTGCAAAAACAGACATAAGCTGTCTGGTCCCTGAAAAGCATTGGGACAACTGGAACTGCATTCCTCATATTAATTAAAAAAATAGATTTTTCTTCTGAAATAGAGTATATATAACCCTAACACAGGAGTAGTAAATACAAAAGGTAGGTATAAGTAGTTTATATCCATTCATTGATGAGAAGAGCGACTATTAAGTTTTGGAGGGAGACAAACGCAGTCACAAAACCGTTCCCTATTCTACCACCGAAGTAATTGCATAAAGGAATACTTGCAATAATAATACAATATATTAGTATATAAATAAATACTTGTATACTTTGCCTAACTCTCTATAAAATTATTTAAGGAAAAAGTATTAAGAAGTAAATGGGGGAAATTTGCGCGGAAAAATTGTACTGAAGCGTGTAATTTGTTTCAGAGCTAATCCGAAGCCAACACAACCACTGATGGGCAATTTATAGAAACATCACATGTCCAAAATTATCCATTTGATATTTCTGAAATTGACTTTTTTCGACCGCTTAATATTGAATTTTAAAATCAGCGGAAGGGAGTAAATAAAAAGATTCATGTTTGTATTTTTATTTGTTTTATGATCAAGTAAACCACTCGGAAAATGGTTACGGATTTAATATTTCTGCTGTGTATTTATTGCTACATTTAAAATAATTCATATCTCGAAGGGGAAATTGTAGTAAGGAGAGGAGGATATATAAAGTCCATTAAATACTATCCTAAAAGAATAAATTTAAGACAATAATTTTATTTAACATTCATTATACACACAAGTAGAGGGAATGTTAAATTCCAGACCATTAATGTCATTGACTGCTGACATACAGGACTTAAATGTTTTGATACTGTAGATCATTTCCTCTAAGGAAGGTAAACTATATCATTGTTTAGGAAATAGATGGCGCTGCTTCAGTAAGCGGTGTTATACAAATGTATCTTCAACAGAGGTACGAGAGATGTATAAAACAGGAGGAGAGAGAAGCGGTAGAGGGAGTTTGAAAGTAAATTTGTGTGAAGGTAAGTGAGGGAATGAATATTAACATTACACTATTCAGCTACTCGAGGGCTTTTGGTGACGGACCTAATAATTTTGAACCATGGTCAAGTGACGGGAACGACACCTGAGCTCTTTCACCCTCTCTCCTAGCTTCCACCCCCAAACCAACGAAGGGATGAGTGAGCATCGACAAGTTTAACGTGCATCGCTTCCCTACACTGCGGGTCTTCAGCGGTACTAGGCTCGAACTCATGACACGCTGGCCACGAGTCCGTTACCTTGACCACTAGGCTATCGCGGCCACAAATTTGTGTGAGGAGTTGGATAGCTTAGTTAAAGTAGATGTAAAATAAAGTTATTTGTGTTGATAAAGTATTTAAATGAGTTTAATATAGTTAATGATACAGGCAACATATTTTCACAGTGTGAATGCCTGAACTATTTAAAGTACTTGAGGTAAATCTTATTCTCTCGATTTGTTGCTGTGCATTTTTAATGATTATAGTTTTATTTCTTTACCGATTGATTATGGCAGAAATTGAAAAAAAAGCGGAGCTAAAAACGTAAAGTGTTTTCAGAAGTAGCGTTACTAAACTAAATAAGAAAATTTTATTAATGAATCAAAAAAGGAAGGCTTTGAAACGAAAATAAATACCTTTAAAAAAGTTGGAGAACAATTAACTGAAAAAGAGTAAGTCTAAAAGTTAAAACGATGAAAAATTTAAAGCTTATGTGTGATGTGTTAATGAAATAGAAATTAAAACTAAAAATTATCAGGAAACAAAAAATAATTAACCACACACAAATTGATCCCTAGACTAAAAAAAATAAAAATATAATAAAACAGCTCTAATCCAAATAGGTTTGATAACTAGAGAGACAAAAACTGTTAATTTCTGAAATTAAATACTAACAAGCTCTATGGTGACCCTTCTCAATGATTAGGATTTTTTAGTCAGTTTGAGAGTCCGATACATAATAACAGTAAAACCAAAATAGATAAACTTAATTACGTGAAACCTTATTTAGATGGAACAGAGACAAGATACATTAAATTGCGAATTCTCATTGACGAGAGAGAATTATGTGTAATTTTGGGTTTATTAAAAGTAGGGTTTTGGAAAGAAGTACTTTAATCTCTAAACTCATTTGAATCAGTTATTAAAATTACCAGTCAATAGAAATATATTTTAAATAGATCGAGGAAACTTTTGATTGAGCAGAAGCTCAGATCAGGAGTTTAGAATCGACCAGGGACGTCTTAAGACTTTTTGAGGCTTTGGGCCACTGGAGTAGCTAGTTCTAGGAGGGCACTATATCAAAAATTCCTGGAGGGCTCTTGTTAGGGGCCCCTAATATCTTACGATTTCTTGCTTACTCATGTGGGGGCCCCGTATAATGATACAGTTGATACGGTGGTTTTGCTACACCCCTACCCAGTAGCGCACACAAAAATTTTTCAAGGGGGAGTCCATGGTTGAAAGTCCCCCAACTCGTATCATACCTCAAGACAACACTAATTGATTCTTCCGATTTTGTCGATTTTTTTAACAAAAACAGTAAAAAATAAATTATTGAATTAATGATTGTCATTAATTAATAAAATAAATTGTTAATTACAATCACTTAATTAAATTTTACTTTATATATATATATATACATGGGGTTATCATCAATCGAAAAAAAACTCAAGGGCTTTGGGGGGTGTCCGGACCCCCAGGACACCCCCCTTGTTTGCGCCACTGCCTCTACCTTAGACTTCTCACAAATGTGGGCCCCACATATGGCCCTTAAATTACAGTACATAGCATACACTGTCGAATACTCGTACAAACAATAACCCGAAACAAATAAATGTACATGACTTACAATCGCACACAAACCAGGTCGCCCGACTGCCACCTTTTGATGGAAGGAATAATGATGGTGTATGGTGGTAAGCCTATGCATGGACGACGGTCCTCACATGTAGCCAGTTGATATTTCTTCCAAAATTCCCAGAGTTTCGGAGAATACAACCGGAGAAAACATTTCACCTTTAAAATTATTCGAATCATTATCTTATTAAGGCTACGTCGAGAACAAGATGAGGCCCCATCGTGGTCGAAGCCCTGGTCAAGGGCCCAGTTGGCCCATACCTTAAGATGTCCCTGGAGTCGACGGAAGTCGGTTTGGTTTAATTTACGTCGCTATGTGAAGCAACATGAAAGCTTTTGGCAATGGACCTCATAATATTGAACCGCGGTCTAGTGACAAGAACGACACTTGAGCTGCTGCTCCATTTTCTTGATTTCTACACCACACCAACGGGAGAACTTTGAATCTCAACAGATTTAAAACGCCTCAGACCTTCTACATGGCGGATCTTCAGTGACTTCAGGTATCGAACCCGTGACTCGATAATGCTGGTCATGTGTTCGCGATCATGCACAGCTACCGCAGTCACTCGTTAGAAATCACAATGGAAAAATATGGGAATCCTTTAACTCAAATATTGTTAGAGAGGTTATAGATAGAGCTTGTATTATATTTCATTAGAAATTTTGCAACTGATGATTATACCTTTAGGAATTAATTATATTCTTAGACAGAGAATTTCAATCTAGAGAAAAAATATTTTATTACCTAACAAAAAAAAACCCAATAATTCTATAATCTAGATAGTCTATAATCTTGATTTCTATAATCTAGGAGTAATTATAAAAAATCTGAGCATCTAAATAATTAAAAGTTTTAACAAACAATTTTAAAATGATAAACTTATCCAAAGCATAAATTACGCAGTTCAAATTCTAATTTTTTTCCCTTTACTTTAGTGCGTAATATAAATTTTGTGAATTGAATACTGCGTTAAAGGAAAATTACTAAAATGAGAAAATCACTCCTTTCGTTTATCCCCTCGCGAACTATCCCTTAGCTGGTTTCTACAAAACTAAACCCGACCCCTGTAGAAATATTGTAAAATCAAAGCTTACCACTACTTGCTTTGCGAAATAGATTTTTCAACCGATGAATCATCGGTGGGGTACGAAGTTTCGAACAAAGTAAAGGGGTGTGTTTGAACCTGCTTGAGGTCAAGGGGCATTTACTGCAAACGTTCAGTATTCTAGCGTATCATGGGGGAAAACAAGACTAACTAGATTCCTACTAGACAATGGATTTGAAAGAGGTTGGGTAGCAAAAAGCTCCGTTTAGTTGTTAGGAAAGTTAAAAGTATTCTGAAACGGAAATATTGCAGTTTATTTTTTTGGTTCTGTTAACGAAGTAGAGAAAATATATGACGTCGCGAAATTAGATTTATGCTTAAGGCTATCTTCTGCTAATGTGAAAGAATAGGACCCAAATTCGGAATATTTGCTTAAATATAAAAGTACTCAAACATTAATATTATATTTTGGCTTCACTATCCTGTAGAGAATCACGTATTTTATCATACTACTCATTTTTATCCCGTTTGACACATTTTTTCTTTTATAAAATGTGTTTCGTATTTTTTCTCTTATTCCGTAATGCTAAATGAGCTATCCCTTTATTCCTTAAAAAACTGATCAGTTTTATGAAATATTTTGAAATTTTAAAAGCCCTATATTATAAAAAAATGCATGTGAGTTATACAACGTCACAAATTTTTATAAAAATTGAGGCATTTTTTTTCTTTTAAAAATGTGCTCCGCCTTAACTCCACGCTGTCGTAAATATAGCGAAAACATCCTTAACAGAAGTAATTACGCAGCCTATCGAGATTGAAGCTTTGATTACAGAAACAACGACGGGCTGCTCCCATAGAAGAGCCAAATATCAACTCTTGGAAAGTTATTTATTGAGTTATTATAGAAAGGAAAAGACACTTGATAGCTGACTTAGGTTGCACTTCCAATCAATATATTGACGTACTAATTATAGCAGATATATTCTGGGATGTTTTGTTATTGTAAAAGGGGGAGAGACAGAGAAGAGATTAATGACTTGTTGAGTTGTATTCCCTTTATTTTCAGGTTTACTTTACAAGGTTGAAAAATGTTTTTTTGCTGCTAGGCCTATCAACTAATTTAAGTGCAGGTATGGAATTTTGAATCATTGGGAATATGTGACGATTAAATTATATGGTTATTTAAACGAATATAGTTTGGATATAACGATTTGAAAACAATTTGAAATTTAAAAATTTGAAATATGAAACTTGTTTATTGGGGAAGGACACATTTACTAGTTTAATGAATAAGTTTAGCACGGCGAAAAGAAATTTCAAAATTTGCATTATAACTTTAAAAAATGAAATGGGTTGCTAAAAAAATGTAAGGATGTAATTCAGGAACAACTTAATATGGGAATAATTGAAGAACACTTTAGGATAATTATGAGTATTTTTTGCCACGTAGACTCATTATAAGTAATGATGAGGACTAAAGCTCGCATTGTTTTTAATTGTTGTTGCAATAATAAACAGAGTTTATACCTTAATGATCACGTAGAGCAGTGATTGTCAACCCTTTTTTGTTGCGGTACACTTTTAGTAATTTAAAAATTTAGCAGCACACTAACAATAAAATAAGTTTAAAAGAGTTTTACTTGTCTGTAATACACTATGTAAAATAGATTATGATAATGATTTCCAGTGTTAAATAAAATAGTATGTGCGACAAAGGCAACAAAATGTGTATTGAGTAATTGATTACAAATTAATTACAAGCCGCGTGATTCGGTTCTGGGTTTTATTTTTTTTCTCATAGTATAATTATAATTTAAAAAAAAATTTTTTTTTTCGTTGCACACAAAAGTACCGCGGCACAGTTGCTGAGAATCACTGATCTAGAGCCTGCACTGAATTTAAATTTTAATATGTGTGTGGACTGAGTATTCTTTAAAATTTTAGGAAATTTAAAATTGCATTCAGCACGGATATCGAAAAGAAACTTTTAATAATTAGTATAACTGAAGAGGATGTGAAATTTTTAAAATTTCTTTTGTTTACTGATAATTTTACCGAAAATTTCAAAACCATGCGAATGATTCGTCTGCCCTTTGGTTGTCTCCATTTTTGTTATATGCAATGATAAAAAAGAAGCCCTCTAGACAATATCCAGAGGATAAGTTTAACATGTTAGGCATGTCTAGACGCGTCTCTTTATGTGCTCGATTTGAATTTAGGACATTTGTGAAGACTTTGAATTACCTAGATATATCATAAGTTTAAAGGAAACTGGAATACGGATAAAATTAAATTATTGCTAGATGCTGCGTCTGGTTGTTAAAGAGTTTAAAAAGTTTTCTAAGTACAAAGCGACTTATTTTAATTCTTATTCCTGTTGGTTTTATTCGTCTCTTTATAGTTAGGATTAAATGCTTTCTCCAGGAAATTTGGTTGCGAGGTAATGAGTGAAATGAGGAATTACATAAACATGGATAAATTAGAGATCAAATGTTAGAAGGATTTTATTGCAGCGATGGATTACTTTGTCACTTGCAAAAATTTCTATGCTTCGAAACTTGAAGTGCATATCTTTTGTGAAGCGTCCCCAACAGCCTACGATTCTGTTGTCAATTTTCAATACTTAAATGATGATGATAAAGGAGCTAGATCTATAATTATGATGAACGTGCTGTCACATTCATCGGCGTTAGAAGGTTAGAGTAAAGATCAGTCATAATCAGAACAAATCTTTTTTATAATTCTATCAATTAATTCTAACAATCCAGGATAGGAAATGTACCTTTTATTAAGTATAGGAGTAAAAGCATGGTAGGAAGAATACTTAACATTTAATTATAATTCAATTAACTTACTCTTAGAACGTTTTGGTTATCTACGGTCTAAATTACCGTAATTCCGTTCTCAGCTACTCGACCTCTGGTCGTTATTAACCTAATCCAACTCAATGACTAAATCGTCAATTAGCAATCTTTAATTATTCATCAATTAATCGTTGAGCAACTCTCGACTAGCTCATAGCTAATTTCCGCAAACCACTAACTGCTAACTTCTAACTCCTAACCACTAACTCCGCGTACCTAAAAGTTAATGCTTAAATATCATTCTTCATTTACATAAACCGTGTCTTCTTCTTCGGGAGAAAGTTTTCAATAGAAAAATATTTAAAAGAAATGGTAATATAAGAGTGCATAACGCAGCTGTTCAGCATCCTCTCTCCACGGTGTCTCCAGACTCGAATTCGACCACCATGGTGTTGCAGATAGATGCGTGACACGTCAGTAAAGACAACTTCATTCCATTCTGCTACCCACATCTTTCTTTCATCGCCCCATTGGCGGTGGAGACGTCTGTGGTTCTGCGTCAAGGGTAGACCAAGCAATGGACGTCTTGCGGACAGACCACTCTGCTGTAAACGGCGTCGAATGGTACGCGCAGACACTGAATGATGCGTTACAGACTCAATGTGCTGTGCTATGGTTCGTGGTGTGACTGAGCGATCCGTCATTGCCATGCGCACCATTTGCCTGTCCTCACGTGAAGGGGTGCACTGAGGTGGATGCGATCGACCACGTCGGTCCGTCGTACCCTCCTGCATCCAACGGTCACATATCCGCATTACAGTTGTTTGGTTTCGTCCAACACGGCTACTGATTTCCCTGAAAGATAATCCACAATCTCGGTAGGCCACTATCCTTCCTCTGTCGAACTTGGATACTTGATTAAAAGCTGATCGCTGTTTTCTACGAGACATAACTGATCGTTTTTTGAAAAACCACAAGAAAAACACAATTGCCGAACTTGAAGTCGTCGAAATCTCCAAGCCTTAAATAGCGCTTTGAGGTGGCGCCACAGGCGTGCGTGATGTGTGTCTGCGCTGAAATTCTAATCATTTGCATATCTCACCTCCGCTAATGCATGTTGTAAGTTTCATGTTATTTGCGTGCTTCCTTCAGGGTGTTGCATTCACGGTGGCCAGCAGTGTATTATGTAACTTTTCATAGTTCAGAATGAATTTGATTTGGCTTCCTGTCAGTAAATTAATAATTTTTTAAATGATCCTTTACTTTCGACTTTTCAATATGCTCGAGCCCCCCCCCCCTCCCCTCCTCACGTAGGGTCATCAAGTCCCACAGAATAAAAAAAAAGCTGATCTAGATGATTATACAGCTACAAGCCGGTGCATTTCTTAATTGGAACGTCTTTAAAAGAGATTCCAGAATCCAATGTGTGCAACGAAAGATTACCTCTATGTGATCGTCGAAAAATAGTGCAGCAAATGATTAGGTCATTTTGGAGAGAGAGAAGAGTGTCATTAGTCTACCTAACACATCTACAACAACGCAGAAGATGGCAAAAGCAGTAACGTAATTTAAAAATCAATGATTTAATTCCATAAAGGAAGACTATTTACCCTCATTAAAATGGAAAGTAGGTCGTGTCTTAAAAATGAAGGACTCGAGGGGAAGTTTCGACTAAAATTAAAAACTCCCTATGGGGAACTGAAACGACCTATTCACAAAATGCGTGTTTTATCAAATGAAAATGAAATATCGAATAGAAAAATATCATTTGATTTTTTTTACTTAGTATTTATTTAGGTAGAATAATTCTGAATTTGTTATTTTGAAAGTCAATAAATAGTGTTTAGAATATTTTTAGAAAGGCCCGTAAGTTGAAAAATTTACTTTTCTTTTAAGGTATCCATCCCAACACGTTCGGAGTACTTTTTAACAAAATAGCATACTAAAACATTATAAATGCTCTTTTAGGACTCAATACCAATAAATATTACTATTTAACTGTCAAAATTTAAAATAAATTACCTGAATTTTATAAAAATCTCAATTATAAGTGAAATTTTAGCAATATTTTTGAAAAACTTCAAAGCAGTTAAAGAAAAAAGTAATAAACATATATTAGTAAAAGTATTACTTTAACAAATTAGATGCATTTATCTAGAAAATTTACTAAAATTTTAATTTTTTATTAAAATTTGAAAATTGCTGATTGAATAAACATTATAAGAAATGTTACATTTTTTATGAGATCATTGTTTAAATAACAAACCATAACTCAAAAAGTATTCATACATTAAGAAATATTTTAGTACATTCTCTAGAAAAACGTAAATATCAGGTTCAAAAAGTTTTATAGAAATGCATTCGTAATATTTTGAGTTATCAGACTCGCCATGATAGATTCTGAGCAATTTAAATGCCCACTTCTGGTAGATCAAAAACCCACTTCCGGTTTTTCTAACTTTATAAAATTGATTGTAATTTGACCTCTAGGTAGCGTAGAAACAAAACAAAGTATGCTTCGTAAAGTCAAAAGATAGCTCTATTCAATAAAATAAAAAAACAAAAATATCTGTCTTGACTCAATTTGGTCATTTTCCAACGTGTTCGGATACCTTAAATAATATGTATTGTGATTTGCAAATTTTAATGTTATATTACTAAATACTTGTTATATTTTATCATCTATGCATTATCTATATTTGTATATTATGTATTGTTTTGTATTGAAGTTATATCAAGATAATATTGCACACAGTGTATTGTAAATTAGTGGTACTGTTAGGAAGTAGATAACGGTGTTTCAATAGAGCAGTTTTACAACTGTATCCTCAACAGAGCGTATGAGTAACGGTAGAAAGAATCTGAGAGTAAATTTTTGTGAAAATTTTTGAGAAATGGGATAGAACTTAGCTTAAGTTGATGTAAAATAAAGCTGTGTGTGTTGAGAAATCGCTTAATTGAATTAGATAGCTGTGATGTTTGAGATAAATAAAGGTAGAGCGTGATATTTATTAATTTAAATATTTAGTTTATTTACGTCGCAGCTATTAATTAAAATATGTACACTGAAGTATTTAAAAATAGTGTGTATAGAAGTATTAGAGTCTAGTTCTGTTGTTTGTGAGGGAGGAGGTCACGTCTCGTCTCTACGAAATTTTTCAGCCGTCTCTCTGTCTGCCCGCCCTAGGGTCTCTTTAAAAGGTAGTCACCGGTACCTTTATCCTCGAGTTACATAGGTTCGTGGGTGGAGTAGGGGGTTACTCGTGGTGTCAAAGGTTGCCGGGGTGATGTCCAAGACAAGACCGCGCAATATTTTAAGGGTGAAAATGTTCATTGCACGTGATCATATCCACAAAGAAGCCGATTCACAGCTGTGTGGTGGGAAACGTTACATTAGTGATATCAGCAACATCCATTACTGAACCTGTTTGACCACCATTATTTTTTAAAAATAGTAAAATATTACGAAATTATATTTCAGATCTTTTGACGGAGATGGCATTTAGATTATCTAAATAATCTTCTACAAAAGTCACGTTGGAAATTCGAAAAAGGACTTGGTCGTTTCAGAAGAGGATAATTAACTATCATGTCAGTGGTCACTAGACAGAATAATTGATATTTGTCTAGGGAAAAGGTAAAAAGATCAGTTACGGAAGTGAAAACTTCCTCAGTTTATTATAAACAACATATCACAAAAATTTTTTATTCTTCCTTTGAATAATTAAGATATTATATTTGTATGATATAATACTTATTAAGAATTGTATAAAAATAATTATTTCTATGTATATAGCATTGATATTTTTATTGTATGAAATATTTTTGTGTTAATTGAAAGACCCGGGGAAATGTTCGGGCAAGCACATGCCATTTCTATCAGTCAATCAAATGAGCGTACAAATCAAATTCGTACAAGTGATTGTGGTTTCGCTGAGAGGTTCAGAACGAAAATAAAGCTAAAAAATTGATTCTTGGAGTAAAGTACCTATTAGTGTGTGTGTGTGCAATATAATTTAAAACGTACGATATTTGTTCTTCAAACATTTTGGATTATGTGTTTATTACAATGTAATTTCTTTTCTGAACGAACGACTAAATCGCAATGCATTTCTGGGAACTAACTCATTGTACGACTAAATGTCGACGAAACACCAAAAATAGAATACTGAATTGAATGCGATTTAATTATCGACTTTTCGGAGAAAATATCCCTAATTTCAAGGGACCTGTGAACAATAGGTTGAGAGCCGCCCACTCAGATGACTTGGACCATTAAAACCGAAAAAACCCTCCTACGCATTGGAGTATAATAGTAATACGTCGTTTTACGTCATCATCATTTCAACCAGTACGAGTATTCCTATTTGCATTATTTGCCGTAACCCTAAAGGAATATTATTGGCTGGCTACTCATTCATGTTCCTCTCACCTTTAATTCAAACTTCAGCGACGTTTTTGACGCATTTTATAAAATGAAGAATTTCTACTCTCTCTCGATTTCTTTTACGATGATATAAAGTAATTAAAGTAATCGATGTAAATAAAAAAAAATAAAAAAATCGCGAATTCTAAAAAGTTTTTCCGCCTCAAAATCGGATGATGCTGGGATTCTATGATTTTTACTTGATACTCAAGTGTTTTTTTTTTTCTTTGTTGTTTCTGAGAAAAGAAACCGCGTTCTCCTTATTTTCTTCTTTCTTTATCACTTTCAAACTAGTTTCGGGTCGGTTTCTTCTGTACTATATAACGAACTTCTGGAACAAGAAGAAATTGCAAACAAGAAGAAATTTTCTCCCCATCACTTACAGCACATAAGTTTCTAATCCATTTAAAATCTTGACAATAAAATGAGTGGAAAAGAGATTTCTATTTTCTGTCGCTTGTTTTATAAAACCCCCAATTGAAAAAAAAAAATTTTCAGTTTCGGAATGTCAGATAAAGGTTATTCCGACTTTTTTTTTTAAAATAAAGATTTCCGTTTAGAATATTAAATTAGGTATTAGAATCTTTATTCATCTGCTGGTGATTTTGTGTTACATTTTTGCTTTTAACATGAAGATATATCAGTTTAATAAATGAAAAATAAATAAATAAACGGAACAGAAAATATTTCCTACCGATGATTTCCTGTATTATCTACTTCTAACTTTGGAATCTTCGAAAATATTTCAGTAAAATTCATTAGATTTAGCAAAAAATGACAAAACTTAAGCTTCAGTTTATAAATATAAATATTGAAGAAATAATATTAACCTTATTTTTTTAAAAGGTTAATTTAGTTTCAAAATAAGAAATAGATCAACAAAGTTCCATTGAAATATACATTGAGACCTGGAAAGAAAAGATACATACTCAAGATCCCTGAGCAAACACTTTTCTTTTTAGAAAATAAGTTATATCTTTACACAAAAAAAAAAAAACATTTTTTTGTTTACATGATCCACCTCTAAAGTCCAAATAAATAGTAGTTCTATTACATACGGCATTGATTTTTTCAAAAAAATTAGAAGTTTGCGTTTCTTTTTTATTTACGCTTAAGGATAATAAATATAAAAAAAAATAATAATGATAGAAACTATTACTCTATAAAAACAGGCACTGAACTTGCAAGTACAATACAGATAAAAACTGTAAAATTATTTCATGCAAGTTATCTATGATTCCTTAATAATATACTGATTTTGTATTAAAATCATGGCATTATACAAGAGCAGGGTAGTCACAGATATTTAAAGTTAAAATGAATTAAAAAAATAATATAAGGTGCATCAACCTCTCAGTCGGGAATATTTATAGAGCATGCACCTGTGCTTTCTGAAAGGATTTTCATAAGAATTATTATATAGGAGTACAAAAGAAATCTATTTTAAGCTATTTCTCTTTACAATTTCGCCAAGTATCACTTGGATTCTCATGTCACGTACTAGGTACTAGTAATGGATGTGAGGACGTTTCATTAGATTTTCTGGAAAGCATTTATATATAATTCGAAAGTTTTCTCTGAAAAAGATAAGAAAAGGATATAGGCGTATTTTATTACACATTATAAGAACTTGTAGGTTAATTCTTTTTTCCTTAGGAAGAAAGCGGACGTAAAATTCATTAGATTTAGGATCAAAAGGCAGAAGCGATTCTAACGATTGAACGTTAAACCGATTTATTTATTGTTGAATTTTTCAATTCATAGGGTTATTTTAGCAATTAATCGCGGAATTTGTTAAAAGTATTCACTTTACCAGAGAAGCAGCAGCAGTGAAATGTACTATTCAATCTAAAAGGGAATATTAGGCTACTTTAGATTGGATTCAACTTTTTTCACATCATTTTAGAGGATAATCAATAATAAGCTAGTGAAAAACGGTCAAACCCTCATCTACATATTACTGTTCTAGTCTCGTCGTAGTTTGTTTATTACCTGAATTCTCTCTCAGTGGCGTAGCTATTATTTTATGCATCCAAAGAAACGGGTTTTTTTGCCGCCTGTCTGGTATAGTGGTTAGGGACGCTGACTGCGGTGCCTTAGGGGCTGGGCTCCCAACAGTGGCGTAACGGAAAATAATTGGGCCCCCCCCGCAAGGGCAGGTCCTGGGCCCCAAGCCAATATATATATATATATACTTGCTAAAAAAAGTCTGTGTTCATCTACAATATGTTTATTGTACATAAACAACGAAAAAAAATTTTAAAAGCCAGAATCTTAAATTTTTTTAAAAATGATATTTATTTAGTTTATTCCAAGTATTGAGAATAACAAAAGTAAACTCGGTTATTTTCCATAGATTTTAAAATAAAAACAGGTTTATAGCGATACCAACAATAATCAAGTAAAAAAAGTCTGCGTTCACTGTTTTAGTAGTAATTATAAAAATTATTTAAAAATGATTATGAGCTATTTAGTAGCTGCAGTGGCGTAACGGAAAATAATAAGGCCCACCCCCTCGCAAGGTCAGGTTTTGGGCCCCAAGCCAGATCTTACAAAGGATTACAACATCAAACGTAGTGTACCGATACACATCACCTAAAAACATTTAAACATTAAACTTATAATTGAATACAAAATCAACCTGAGTCTGAATAAACGAAGTAAATAACCTTTGACATTAGAGAGTATTTATTAAAATAGAAAATCTCTCTAACAACATTCGAAAGATAACCTGGTAACTTAAATAAAAACAATGCATTAAGAAAGACACGAAAACTGTAAAATAATTTTCGTTTTCATATTCTTGCGAAAGAAAAAAGATATCGCTTACCTTATTCTTTACAACTCCTTTTCTTTGGATAGAGTATCCTTATCAGCTGAAGTGTCCGAAATTGTGTTTTTTCTAGTGAATTAATTTTCATTTCCATGATTTGTTAATCAGGAACTCCACTCATTTTAGAGCCGCGTTTCTTCTTATACAATTGACAAAATACCATTTTTTGAATCAGAATATAAAATTCCGATAAAAAAATACAGTTCTAATTATGAAAGCGAGAAGTGAGATGTGTGGAAATGTTTTTATCGTTAAGTAATACACCCTAAATTTAAGTGCATGGAATATAAAAATAAAGATGCCTGTTCTATATGAAAGCAATTTTGTGAAACGTTTCTCATTATGCTTTATTTGATTGAATACTCATAAATCTGACCAAATTATTATTTAAATGCTCTCTATGGTTTTCCAACTATCGTAATGCTATTTCACGTGAAAAAAGCATAACAGATGTACGTTATTTACGACTTCGCTAAAAGAAAATGAAATACATGAGGGGGAGGGGGAACTAAAGTTGCCAATAAGTTACTCTGCAACTTCGGTAGAAAGTAAATCATGTCTTTTTTTTTTATCTCTCTACTGCTCATGAAAAGTATACTATAATAATAAGTGATGATTTCTATCTTCCTAGCATTATATCCCCGATTCTCCATCTAACTTTTATTTTATCTGTTAGTAATTTGGGTTTGAAAAAACACCACTAAAGAAAAGTATCTCTCGTCGCTGGGATTTCAGTACATCAAACAAAATGTTTTTTGATTTGGTTATTGGATCAAAGATATCTAATGAGCGCGTTAAAATTTTGATTTTGAATGATGTTAGATCGCCAATTGGAAAATCGCCTAAAAGTTGGATTTTAAAAAATTGAAAGCGAATTTTGAGAAAATCTACATGAAGGGCGTCAGTCAGGCTTTGGGCCCCCTAGAAGCCTTGGGCCCCCCGCAGTGCGGGGTTGAGGGGGTATACGTTACGCCACTGGCTCCCAAGCTACAGGGGCCCCAACATGTGTAACTACAATCCCACTAACAGGGCTCCCATATCTGAAAAAGTGCCTCGAAGGAATTTTGATATAGGGCCCCCTCAAAGCTAGCTACGCCAGTGATAAAAACATATAACTAAAGTAAAACGGCAATGATATTAATAGTTGTTGGCGAGAATTCCTTCGTTTTGATTCAGCTCCGAGCCAACTGTTTCAACCTTTTTGTAATCAGTTCGAAAAGTATAGAGATCCCATATGGTTGGGGTCCGTTTTGCTTATTAAAATTTGTTAAATTTACAGTCCATTTAATTATTTTGACCAACACAGAGATATAATTAAAAATGAATTTCATAACTGATATATATAACAATTTATTCAACCATAATTAAACATATACGTAAACAAAATCGTTTAAATATTTATCAGTCTTGTGGAACTATTTATTTATCAATTTTCTTGTTGAGTATTTTACTAATATCTCTTTATACAAAAGATTATAAAGAAATAAAAGTTATATGTACATAAATGCAATCTAATTTATGGAATACTTAGAATGTAATATATGAATGAAAGTAGATGTATATAATTAGAAAAATTATACTTATGTATATTTTTCTATAACACAAATACAAATGTATATATCAAATTTATATATTTATATAAATCAACAACAAATTCATACAACTTCAAAGCTATCTTTTTCTGAGTTAAACTAATCTATTGTAAATAATTGTTTGAACGTCATTACTTTCAGGTTGTTAAACCTACACTCATGTCCAAAATTAAGGTCACAAACATGTTTTTCGTCATAATTTTAATTTGCCTTCTGAAAAACTGGTAGAATTTGTATTTTATATATTTTGAAGAATGGGTAGAGTACAATACCATCAACAGTTTAGAAAAGATATTGTTTAGCGTTAGTTTTTGCAGAATTACTAAATTGAGATCATTTAAGCAAATGAGATTTTTCCCTGAAGTTGTGTGAATATTGCATTTAAACAAACAACTTAGACTGTTAGCAGTGAGGATGACTTCTCATAATCATTTAGATGATTCCTTAAGATGGAGAGCCGTTGCCGGACTTAAAGCTGACCAATCTCAAGCGGAGGTATCTCCATGTTTACAAGTGGCCCAAAAGTGGTGTCCCGCTGTGGAATCAATTCCAAACAAATGGTAATGTCACCGGGAAGGTCAGCCAAGGTCACCATAGTGCATCAACATCTGCACAGGATAGCTACTTGGGTTTAAGCTCACAACGACGTAGGTGGGCAACGTCTCCTCAGCTTGCACATGACCCTGATGTTGTATCTGGAAGAAGAATTTCCAGGCAAACGCTCTACAGCCGTCCTGCAGAGACTATCTTTTACGTCCAGTGTCCAGTCTTTTGTATTGTGTATCCCTTTGACTGCATCCAACAGGAAAGACCGGTTATTGGGGAGCTGAAAACAACAGTAATGGACACCTCAAGAATAGGGACGTGTTCTTTTTAGTGATGAGTCGAAATGTACTAGACAAAGTGATTCTTGTCGAGTCTTCTCCCTTTCATCCCTCCTGCAAAACAAAAATCAACAGATTTCGTGCCAACGGAATCCTTGTGTGTAGCGTCATAATATTGAGCAGTCGTACGCCCCTGTACGTTTTCGATGCGAGTGCTGTCAACTCATAGCGCTATATGGATAAGATCTTGGAAGCCTATATGAGATTTTTCTCTGTGTTATGGGTGTGGACTACATTTTTACGTACGAAAATGCGTGGTTGCACAGAACACTCATTATTGATGAATTTCATCAGGGATGAAATGTTTGCCATATGGATTAGCCCTCGAAGTCTCCGGATCTAAATCCTATTGAGCATATTTGGGATGGTCTAGGAAAAGCCATTTCTCAGTGTAGCCCTCCGAGAACCCCCTAAGAGTTAAAAGTCGTGCTTTTAGAAGAATGGGCTTTGTTGCCACAAATATTTATTGACACCCTCATAAACAATATGACAGCTCGTTATGAAGCTTGTATCCGGGTCACACTTCAAATTAGGCAGACTTTTAACGAGTTAAATGCCCTATTTCTGATTCATGATTTAACACTTTTTGATATATCCTGTATTTAATTCAAAATTAAAATCTTTTCTATATGGTTATGTTGCTATATTTTTTCTCACACTATAATACGTCTCTGTGCCAAATTTTGTGGCAATACAGCTCATCAGTTTTCCTCGATTTTATGTTTGTGACCTTAATTTTGGAGACACGAGTATAAATATTATAAACACCATCTCATTTAATTATTTCGAGTGCAACCGGAATCGAATTCTTCAAATTGAAAATTTCAAAAATCTTAGAGACATAAAAATATATAGTTAATTTTTAAAATCAATACACACAAACTAAGCGATAAATCCTAAAAACACTGAAAATCAAATAGACAGAGATATGTCTTTATGATTTCTTAGTTACAAAATATTTGATTATTTCATTAAAATATAAATGTTCTGCTGTAAAACTCTCATTTGCTAGAGCTGCAAGGTTTGTAAGACTTTCTTGTGACATTAATAAAGTTCTTAATATTAATATGGTATCTTTATTAATTCGAGATTGCTAAGAAACTTTACAAGAGGCTACTGAAGCATGTTGTGATGGATCTATAAGCGGTTCTACTAATATCTTCTTTTCTCTTCAAAAAAAATATTTATTTCAACCAACTTTCATCGAGAAACCAAACGTGATTTATGTAAATGAGGAATATTATATAAATTCGGTTTTCGCGAGTTGACAAAGAGTGAAGTAAGAGGTTAAGTTAAGTAAAGTGAAGGAAGGAAGGGAGCAAGTGATTTGTTGACACGTTTGTGTTGACAAGCTGAAGTTGATACGTTTGATGTAGGCAAGTAGGAGTGAACTTGAAGTTCGAGAATTAGTAAAAGGATTGCAGAGCGTGGAACCTATGACATTGAACAAGCCAGAGCTAGTGCCTGCAAGTTACAGTGTAGAATCCGCTACATTAAAGGTACCGGTACTGTGTTCTTAATTAAATAGAAGCTAGTTATTAGTGTGTGACGTAGTTGTAATTGAGCGCATTTAAGCTGTCTTAGATTCAGTTGAGGGTCTGTAATATTGTCCCCGTATTAGAGTATCTCACCTCTGCACCCTAACATAGTTCATATACCTTAATTAGAATTGTATTGTGTCTGATCTATGATAAGAATTAATAAATCAGTTAGATTGAAAACATGTCTGTGGATTATTCTATTCCTCCTTCACATCTAGCCAGGTTTACAGGTAGACAAGAGGGTTCGGATGTAAGGGGTAAATGTTACAATATACATATTTGAAGAATTTATAAGGGTTGATATCTTCTCTCAACCCCGCCTAGAGCTGTGGGAGGAAAGGAAGGATGACTCGACATGCTACTTTTCAAAACTGTTTATTAAACACACAAATTAACAACAGGCAGAATTCTAATTATTCAGACTACAAGAGATGTTCCTAATCTGAGCAATAGGAGAATAAACAACGAGAGGCGCGAACTATGAGAAGACTCCTTAAATATCAATCCACTGCCCTAAATATCTGAGCTCTAATTTAACTATAGGGACCAATCGTCACTTTAATTCTTTCCTCTTTCTAATTTCCGAAGCATACTAAAACTAGAATAATACCTGATCGGTGGCAATCTATCCTTCTTTTCGGATTCTCTATATCTTCATGTCACTAGCTTGAAAACCTAGACTATATATATCCGACCTAATCTGCATAATCACGGTTGCTTCTTCAGAGGGTACGTTGCGAGTAAATTCGAATTGATACACCAAAGATTTCCCAAGAGGATTAAAGGAAGGACATGGATAGATCCGTCACAAATAATAATCAGTCTCAAAGAACTCTAATTTCAATAATGATGGCAAATTTTAACAAAACTTTGTAGGTAAAATGTCTACTGTGTCACTGCTTTGTTTTTTAACACCTTTTTGTAAGATTCACTTGCATGTAATGGAATCTTTGAACTTCATTTTTACCCACTTTAAAGGGTCCGATTAATTCGAAATTTTGCTCACTTGTCAAGGACTGATGACAATAAAATAATTTAATAATTTTGTTCCATTGTCCTGATCAGGATTAATAATTTCCCATTTTCAGATCCCATCCCGCATGTGGCGACTAATTTCAGATCCCATTTCCAGATTTGGAGACTAATTCCAGATTTGGTAACTATAAGATTAAATTATAACTTAGTTCTATTAACTATAAAAGGTTGTTTTTAGTTCTTTTTAACTGTAACTTATTAAGGATAAGATTACGTCTGCAGTCATAAAATTCCTGGTGGACTAAATCTTTAAAGTAATGGCATTTAAAAATCAGTCATTTGTTTTGAATTTTATTTAAATATTATTTCTCGTGATAGGGAGATTTTACTGATTTACATAAAGCTTGGTAATGTAATTAAAGTCAATTCGATTCACCAGTTCTCTCATTTTCAAAATACGATCAGCAGTTTCAACATCAGTTTCATTTAAAAATTTCTCTTATGAAACATTTGATTTGTTTGTGTACTTGCTTCATCTCCTGTCGCAACCTTGTTCGTCCAGACATTGATTATTGACTGATGTATAAAGTTCACTTTTCGAATGATTTAATTTAACAATATAGAAGTATTTTTATGTCTTATAAAACATTGTATTGAAATATTTATACGATATAGTAGAAAGTATGTTAGATTATAAAGTAATGTAATTGAAAGAAATGAAAATAAAAAAGAAAACAAATTCTTAAGAGGACTTGGCATCCTAAAAATGACCTAAATATAATTTATTTTTATTTTTATTTAGTTATGTTTTTCACATTATTATCTTTCGATTGATGCATCACTTTTGTATGCCTGAAAATTAGAAGTTGGAAAAAACTTCAATTGAAAAATGTAAGCAAGCAAATTAGGGGTTTCGACCACGCGCCTTTTTAGATAATAAAAAAGCTACAAAAAGTTGTTTGATAAAAAAAAAGAAGCTTTTTTTAAAAAGGGAAATAATAACTAAACAAAAGATGGTGCTACAAATAAATCAGGGTATTTCGGAAGTAATACTTTAATATAGTTTTTATTTCTTTTGAAATGTGTGCATGTAAAATTTTTTAATTAAGACATTTTGTATTAATAATTTTATGATTTCAGTTCTTATTCATCATGTTTTACATAAAAATATAATATTTGAATATTACGTAAGGCAAAAAACTAAAATTTCTGCTATGGAAGAAAAAGATTTTTTAAATATTCCCCTTGAGTTTTCTTATGCAATTAATACTCTCTAAAAAGGGATTGTTTATAAAATGTATGGATTGAAATAATATGAACATGCTATTATTCTTAAGAAAAATATATAGCTAATATTTTTAAGTGGTATTTTATGTTTATTTAAGCTTATAATAGTTATTTTTTTAGAATTATAAACTTTAAAGTGGCTTTTGTCAGTTTGTGTTTTTACGCATTCTAAATCCTTCTCCTTCCACAATTATTTACAAATCACTTCCATGTTTTCCTTTGTTTTATATATGGTGCATGTAACAAAATTAGGGATCCATTTTGCTGTAAATTTAATACTTTTTTTCTTAAATAAAATTTCAAATGTAGGAGATTTTGGCTTTTTTGTCGAATTTTAGCATACGTATCAATATTTTTGTTTCCTCCAGAACTAGTTAAGTTATTGTAAAATAGATCCCTAAAGTTGTTTAAGACGTTCTTAGGAATATTACAAAATTATTTCAGATAAAAAAAATTAATAAATGCAAAAACAGTATTATTTAAAAAATTTCCATATATTTCTTTTAAAAATTTTAAATTTTTAAAACTGTTTTAGTAATATGTATAAAATTTCCTCTCGTACATTTTTTTGAATATAAACAGTATATGAAATGTAAAATATAATTTTTAAATACATAAATAAAAAAAAAATCCAAAGGTGCCAGATCGCTTAAAAAATTAATGATTTAAGAATTTAAAGTGTTGCTCTAGAGAATGTGATATATATATATATATATCACTGCTTCAATTAGAGCACAATTGAGGTAATTTAAAATTCTTAATGTTAATTTACGATTCACTGAAATTTGAAGACAGAGTTAAATGTATTTTAAAAAAAACTTCTTTGTTTACGATAATAAAGCCTTATACACATCAGCATAAAACAAATTATTTTTTTGAAAATACTACTTACTAAAAAAAATACACGTGATTTCATCGTAGAAAAAAGGCTTAAAAATAACTTCATGATGAATAAAAGTAATCTTAATAACAACAAAAAAGATAAAAGTAATCTTTAGCATTATACAGGATAAAAGTAATCTTTATCATTATGCAGTATAAAAGTAATCTTTTTACCATAAATTACTTTTACAAATCTATCAATACTTTTGCAACAAACATGCTCCAATTTTTTTTAAAAGCTAACCCCTTTTCATCCACCACTTCTCAAATGGTGGTATACATAATCCAGAGAACATACGAACATCTTGAAAGGGATACACGTTTTGTGATTTGTAAAGAAACGGCAAAATTATTTTAAGAGCAGAAATTATTTTTAAAAGGCAACCTTTGTAACATTTACATCACAGTATCGCAGGACAAATCTAAGCAATCATTTGTAATAGTAAAGTGAATTAGTTATATTCAATTAAATTTTTAACGACTCTTACATTATTTAAATTCAATATTTTAGCACAATAAAATGTTGTTGTTTTCGATGTAGATGTAAAATGCAAAACGTGTCATAACCACGCATTGTTCAAATTGTTCTGTAGAAACATGGTCTCAGACAAGCCTTGAAGCTGGATACTCTCCAATATTTCAGAGGCGTACCGGTGAGTTGCTAAGTAAGCTGGCAATGCGTATTAAGCGCTGCGTATGCGTATTAGAGTAATGCTAATTGCACTGGCAATGCGTGTAAGAGAGAAGGTACAGGAGTATAAAAATCTAATGACACCCCAAACCATAATATCTGGTGAAATAATGGTCTGGTGGTGCATATTACCAGCCATGTAATTTCTCGTTACAGTACCGGTTTAGGCAAAATCATGATTTATCTGAAAAGAAATATAGTTCTATTCGTTTGTCCATGTCCAGCATTCAAACCACCGTTGTAGTAACACAAACCCTGGGTATACAACCAAAGCTATTTACAGCAATGGACGTCTTCTTAAAACTGCTTTTTCTGAAGACGACGTTGAATGGTATCGGCTGACACAGATTGTAGAGCAACATACCCCAATTCTTGCATTAGGCTTCTCGATACTGCTGTCATTACAATGCGCACAACATGCCTATCCTCCGGCACTCGGTACTGTGATGAGACTAGTACAATACTTCCTTTCAACCTATTCTCCCTCCTGTCCACACCAATTTCAAATTCGCATCACTGTGACTTGATTTTGTCCAACACGAATACCGATATTGCTTAATCTACAATTTCTATAAGTTGCAATTTTTCTTATGTCTAACTCAGAAGCGTGCTCGTCAAACTTCCGCATTCTTGGATGAGGCATACAGGTACTTTTCATACAGAGAAAAAAATATGGGGAAAGCATAATTCCACAGCACTTAAAAACAACCTTCTGTTTTCCCTTTACGTAGCATCTGTACATGGCCTACAAGCTCACATAATTTGCATGCGCACTGCAATGTTAACTTTTTGTAAATCGAAGTTTATGCATGTTTTAAATAACACAACAATTAAATGTTTCATTATATTATTTCTTTTATTAATGTATATTTGGAATAACTAGCAGTGTACACTTTTACTTCTTTCTTGTTCCTGTATTTTGATATTTATGCATTAAATAGACATGAGTTCTTCATTGAAAATTTTACTGTTATATCATCAAATGCAATTTTCTGAGTAACAAAAGTTACTTTTTGATTGTTTGTCTAATAATATTTAGAATATATTTTCTGTATCACAGAGAACGAGAGGGGAGAAGACCTCTAATGGGGAAAACTATTAATGATTCTGAGTGCCGAAGCACTTAAGAGTACTTACTCTGGGTGCTTAAAAATATGGAGAAATCCTTCGAGTGTCGATTCATAATGCCTTAAATCCAAAAATATAAAATTGTGGCTATACCTCGTAATGAATATTATTTCAATGTTATGAAATAAAATTTTTACAAATGAGCTCAATCGTGACATTAAAAAGAAATGTGCCAAAAAAAAAATATTTCAAAGGTCAATAATATAGTATTTTTTCAAACTGCTCTGCAATCTAAGCGACATGTTAAAAATATTAATTTCTATATAATGTTGGACTTCCACAAAATAGAATCCTTAAATTTCGTGTTTATACTTCTATGAAATTCAGCTTATATATGCATTGTTAATGATATCTCTAATAGGGTTTCTGATTTCCCGGGTTTTTTCATTCCCGGGAATGTCCGGGAAATCCCGGGAATGTAATTGTCGTTCCCGGGATTCCCGGGAATGCATCAAAATTTTAAAAAATTTAAAAACAAGTTATTTTTAAATAAAATCAATAATCATTATATAAAATAAGGATGCATATAAATTACAAAATTAATTCTTATTTATATAATGAGCTAAAAAGTACAAATAATATATAATAAATTTATTATTCATTTTTGAAATAGCATTTCAGAAAGCATAAGCAATTTATACTTTTATCATTCAGGCATGGGAAAAATGATAGAGTTAAAGATTTTGTAAATTAAAAATCCCGGGGGAAAAAAAATCACATTTGAAAAATAATTACTAAAATTAATGTTCCTTTATTGACTCACGTGTGTTTGAAAATTAACCAGTCAAAGTGGAATCAATTATTTCTCTAATGTTGCTACTAAGAGATAAATATTAATATATACTTGAAAACTCATTTGCTGCTGAAGTGCCGATTATGTACATTAAAAATATTAATTATTGTATTTAAGATATTTTATTTGTATAACCGATTTCTTGTTTATGGAATTGCTGTATTATTGTTACATAAATATAAATAAATATTTTTTAAGAATCTCACAGGAAAGTTAAGTTTAGAAAAATAATAAATAAGAAAAATGGCGCAATTTCTTATAAAAATATTCTCTCCCAAAACAGTTTGTGGGTTCATTCCCATCTTCAAATTGCTGATTCAATTAAATAGCTCATAATAAAGACAAGTATCCGAAAAAAAAATTTAAAAAAAATATTAAATAAGTAATAGTTTTAGGAATAAGAACTTACATTATCCACATAAATCCAGATCGTGGAACTTGAATCACATAGTGCTGGTTGGCAACGAAATGTGATTTCTTTAAACACCCAATATTTCTTGTTAACCAAGCTCGATACCCCACCTGTGGAAAAATTCTCACCCCCCAAAGTTCTCATATTACTACTCTTACTCCACAGTTGGGGTAACGGCCATTCCTTCGTCTGGAAATTCGGGGTGAACGATCTCAAATTGCCACAGTACGTTCAGTTAACAATGTCCGAGATTGAAATAATGTAAGGTCAAGTCAAAAATAGCTACCACATAGATAGTTCAAGCCCCGTGTGATTCCCGGGAAATCCCGGGAATGAAGTCCAATTCCCGGGAATATAAAAAGTACAAAAATCTTATGATTTCCCGGGAAAGAAACCCTAGTCTCTAAGGTGGTGCAGATGGCACGGAGTGTCATTCTCTAATAAATGACACCCGAGTGGTGTGACTTTGTGATGTAATAAAATATTCATGTACAAAAATAAGAAACATTTTATAGTAATCTGTGTGTATAGCCAATTGTAATCATATAAAATAATGTCCGTAAATTTTTGGTTTTAAAGCGCTGTGTTATTCAATTCAAAGATCAAATCGAATTTCTAAAAATCTCAACTCAAATTTCTCATTTCGTTACCTCATAACAATCGCATAATAAGAGGTAGGGATTGCCTAAGGTAGAGATCTAAGGTAGACCGTGGCTCGAACGCTGAATTTGGCCCTTTGCTTAAACCAGGGATCGGCAATCTATGGCAAGCGGTACGATTCTCAGTGGCACGCTGCGCTATTATACAAATTTGTCAATTTTTGAGCGATTGGAAGTTGATAAGTTTGTGATGGACCTTCTTGACAAAAATCTTCAGAATTATGGACATTTCAGGAATCAAGTAAAAATCTGTGAAAGATTACTCTAAAGATAAATTTACAGCTAATATGTATATTATTGAATTCCTTTGCCAGAGAGAATCAATTGTTCGAAGAGAGAAAGTTGTGCATTTACACTTTTGGTTACAAATCCAAGTAAATAATCTTTCCATGTATGAAAAATACTTCAAGTCCACAAAATGCTCAGAATCGTGTCAAATTGAAAGTCAAGTCACAAATTATACCCCTGGTGTGATATGAAAGTAGAGCGGTGCAATTTTATTTAACTTTTTAATTTAATTATAATGAAGGGAAATTCTTTTTTTTTATGTTATCTATTTCTTATTTTAATAAAAATGTTTAAAAATACATAATGTACGTAAAATATATATATATTTTTAAATTTTTATCGAGAGAAGGTTACATTTCATGCTGTTTATTTTCATGTTAAGAAATATCTTAAAATGATGCAAAATTAATAAGCAATAAAACTGTAAATCTATATTATTGACCACTATTCTCTAACTCTGCATGCATGATCGCGTGATTTGAATTGTTTCAAAATTCAGCGTACCTAGTGTGTGGCATGAAGAATCATATAATTAGATCGGTTTGACACGCCACAACTAAACAAAAAAAAAAAGATTGCCGACCCCTAGCGTAGAAGTTCAACCTTCAAGTAGAAGCTCTTCAACCTTCAGTATTGATAAATATAATCATGTCTAATAAAATTGTTTTCATTTCTTTTTTTCTTCTACAACCATTTACTGAAAATATATTTACTCGCATTTTTTACCTAAGAAAAATATCCAATTTAATTTCTTGGCGCAAGTGTGGACAGCTATAAAAGAAATGTTAGAAATAAAAACAGTACTTAATATATGGAAGAACTTACCTGAAATACACACACATATAACGTGATAAGAAAAAACTAACATTTGCTATTTTTCACAGTATTTGCTCTACATATTCAAGCGAGCAAACAAAAAAATAAGCTAAAAAGCCACTTAAAAAACGATCATTTCCAATTACCTCTGAAACTGAAAACAACTAGCTCTTTGCAAGACATAACAAAGCATTAAAAATCAATGCAATCTCACTGTTTTAAGTTTTAAATAAAAAAAATTGCATTCCTCACATTTTGTTATGTCCTAAAAATCCGCATATATAGAAATAGGAAAACATGGGCGTAACCAGCATCTTGACAGAGAGTGTTTGAAAGGGACTCTAAATTATAGAGTTACTTAAAAATGGGAAGCTTCATGCAAGAATAGTTCGTGTCAATTTTATATCAAAATGAGACAGGTTACACATAAGAAGTGCAGACAAAAAATTTCAAAATTAAAAGCATTCGGTTTTCCTGGCACAAAAACTTTTTCAGTAGTTTGAAGGTTAAATTTCAAACATTATGATTTTTTGATACCTGTTCTCTTGTATTTAACCAAGAATTATAAATGTTATTTATTTATTTGTCAATTGCCTGGCCATTGACCATCAGGTCATTAGGCAAGAATTAAAAATATCTTCCATACTTCTCTTAGTTTTTGAAGGAAGGGGAAACATGCTACTGTGTTTATCAATTGTTTTTAATTAAAACAATATAAAAAAATTATTATTTTAAGCATGACAGTCTTGATCATGATTGCTATCGGGAGGGACTAGGTGTGCATGCTCATGCATATAAATGGCTTTCTGATACCTTCCTTATCTTTTTTTTTTTCACTGACAACTTGACTCTTCTCAATCAAAAGTCCACTGACCCTTGGCCTAAGGGATTTACAACTTTTACCTACTTTATTATTTAAAGTCAGATAAATATCCAAATCCTTTTTTTCTCTATGATTTTTGATTTCCCCATTTTTTTCTCTCATGTACAATTACAAGCATTATAGTTAAAAATTTAATGGTATTATTAAATATTTGATCGTTTTAATATTACCAGGAATTCAAAAAAGATTAAATATCAGATTTAAAAATGCCTCATTCAAATCTTTTTTGCCTTTTTTTTCACAAAATTTTTTACCGGATCCAAATATATATATATATATATCCCTCTACCAGTGGCGTAGCTAGTCCTGACTAGGCCTGTTTGAAAGTGGGCCTTTTTTCAGGTACCCCCCCCCCTTAACATTTTACGATTTTTTTGTTTACACATGTTGGGTCCCTTGTAGCTTGAAAGCCCCGTATCATTGATACGGCTGATACTCCTGCCCTTTACCCATAGTTTTTGGTACTTTTCAATAAAATTAATAGTTTTAGTATACTGAATACAAGTTCCTTGAAACATTAATGAAATTCTAAGGACACTTAAAATTTACATAGAGCAATGAAATTGTTAAAAGTTAATTCAATAAAACCTAGCCAAGTGAAAGCAGAATTTCATAGGTAGCAAGTTTGCTATACTTAGAAAGCAGGTTTAATTTCAAATGCTCGTTTAGAATAAGCAAGAGTTTACAAAAACTCTTTTAATTATAATGGATTTCAAATATTCTTACGAAAGTATTAAATCTTAATGATTTTAATTTAAACATGACTTTTTTGAAAATTCTCTAAAGGTAAACAGATGGAGCTTTATGAATGCTTAAAATTAAAATTTGAAGGAAAATAAAGAAAAGAAATAAAATATGCAAAAATGTAACTAAAATAAGCTATAATCTCCTATTGTAATACAGAAATGGCTAGTTTATATTTTCTGGTTTTCAAAAAGTTTTGTTATTGTTATGTTTTATTTGCTTATTTTTCTTGAAGCAGTGTCTTAAATTTTTTTTATTACAAGGGGTGATCAAATGAAAAGGTACGAAACGACATAAAAATGAAACAGTTAAATATTTGCATATTCCGCCAAGGGAGAATGTAGCGAGACATCTCGGGATGCCATTGGAGACTCTGACTGGGATCGGATCATGCGCGGGTGCCCGCATGCGCAGGAGAGAGCAAAGGCTCTTATAAAAAACGGCGTCCAAATGATGCGAGCACAGAATGACTCGAGCACAGAAAAAGCATTAACTCCGATGTGTACTGTGAGACACTCCGACGCCTACGCAGGTCCATCAAGAACAAAAGACCGGGGCTGCTCACGGAGGGTGTGGTTCTGCTCCATGATAACGCGCGTCCACACGTCTCCAGAGTCACACAAATGGAACTGGACAAGTTCCAATGGGAGACGTTGGACCATCCGTCCTACAGTCCGGACATGTTACCCTGCGATTTCCATGTGTTTGGTCCATTGAAGAAACACCTGAAAGAAAAGCGCTTCAACTCGGACGACGTACTCAAGGACACTGTGAAGGACTGGGTCTCGTCACAGCCACAGGAATTCTGGGAACAAGGAATCCTGAGGCTTGTTCATCAGTGGGATCGTTGTGCTCAGGCCTATGGTGTATATTTTGAATAAAGTCTATATTTGTACCCACCGTGTCGTTTCGTACCTTTTCATTTGATTACCCCTTGTATTTTTGAATCACTGAAGCAAGCTTTAGTCGCCATTAAAAGTTAATTATAATTAAATTTTTAATTGTAGATTCATCTTAATATGAGCCTTTGAAGGAAAAAAAGCAAGCATTTTTTATTCTTAATCTTATAAAGAAAGCTAAAAATACTATCTATAGTATTTAAATTTAAATGCATTTTAAAGCAAAATTCTCGGAAATTTCTGAATGATGGAGATCAAAGAGATTACAAGATATTTCTCAGAAGCGGTATTCTCCTAAATAGTTTTCAAATCACAATTTTTCCCTTGTTCTTCAGAATTACATAATGAAACGCAGTTGCTACATTTTTGAGATACTTTTACTTTTTCCATTGTTTTAATGTTTAAATGTTTTAATGATATTATAAGGTTTTATATGTGATGTAACTCACTTTCATATATATAATTCATGTGATACATTTGCAAGATTTCCTTCATCAATCACGCATAAAATAATTTTTCATGTTAATTTAACACATACACTTGCCTCCGAAAGTCTGCGTACAGGCAATCATCTTTCATATCCATGTAAAAATCACTAATTAAATGAAGTCTTTCTGAATCAACACTATTTATTATTGATTCATCTAAAGTCATTAATTCAAATAGTATAAGCAACAATTACCTGAATATTGCATAAAATAATACAAATATTTATAACTTCAGAATGACACAAATCGTGTGCGTCAAAAGTCTGCGTACACTTGAAAAAACCTTTAGAATAATGGATTGTAACTAAAAGTTAATACTTTTTAAGCAATTCCGTCTTTTCTACAACACTTTCATAATATTTGGCAGGGATTTAACTAACTTCGTTGTCTCATCTGCGGATATTTTGCTCCATTCTTCTACTATGGCAGATTTGAGCATTTTCTTGGATGTTATTACGTTTTCCTTGATTACTCACTCGAGTAAATCCCATAAATGCTGTATTGTGCTTAGGTCTGGGGACTAGGATGGCCTACGGGATTGGTTTGGGGCATGTCAGAACAGCCACGGCTTTATAATGGGAGTGATTTGCTCTGTACCTTTGTGCCGCTGAAAGTAAAAATCATCACTCACCGCAAATTTCTCGGTACTTTCCCTGATATTTTACTTCAATAAGTTAAAGTAATAATTTTTGTACATTGTTGATTCAATAAATTACAGATTACTAGCCGAAAGGCTTCCAATGCACCCCCAAACATTATGCCTCCTTCGCCATGTTTGATAGCCGAAAAAGAATTATTTCTTAAGATCTGTCCAGAAATTTTTGCAGGCATATTTTTGTTGTTTTTGATGCCAAATTACAAAAAAATATTTTCAATTGAATATATTACATTTTTCGAATAATTATGTCTTATTTAGACGTTTTTTGGCAAAGGTCAAAGCTCTTAGCTCTTTTCACTCGAAAGATGAATGGTTTCTTGAGTGCAACTCGACCATGATAGTCACCTTTTTCAGATCGCTTCGAATTGTGGTTAAAGCCAAATTTTTTTGCAAGATCTCAGCTACACTTTTAGCTATTTGTGAAGCTTATAGTTTTAGATTTATTTTTGTAGAGCGTATTACAAAGCAAGATTCTCGAGGTGACACTGCAGACGGGCGGCCGGATCTTGGCGTGGACGTTAAAATTTTAGTTGATTTGTAGTTTATGAACTCTTTTTGAATCAATGAATGTCTCCAATTAACAGTTTCAGCAATTTCTTTAAAAATTTCCCCCTTTTCTGAAGATTTCTGATGATTTTTTTTCAATAATATATATATATCGATCTCTATTCTGTTGCCTGCCATGGAACCACAAAAATTTTCAAATCTCAAAAATCCTAAATAAATTGTAAAATAAGCGTATAATTATTTAAAAACATGATTTAATGCAATTATTTTACAATGAAAGGTCTTTAAAAGCTCTATTTTGTAATTGTACTCAGACTTTTGGCGCGGATGGTTAGTGATTATTTGATGGTCATTCTTGTTTTTTTTAACACGCTTTTATAAGTTTCACTTGCATGTAACGGAATCTTAGAACTCGATTTTTTCCCACTAAAAAAGATCGGATTCATTCGAAATTTCGCACACTTGTCAAGGACCGATGACAATACAATAATTTCATAATTTTGTTCCATTGTCCTTTTCAGGATCGTCAGGAATAAGGATAATCAGATTTGGCGACAATTCCTCATACTTTTTCCAGATTTGGCGACTTGTTGCATATATAGTTTTAAAATTTGGCGACTAGTTCCATATACCATTTTCAGATATGGCGACTAATTTCACACATCATTTCCAGATTTGGCGACAAATTTCAGATTTTGCGATTAAAAGAATAAGGTGTAACCCTAAAGGGAGTGTTTTGAATTTAAATCTAATTATATGCATGTATAAAATACACTTGCGTTAATAGAAATAAAACAAACAAAAAAGTGTTCTGTGTGGGAGAAAGTGGAGGGTGGGTGTGTGTTAGCAATTTCAAACCATAATATAAACATTTTTTCTGAAAATGAAAATAAAAAAAAAAGGCTCGTGCATGAGAAAAAAAATAGTTTATGTTCTGACTGCTAAATATTTTTATTTTTATGAAGCAATACGCTTAGAAGTGATGATACGAATTAACATTATAGCAATGCGTTAAAAAGGGGATAATTTGATTGACTCTTAATATTACCATGTTTTTTCACTCTCTTTCTTGAATGTCTGTCCGGGTGGAATTTTGTAATTGATTTTAAACTGTTTGACTTTCCGTTGAGTTAGAGACTTGAAATTTGGACCACAGCTCAGAAGTGGATCACAGTGCGTGAAAATGTGAAGAAAAAAAAAACGAAAAGAGGAATTTTATACTTTTTGTGGTACATTAAAATATTTTTTAATTTGAACTTTTCTACTTAACACACTTTTAATTGTTTGACCTGATCTTTTGAGACGGAATCTAACATATAACGATACGGGAGTCATCCGAGGCCCCGTAAACGGAGAGAATAAATATATTTCAGACCCTTTAATAAAAAATTCATTGAAGAGCAAGACTAATTCCAGCAGCCACGTAATTCCGGCTCCAAATAAAACACAAGGATAAATTCAACAATGAATAAATGATAGTTTAAAAAACTAAAAAACACGCTTTTATTGTAGTTCGAACTAAAAAATGAAAAATAAATTATAGTTTGAAAAAAAACTAAAAAACACGCTTTTATACTGAATCGAACTAAAAAGTAAAGAAATAATTCTTAATAAAGAATAAAATGATTAACGAGAAAATTAATGTCATTGGGGTAAAAGCGTGGGGTGTTCTATAAAAGTATCAATTGTTATAATTTCTAACTTACATTCCGAAAAGCTGAATTAGTGTAAAAATGTAGTACAAAGCACCCCACGCTTTTACCACAATGACATTCATTTTCTCGTTAATCATTTTATTCTTTATTAAGAATTATTTCTTTACTTTTTAGTTCGATTCAGTATAAAAGCGTGTTTTTTAGTTTTTTTCAAACTATAATTTATTTATATTAAGGTGATATTTGTTGCTTCTGTTTGAATAAGGAAATTTTGAAGAATCCCTGACAGCTATCTTGATTTTCTAAAGCGAGATTTTAATAGTAATTATAGCCTAAACACGTAAGATGATTGTCTGTACGCAGACTTTTGGAGGCAAATGTATGTGTTTTATTTTTATTCTTTTAATATTTAAAGTAATAATTGAAGAAACAAAACATAAATGACATCACTTCAAAATTAAGAAAGTCAAAAAAGCTTTAAAATCCCTGACGTATATTAGTAGCTTATTTTTATGAATAAAAAAAAAAAAGACAGCGATATTGAGGTGAAATTATCACAGATGTTTTGGGAGGATACAAGAATTCAATAAATTTCAAAATGCGAATAGATAATATAATTTTTTGGACGGTCCCAAACACTAAGTAAACACGTAGTAACGGAACTTCAAAATATGATTTTCAGACAGCGAAATTCAATAAGTTTTATGATGGGGCTTTTCAGACATTCACCCTTGACCTTCAACGGCGTGATCTTTTGGCCTCTTGAAAAATGGAATTTCCTATTGCATAGCTGTAAACGACCCAAGCAAAATTTTAAAAGATAATAATGCGAGGCAACGGGTAAAAAATTCTTCGGTAATAAATATTGTTTGGGTGTACATTGACTCTGTGTTTAAAAGTCCCTCACATATTTTTTTGTATGATGGAAACAGGAAAGTGCAGCATTGAGTCGAAGGTATTTTAAATTATTCTTTTTAGAAAATATGTCCATTTTCAAATAATTTCCTTAAATACGTTCAGTGATCATAAAATAAATTACTAAGTATAAATTATACTTCATATTTGATCAATTGTTTAAATTACAAAGGTATTTAAAAAATTAAATTCACCTAATCAATTGATCCTGGTCTTCTGATTGGTTAGTTATTCACTTAATTAATGTATTGCATCCATATTTTTTCTTTTTCTTTTAACCATCTGCAAGGTACCCTTTCTTATGCTATATTTCTTGTGTGTTTGTATACATTTATTAAGTAGCATCCTAAAGGTGCACTAAAAAACATTTAGTTCTTGCCCAAATATTGGAGGGACGAATCGCATCAGAACTATTTATCCTGAGTACAATAATAGAACATTATTCATTTACAAAGAAAATGGTTATTAGTACACCCCCACCTTCATTATAAATGTTTTATGGTGTCTTTAAACAAGAGTCCATTCTTTGTTTTAATAAAAAATGCTACCGGTTTCCCGAAATTCATGATAATACGGCAAACCAGTGGCGCACACAAGATTTTTCAAGGGGGGTCCAGGGTCGAAAGTCCATCATTCTTGTAATATCCCAACACATCACCAAACATATTCTTTTGATTTTGTCGATTGTCAGGAACAAAAGACAGTAAAAAATAAACTACTGAATAAATACTGAATAAAAAATGGTTATTAGTACATCCCACCTTCATTATAAATGCTCTATGGTTTCATTAAATACGAGTCCATTCTTTTTTTTTATTAAAAAACGTTACCAATGTCGCGAAATTCATGATAATACGGCAAACCAGTGGCGCACACAAGATTTTTCAAGGGGGGTCCAGGGTCGAAAGTCCATCATTCTTGTAATATCCCAACACATCACCAAACATATTCTTTTGATTTTGTCGATTGTCAGGAACAAAAGACAGTAAAAAATAAACTACTGAATAAATACTGAATAAAAAATGGTTATTAGTACATCTCACCCCTTCATTATAAATGCTCTATGGTTTCATTAAACACGAGTCCATTCTTTTTTTTTATTAAAAAACGTTACCAATGTCGCGAAATTCATGATAATACGGCAAACCAGTAGCGCACACAAAATTTTTAGAGGTCGAAAATCCATCATTCTTGTAACATACCCAATACATCACCAAACATTTTCTTTTGATTTTGTCGATTGTCAGGAACAAAAGCCAGTAAAATATAAATTAATGAATAAATGATTAGCATTAATTAATAAAATTATTATTAATAGCAAATACTTAATTAAAATTTTCGTACTATATACATAGGATCATAATCAATCGAAAAAAATCAAGGGTGATGGGGGGGGACCCGTTGAGCCCCCCCCCCCTTGCGTGCTCCACTGCGGCAAACATTTTACTGTCTTCAACTAAATAATTTTTTCCATTTAATTAGATCAAAAATGGATTTTTTCTCTTCTATTTCTGAAATGTGAATGTTTATCATTTGGCAAAAAAAAACAAACAAAAAAAACCGGAGAAACTCAAAATTTTGAGTGTACGTAGGGGTAACAAAAAGTTTTAATAATTGCTAAGAAATAACTGAGATACTGAACAAAATTTATTCTAGATGTTAATTGTTATTTACATTCGTAATGTTGCAAAATACTGCTATTAATGTGGATTTATTTGGTTTCAGGAAGCTGGAGATGGATTTATTTGCAATATGGAAAAGTTATAGATTCAATGTGATTAAGTTCCTTCATTTGAAAGGTTACAGTGCCCGACAAATCCACGATAGAATAATGGCTATTTATGGAATTGATAACCTGTCATATATGTCACTGTTGTGAGGTGGAGAAGGAATTTTCAAACAGGCAACATGTCTCTCACAGATGAATCAAGAGGTGAAAGACCATTACTCAAGGATGCTGCTGCTACTTCAAAGAAAGTGGATTTTATCCTATTTTACTTCAACCTATATTTTATTTCGAGTTCAGCAGAAGCCGTAACCCTTATTCGTAGCCAACTATATTCCATCTGAATCGCGGGCTTGAGTCATGTTTTCCCTAAAGATTATCGCGTGAAATAAAAAGGTTTCATATATATCGAAATAAACCTGAAGCTAATCTAAATTCCTTCATAGATCAGAAATTACTTCAGGTATGTGTCATACTCATAATTTAACCATTGACAAAAAATTGGGTAACCTTTGACTAATTTCAAACCCTGTTGCCGTAGTTCTCATACAACTTCCAGAACGAAGTTATTTCAAATAAAACCAAGCATGGATCAATATTTAAATTAAAATGCGACATTTACATTTCTATAAGCCTTTGACGCATACATTCATTATAACACAGTTAATTTCATACAATAAATTTCTTTTTATCACTCTGAAAATTTTTAACTTAGAAAAGAACTCAAAATCGATCAATCAAAATCAAATTATCAAACAAAACCAATTTCAGCAATTTAAAATGTATTTATAATCAGATTTATTTAATTACTGCTAAAAATTTGGTTTGAATCGAACTATTGCATAATTATTTGAACGTGCTTATTTTTTCTCTCTGTCTTTTTATTTTAGTTGAAAGGTAAGTCAGGGTCCTAATGAATCTTTCTGCTCATTATATACAATCCATCCTAATCTTTAATGTTACTATAAAGTCGGCGGAGGATGGGGTGGATTTTCAAACGGGTGGCGTTCTCCGACTCGAATGGCCAGTTTGTTAGCTGTGCTCTTTCCTCCCTTAGGGCCTTATTTACTGCTTTAGTTGTTTAAGTCTATAATCGGCTTATGTCTTCATCCGTTATTTCGAAAATGGCGAAATAGTTGTGATGTCCCGTCGGTATTAAATCCATTACTCCGAAGGTCCTGTGCGTTTAAATTTGAATGACATTATATATCTTCTTTTCTGTTTCTTTTTTCGTTAAATTTTAGATTCAGTTTCATACTTCCCTCCAGTTTTCTTTTTTCTCGACGAACCGATATTGAACGTACAATTTTTTATTTAATATTTTGAAGGGAACATATTTTGCCAATGGTAGGAGATAAGCCCGTGTTAGGTTTTCCTTTTCGAATAATTCTAGCCCACCTTTGAATTCCATATATAATGGTCGTTCTAGTTAAACACACAAAGCATGTTACTCCGAAAATATTTGTGATTTGGCCAAGAGAGGGTGACGCGTAGCTGTGCTGGCGATAAGACTAAATTGCGCAAAATACTTGAATTCTCCAAGACAACTTTGTTGTGTACAGCAACTATTGGTAATAACAGAGGTGCATAATGGATCCGTCCAAGCAAACAAAGCGTAGCATAATTCCTTTAAAAAAAAAGGATGCATGAAGGCTAATGAAATTCTTAGATGAATAGGACTATAGGATCACATGGGAATGCGGCTTGAGCTTTTGATCCGATTCCAGAAGGACGGGAGACCATTCTTAGAGCTCATTGTGACTATTGGTGAAGCATGGTGGCACCATTACTAACAGGCCAGCAAGAGGAATATTCATCACCTAGAAAGGTTCAGCCATCTTCTGTGGCAAGAAAGTCATGTTGCCCTGGTACTTGGATATTCAGGGATTACTGATGCGGAACATGATGCACATCAGGTTGAAAATCAACTTTCAGCATTATTGAAACTTTTTACAAAACCTTCGAATCTTAAACGCATTCGACCAGGGGAGCTATTACAAGGTGTGGTTTGCTTTATGATAATACAAGATTGAAAATGCCAACGTAACAAAAAATACGACTATTTTCCGCTGAAAAGAGTGCAAGATCATCCACCCTATAGTCCTGATCTATAGCGATTACCACGTGTTTGGCTCCTTAAAAAACGCCTGAAAGGTTAGAGCTTCAACTACAGTCACGTGGTATATGACGCTGTGGAAGAATGATTGTATTATCAACCTTCGTCTTTCTTCACGTAAGGTATAGAAAAATTTGTATCACATTGGAACATTATTTGTGATTATTTGTGTGCCCTCTCGAAGTCTCATTATTTTCCTTTCGATTGTTATAGTGCTAATTTCTCAATAAAGTATCTGTAACATTTCAAACATCAGATTGGGGTTTGAACTACCCTTATATATGCAGTTTCTTATTGAATGTAATTGTAATATGTGTTTATGTCACGAAGCAATTTCTGAATTATCGAAATTTAATGATGAAAATATAAAATGCCGTTCATTAATGTTTCTTTAACGCGGATACAAAGCTTGGAAAGATGTTTTGTCTTTTATTCTTATTCACTTATAGAGTATTATTTCGGTCCATTATAGTTATTCTTATCAGATTATTGTGCAAGTCATAATTTTAATGTCTTTTTAGATTCATTAAATGCTTTGAAATCTGCAATTATCCGATTATTCCTCTCATTCATTAGTCATTGGCACATTTAAAAGATCACTGAACTACAATCGTAAAATATTTATTTGTTCATATTTGTTATAAACCCTTCCAATTGAGATTAAAAGGGGATGAAATAGTCGACACTGTCGAAAAATTAGAAATTAAATCATTCCATTCTTACCATCGCTATCGTAATATTTTTAAATATTTTAAAATAGTTATCCATGATCAATGGTAGAGCGAGAGAGAGGCGTGATGGAACACTGAGTTTATTATTCGAGTTGAATCACATTAAAACTCTCATTTCCTGCTTGAATGCTTTATTGTGTGGATGACAAAACGTTACTCTTAGCGTCTTTCAATAGAAAATATATCAGATTTCATCACAGATAACTTTTTAAGAAAAGATTTTTCAGTATGCTATTGCATGCACCTCCTAACTATGAAGCCCATTTTGACTGAATATCCTACTTTTAATTCAGAGCATATTAAATATTTTAAATCATACACTTTAAACTTCGAAACTGAATTGGAAAATTATCTGGCTAGGCATAAATTTTTTTCTCCTAGACCAGGAATGGCGAACCAGTGACACGCGTGCCATTGATGGTACGCGACACAATATTTTGGGTGCGCCACCGATCAAAATGGCTTGCATTTTAGTCCAAAATAACATTTACTATGAAGTTATCCTTATGAGGGATCTCATTCGCGCTTCTGACGCTAAACTGCATGTTTTCATAAACTATATTATTACAAGAAACTACAAGTACGTCCGAAACATAAAAAAAATATCAAATATTTAGATTTAAATGAGAAACCATACAAGGAAAAAGTTATAGAATTTATTTCCGCAATTGATTCTTCAATCAAGGAATTTTCAGCGAGTTTTTCTCAGTTCAAAAAATTATCGGATAAACTCAGGTTCATTATGTACTCTGATGTGTGACTACATTTGATAATTTCAACCTTCATGATTTCAACCTTGTCCCAGTTCGACTGGTTGGAAACTGAAGAATTTAAAATGCAACTGATTGATTTCCTGTGTAGTTGGATATGGATTCAAAAATTTATTAGAACAAGGAAAAAATTGGAATTGATATAAAATAAAAATGCCAGTAATGAAAGTTTGGAAACATAGAATTCTATTCCAGAGACATTTAGCAGTTTGATGAAGCTGACTCATGTTATTATAACCACATTTTCATCCACCTAAGCCTGCGAGTCATTATTTTCAGAGATGAATAACGTTAAAGACTCGTTTAGAAACCATTTGAAAGATGACTCCAATTCAGCATGAATTATACTAAAAGTAACATCTTACTATAAGTTATTTGTCATCTAATCTTCAACAACAGAAGTCACATAAATGTTACTTTAATTTGAATTACACGTATATATATATAACTAAAAAATTTACTATTATACAGTGCAAAATGCATTTTTTCGTACTGAATGAAAAGTTTTGAGTTGTTAGTAATTAGTTTAATTATTTTCCCAATAAGCACAAGTCAACATTATTTTGCAGCATGTCTATACATCATTAAACATTTCTTTAGGAAAAAATGGCACGTGGATTCATAAAGTTTCGCCACCCCAGTCCTAGACACTTGATTTTATAAAGGACTGCATATGTTTTCTTTTTACAGTCTGTCTTGTAAAATTAGATTTAAAAAGATTTTTTTATAAAGTGGAATTTTTTATACTTTGCTTTGGGAACAAGATGTCTCGTTTGGAAATGGTATTAAAAACTATCGATCCTGTCGAGTTATAAGTGGAATAAGCTTTTGATTAAAAGCTTTCATGTCATTAAATCCAAAAATTAGCTATTTAAATCTTGTAACTTAGAGAAATTGGAGCTGCTTTATGATGGAAACATCTAAAACAAGATTTTTCATTATTTCACAGTAAAAATGTTAATCATTTTTGTGAAATTAAATTCTCTTAAATTTTTAAAAGTGTCTTTAACACTGTTGATTTATAATGGCAAATTTGCAATTATAAAATAATTTTCAAAGTCATCTTCTCACTTTAGTTCACATATCTAGATAAACACTCTTTGGTCTATTTATATCTGTAACTTATATTATGAACATTTCAGTTAAAAAACAAGCAAAAAATGATATAGCATAAAAATACAAGTGAATCATTGGATTAAATTTGAAATATACGAAATTCGTCACAATAGTAGGGTCGGATTTGCATCTTTCTACGAGCTAGGCTGAAATAATAATTTTGCAACCCTTTTAAAGTTGATTCAAATGCTCAGTTAAGTTTTTGTTAATTTATTTGGAAAAATAGAATTACATATTTGAAGTCTTAAATTGAAAAATTTGCAGTTGTAAGGTTATTTTTCCCCTGATTATTGCTCTTCTAGGTCGTTGCCTGTATAATAACACTATGGAAAAACTGACGCTTCACAAGAGTGGCTTACATTAATAACGAGAAGCTTTAAAAGTGATATGAACGTTGCACTACAAAGCTGCAAGAGGGTTATTGGGAGACGGACCTCATGAACCATGGTCAAGAGCAGGGGTCGGCAACCTATGGCACGCGTGCCAGATGTGGCACCCGGAGCAATTTCCAGTAGCACGCCACCACTCTACAAAATTATAAGATATATACTATATATAAAGCTAAATCGTTCTGTCTCTCCTTTCATCCCCTCGTACATTTTTATATAAAGGTTATTTTTCATTTTCGATTTTTTGCCATAAAACGATTCTGCTGAATCAGCTTGCTTGTAGTTTGTATGCTTTATGTAAAAGAAATCATCTTCGGTTTAAATGTGACTTACTATTAGCATTAAATATTCAACACAAATAAAAATTATTGAGTAATACTTGCAAAATTGAGAATCATTCATCACGGCTCTGTAAATAAAAAAGTAAGTAGTTTGTCTTTTACCCACCAAAAGTTTGGGCATCGACGGAAAAAGAAAAAACAAATGTCTTATGTATAAATCAAAATTCTGCTTAACAGACGTTTTTCATCGAAAATATATTAAACAAAAATAGTTATTCCATCAACATATTTAACTTGGATTGGAAATAAATTCGGTGAAAAGAAAACACACAATGATGTTTGTTAATTAGGCAAGTGAATCAGATTTCATAACAAAGGCCCTTTTTTAACTAAATATTAAGAGAAAATGTAATTTTTTGAGTGCTGTGCCAAAGAAGTCATAATTATTTTATGTTTTACTTTTGGAGCGAATTAAGCTAATAGAAATAGATATTAGAACACATTTTTTATGTTTCTATTAGTCACGCTGATATACGAATACCGAGTATGAATTCAGTCGAAAGTTAAATTTAGTTTGATGCACGACGTGATTTTTTGGTCACTTTTAACTTTGTCACGTTGTGTTAGTTTTATTGTGAAAATGTGTATAGTGTTTGTTTCATCATTGTGTCAGTTAATAGTTACATATTGAATCAAATGGCGACTAAAAAAAGAAAGCTTGATGTTCGCGATTTCCAAGATTCTTGGACTAATGAATTTGGATTCATACAACAAAAAGATCACGCTGTATGTGTGCTATGTCGCGAAAGTGTCGTATGTCGTACGTCAAGTGTATCAGATTCAATTCAAACTAAACACCAGATTCAATTGTATTTTCAAACTAAACAACCAGACCACATTTAAGAATTCTGATGAGAAATGTGAAGTTTTTTAGAAAGAGCTATTTCTGGATATAAAAAGGAAATTACATTTTTGTGTCAAACAGTTGGAGTCAAACCATTAGCGACAGAATGTAGTTTCGTCATTGCTCATTGTTTAGCAGCCAAAGGAAAACCTTTTACAGATGGCGAAAATATAAAGGACACATTTTTAAAAAGTACTGAAATATTTATTATCACGAATTCAAGAAATACCTGCTTCTGCGCGAACTGTTGAAAGAAGAATAACATAAATGGCGGAAAATGTAACTGCAAAACAAAATTCAGGTTTACAAGAAACTGTTGCATTTAGCATTGCTCTTGATGAAAGTAAAGACTTGAGTGATGTTGCACGCCTTGCAGTAATTGCACGATATTGTGATAAAAATCGAATTTATGAAGAATTATGCAGTATGATTCCTCTGTCTGGTACAACTAAAGGCCAGGATATTCTTTTTTCATTTATAAATCATTTTGAAAGAAAAAATATTAATATAAATAAAATATTTTGTGTAACTACTGATGGCACTCCTGCAATGGTTGGCAAGGAAAAAGGATTTGTCAAACTTCTAGAAAATCATATTGGACATAAAATATTGAACTTCCATTGCATAATACATCAGGAAAGTTTAGTTGCCAAAATTTCGTCTCAGCGCTTAATTTCTGTAATGAATACTATTGTTAAAATAGTTAATTTTATAGTGTCTCGATCTTCATTAGTACACAGACAATTTAAATCTCTTTTAGAAGAAATGGAAAGTGAATATAGAGATCTTCCCTTGTACAGTCATGTCCGTTGTCTTAGTCGTGGTAATGTATTGAATACGTTTGTGTCATGCATGGAGCACATTCAAATTTTTCTTAATGATAAGGGACAACATTTTCCCGAATTAGACGACAAGGAATGGTTATGTAAATTGATGCTTCTGACAGATATAACTAAACATCTCAATGAGCTAAACTTAGGATTGCAAGGAAAAAGTCAAACAGTACTTGAACTTTTTGAATATTGGAAGGGCTTTGCTACAAAATTAAATATATTTTCCTGTGATATTAATACTAGTATCTACAAATACTTCCCAAATGTTAAAGCGCTTGCAAATACATCAACCGTAGACAAAGATGAACTTCAAATTTACGTTGAACCACTTAAAGAGGAGTTTTCTAAAAGATGCAAAGACTTTGAAGCTTGTAGGGCCATATTTTCTTTTCTAATCAAACCTGATTTAATAGACCCATTAATCGATTTGTCAATTTTTGAGTGGATGGAAACTGATAATTTTGAAATAGAACTTATTGAATTAATATCTTCAGAATTATGGAAAACAAAATTTACGGAGTTACGGAAAAATTAGGAAAATAACTCTAGCAATAAATCGACAACTATTTTAATTTGCTGGCTGTCATTGCCAGAAAGATTTAATTGTTTGTAAAAAATAGCTTGTGCCCTGCTTTCCGCTTTTGGTTCCACATATCTATGTGAACAAATTTTTTCTCATATGAAATATATTTTGAGTCCACAAAGAAATTGTTTAACTGCTGAACATTCTGAATCCTGTGTCAAATTGAAAGTAACGAATTATACCCCTGATATTGCGACATTAAGTAGATCTCTGCAGGGAAAATATTCTCATTAAAATTTTAATTTTTTATTTAACTTTGCTGCATGAACACTTATACTTTATGTTGTTTATTTCTAGTTTCATAAATATTTTTAAGAATGCATAGTTATATACAATTTTAATTTTTGATTTACATTGAAAAACAGTCATATTTTAAGTTTTCCTTAAAAATTCTAAAAATATACATATTTATGTGCACAGTTTTAACATTTGTATTTATATTGAAGTAATAGTATTTTATGTTTATTTTTATGTCAATAAATATCTTTAAATGATGCATAATTAGCATATAAGTAAATTTGTATTTTTGGCCTCTATTTTTCCTAATTCTGCGTGTATTATCGTGGGAATCAAATTGTTTCAAATATTTGCTATTGCTTGGCACGCTGAATCATCTTGGTAGGTTGGTTTGGCACGCCGCAGCTGAAAGGTTGCCGACCCCTGGTCAAGAGACTAAGATGACACTGAGCTGGCACCCCTTCTCTTAACTTCCCCACCGCGCCAAAGGGAAGGTATTTGAGCCCTCTACACCTCAGGTCTTCAGTGGTACTAGGCTTGAACTCATTATACGCCAGCCACGAGTCCACTCACTTGACCACCAGGCTACCGTGGCCACACAAGAAGTAATTACTAATAATAAAGATAATAATTATTCTTAATAAATAGCAATCATTAAGTTTATTACTATAATTGACTATGGAAACTTTATTTTAGTCAGACAATTTATAGCTTAAGATTGCAACTTAATACCATTTAAACAGAAAATTCTTATTTTTTATCATATATATATATAATAATAATAATAATTTGAGTATCACAATTTGGCAGTATGAAGGATTCCTTAATTAGATCATTATTTATGATAAATGATGTTTCCTTTGGAGGGGATTGACGAGGCAGTCCTGTGATTATTTTGATCTGTTTTATTCCCCATCTTGAAACACATAAGCATGTTAAACATAAAGCATGGAATGGACGACACAATACAGAACAAAGAAAACGAATGCACAATGAGCTGCAGCCGGCTACATGTTGAAGGCAGACAAATAATAGAAGAGAGAGAGAGCGGTCTCTCCAGAAATCTCAGTATTTATAGGCAGTCAAATCACATGATCTGAGTGGGTGGATAGATGTAGTTCAAAATACTCTCGTTAGGCGGCTGGCTAACTTATTACTAAAACGTGGGTCCTGAAGGGATGGACCATAGGTAATTAAAAGATATTAAAAAGGATTATATTACTGAGACTATTACATGTAAATATATATACGATTAAACTTTAACACCTCAAACTTTTCAGTATCACCGATTTTAAGAGTGTAGGTTATTTAATAGAATAAAAAATAAGTTGATTTAATTAGGATATCTTGAAAATTGATCTAAAAATGAGCCAATAATCAAAAGGCAAATACATTTGATAAAAGTAATTAAGAATAAAGAAGTAATTAATACTGCCCACTACAATAGAAAGGAATGGAATAACTCCTGCCATTAATCAATGAGTGTTATCAAATATTGTGCAACATTTAAGGAAAGAGGAAGTTCGGAATATTTCTGATATCGAAGAGAGTTTTCAAGCAGCTATTTAAAAATAATGATTAGTCGCGGTTAATCAAACTAAGCAAGTCGAATAAAAACAGAGAGAGACTATACTTTGTCTCTTCTTTTGTATATTTTACTTATAAAACTTAAAACTCTTAAGGTGTTTCGTATTACAAAATACGTGTTGCGATATTGCACAAATAAAGCTAAGAAAAAGAGATCTCTGAGACTCAAAATCAGGGTTCGGCAAACTTCGGAGAAAGAAAAGGCAATTTTCATGTGAAAAGCAACTGACGTATTAAACAGCTATTTCCAGTTAAAATCGCTTAACACGAAACTGAAGGGGCTGAAATGTTTTTTCGTGTTAAAGGATGTTGCAAAATAATCCATATATCAACAAATTTAAGTTTATTAAAAATTATTTTATTTGTATAGATATGTATAAATGCATAGATTTAATAAAAATCAATTAAACAAAAACATTCACAAGAACTTAAAGAAATTTAATACAAAATTTTCAAATTGTTTGTAAAACAAAACATTTATTGAGTTTTTGGAAAATAATCTGATATTTTTCTGTGCATTGTTTTTTTTAGCGTTAAATTGTCAAAAAAATCGTTCTATATCGTCCATTTTGTTATTAATTTCACCATTGGAATGGGCGCCTAAATAATGCTTTTCAAGACGTTCCTTATTTTGGATGATGTGGGAACAGAAGCTGCATTATTCATTTCATTTTCGTCGACGGAATCTGCATCAATGATATTTTTTAAGCTTTGAATAAGCTCCAAAATGTGTTTGTCTTTTATAATTGGCGCTGTACACACATTATCTACTGCAATGAATTCTTCCAATAATACAATAGGACAGTCTAATTCGGCTGGTTTTTACGGTATTTTGTTCATTCCCAGAAGGGAAATCTTTTCTTATTTAGCGATTTTCGGTTCGTGCTAAGAGAAAAAGAACACACATAAAAATACATAGTAGTTTGTCAGGACAGTTGTGTTATTTGTGTTAACTGATATTTCGTCTTAAGCGTTTCCTGTTAAACGTATTCCATTGTACATGCATAAGCGTGTGCAGGAGGGGAGAAGCACTTCGACAGTTGCCACGATCAAATCTCTATCTATCATTTTCTAATTAATATTTTTAATAATATTTAAGTAGTGTTTTGCCCAAATTAACATTTTCTATTCCGGTATTTCGGGCATCATGATTGCAGAGCATTTTCTTATACGCCCAGAACTAGATAAAGAGTCTGAAAAACGTGGTGAGATAAGCAAATTGTAGTGAAATGCCAGATTTTTCATGAACTCCTTGTAAAGACATCATCTCTTTATGTTCCTTTTCTTGTTATTTAAATTTTTAACTTTTTCTTTTGTTCCCATGTTAATTTGTCCTGGCTCTTGTTTTAAATGCTTGTTCTTATATATTTATTATTTATCATTATTCTTGGGTGATATTTGAGCTGTTTTATATGTTTCGACTGATCCTTCCAAAAAAGACATATGTAACAACAATATTTTCTATTTCTTCCAAAACTAAGAACAGTCGAAAATGTTTTTATTCCGTGAGTCAGTAGTGTAAGAGCAACTAGTGTCAAAATATCATAATGTAGGAAATAAAACTTTCAAGCTTCGTCAAAAAATCCCGTTAGCACTTTATTTTGAATTTTCATGCTTACACTGATAATTAAAATTGATACTGGTTGTTCTTTCATACATAAAAATCATTTCAGGACTCTTTTTATTAATCCTTAAGCAAGTCATCAAATATGAAATTAGCTTTGTATTTTCTATTAAGGATTTAAATGTACCTCTTGTACACTTACGAGTATTCTCAGATTCATGCATGCAAATAAGTAAACATTGCTGGAAATCATTTTGAGGAGCATCTTTCGATTGAAGCAATTATACAAGTCAATAGCACCTTTACTGTTGTAGAATTAATTCTAATATTCCATTTGTTTTCAATAAACTTTGTAAAATGGAAAACAGTTTAAAACAGAAAAAACTACTTTAAGCCAATCAGAGAGAGATGTTTAAATGTATACGTAAATACGGTTACTTTACTAATAGATAAACATAAAGAAGAGAAAACAATAGTTTTTAGCTTGCGTAATTATTCTTTTTATTAATACGTAGATAGAGAATTTTAAAAAGCTGCAATCGTCAAAGCAAACAGCTCGAGCCGCGATTTGCAAACCCCTGCCTTAAATGATAAACACTTTTTACTTGTATTTTTAAAACACTTCATAAACAAACAGCGAATATTAATTAGCGAAAATACAAACAACTAATTTAATATTTTCCCGAGATTTTGTGTTTGTGAAAGGTTTAATCAGGGGTGTAGTTAATGCCAAATCAGCCGTATTCATGATACGGGGCCCCCAAGCTTTGGGCTCCCCAAAACGTGTAAGCAAAAAAAAGCAAAAATTTTAAGGGCCTTCAGAAAGGAAATCCAAGGAACTTCATACAGGGCCCACTCAGGATTAGCAACACCAGAGGATTTAATACAATTTTATGATAAAGAAAAGGACTTATCGTAAGTATTGTTGAGCAATATGCAAAATAAGAATTCTCTTATGTTATTTAAAAATGTTGAAAAGAAAAGAAAATAGTATTAGGATTAAACTCGCAAAATAAACAGCATATTTTCATAAGCTGATAAACTCTAAGCTCAAAAACTTCCGTATCTGACAAAATTACTTAAGAAAAGGAAAGAAAAACTAGGTTATTGTGTTTTCACATTTTTTAGAGTATTTTTCAGTGAGCTCTTAGTCCTGTTTACTTCATGTTCTTAAGAAATATTTTAAAGTTTTCTTATCTTTATGTTTTTTATAAAAATGTTTTATCAACTTACCCTACCCAAGACTATCAATAATTTCATTGCATTTTTTCTTTGACTGATCATCGTATCTGTGACAAACAGCGAACAAACACAAATGCTTTGTAATACTATATTAACAACGCAATTAAAATCATGAAAGCCAAATCAGTTTAAGGTAACTAAGACGTGAAAATGCTTCAAATTTGCATTCTTTTATTTTACTTTAAAAAAAAATAGAGGGCAAATTCCTGCATCCACAAATGCATTATTTATGAGAATTCGATAAATAGAAATGCTAGAGAATTGAATTTTAAAATTGTAAGCAAATGTGATGTAACTATGATTCAGGTACACTTTCTACAAAATCCGTTTTGTATATAATATGTATTGTAAAAAATTAATTTTTCTATTCAAATAACATAATTTTTCTGTATTATACGTTCAAATTCTACATTTTTTATGCAAAAAATATGGAAAATTTTAATAATTAATTACAAAATTTTAAAATAAAATTTTGCTTTTTTTGAAATGATAATTATGTCTAGTTTTGCTTTTATAAATACTTAGCTTAGTTCTAAAATTATAAATCAAGTAGATATAGTACAAAGTGGATCTTGAGGATTATTCTAAATTAAATACACAGCTTGTAAAATAGACATTTCGTTTTTCTTAACTTCTTACTGTTAACATTTGAATGCTCATGAATAACTATACGTTTATAACTGTTGGTTTTACTTTAAACTAAATAAATATTCATACGTATGAGTTTAAAAACAGAGTTTCTTGTTATAGTATTTAAAAACTGAGTTCCATTTAAATTAGACATCAAACTATTTTTTAAATTCATCAAAGACATTTTCTTTGTGTATTTTTATAAAAATAAAAATATGTGTAAAGAATTCTGTAATAGCTTATAATGATGATGTTCAAAGGGAAGTAAAACTACTAATATTTATAGACATAAAATTTTAGTATCTTAAGCGGAAGAAGGTGTGAATCATTGATAACATGTGTTGACGAAGTAGGGAAAGAGTAATTAAAAATACTTCTAAATAATTTAGAATTTTAAACTTACAATTTAAGTACTGAGAAATGAATCAAAACAATCCAATTAATTATGGTATGGAATAAATTAATTATTGAATTAAAAAACATTATTTTTTACGAATTTATTTGCAATTTTCTCAAAATGCATTTTCTGGTGATTCCGGTACACTTTCCTCAAAATCTGATTTACCTGTATTGCTGATATTTTGCATATTATAAGATCCACAAATTTTGACAAACTGAATGAAATTCTTTTCAAATAAACATTCACAAATTTTAGATATAGCACAATTTCTGTGTGAAATTTAAAAGAAATTTAAATCACTAAATTAAAAAATTTTTAAATTTTTAGAAATTTATTTTTTAAAATTTTATTTAATTTATTTTATGGGTTGCTATGTTTTCAAAACCTCTGCAAAATTTTATAGCTATATATGCAGTGGATTTTATGTAGTGTACCTAAAGATAAAAACAAACCTGGAAAATAAAAAAAATAGTTATTGATTATTTATTGACCCCATACAGATTTATTTATAATTTAAAATAGATTTTTTTACATTGACAGGTACATAAATATACAGATAGTTTAACGTAAAATCTTTACTTTTGTTGCCTTTAATTTAAGTAAGTGAGAACACACCACATTTAAACTTGGTGTAAAAAAAGTTCATTTTTCCTTGTCGCAGACGTCACAGTTACCTTAACCCACATAAAATAATGAAGAGAGAATTAATCTATTCCTCTTAAACTCTTTACAGTTTCCAGTATTATTTAATTAAAATACGAAACAAATGTAACTATCGAGCCCTTTGATATTGAAAGGGAAATTACTATGGATTCTTAGCCTGAGATGTACAATAGAAGTAAAAAAGAAATCATACAACCGGAAATAGAGAAATAATTACAATATGCAATTAAAATAGATGTGCAGTCTATTAATTACATTTGAATTCTGAATTTACGCATCATTAACTCTGCGTCAGATATTGCCAAAATATAGTACAATAATACTTCCTCCTAACGGCCCAAATTAAACTTGTTTTATCTTTCTCCTCAACTGCTTCTGAAATGAATCTTATATAAAAAAAACTAAAAAAATGTAGCTCCTACATTTCTTAATTTATTTGTTCAAATCAACTTTGAGAAATGAGTTCAGACCGCTATAAAAGCAGAATCCATAGAACAGAATGGAATTATACTAAAAGAAGAATTAGAATTAAGATTGAGCTTCAAAATTTTCCCTCGAGAATCTTCCGTCAGAATCTCTCACAATGATTCATTATTTTTTTTCATATATGTATTTTCTTCAAAAGTTTCGGAACTTTTGCGTTCCGATCAAAAACGTATAATTGAATTCAGGCTAGCAAAATAAAGGCGGTATTCTTTAATGCCGATTTTCACATTCAAAAAGAAAAAGTAAAAGTCTGAACTAGTTTTGTTTGTGTATGTGTGAGCAAGATAAGCGATGAAAACGTTTTTCTTCATAATATCATGGAAATCTCGGGGAAATTTCGAACAGATTAGATATACTTAATAAAACCGATAAAAGCTTTTCCGAATCAAAACGAATTCTAATATACAATAGATTAGAAGAGTAACCTCAGTATATAAAAAAGCTTAAGACTTGATTGCGAATATTATTCACCAAACTTAATTAACCATTTTATTATAGAAACGTAGCCATATAAAAAAAATTAAGTAAATTCATACTTAGGTCAACAAAGAAAATTTTTATTTTAGTTACTTTTCATATTAAATAGTTACAAATATAAATATGTATATATGTTACCGGCAAAGTATGAAATGCTGGCATTTTATAGAATGCCTAACGTTTTTAGGCAAAGTATGAAATATGAGATTGATTACATACTTTGCCTAGCATTGTATAGAATGTCTAGGCAAGAAGAGAGAAATACATCCCAGTAAATACAATGGAAATAATTTAATGTTCCTTGAGTAACCCGATACCATTTGATCCACGGACCGGGGGTTGGGGATCACTGCTGTTTAATACTGACGCTTTCTTTAACAGGTTAAATGAGTGTACTTTTATTTTCTACAGACACATTATAGCTATTCAACTATTAATAATCTCTGGTTTCCTTCTTAGTAGTTATTTTAGCATTTTATGCATCAGTTATTAGCTTCTAGTAAGTAATTTTAGTTCAGAAAAAAAGTTTTTTTTTTTTGGCTGCAATAACTCGAATTTTGCCCAGCTCGTCGTCGAATAGTTGCCTCATGTCTATAGACCAGGGGTCGGCAACCTTTTAGCTGTGGCGTGTCAAACCAATCTACCAATTTGATTGATCGTATCACTCAGTGGGGAATTTTTGAAACAATTCAAAAATTGCCAAATTTGTTGAGTAATGCAAAAGGTCACTGAGAATTGTACCAAGTGCCGCATGTGGTACGTGGGCCATAGGTTGCAGACCTCTACTATAGACCATGATTCCTTCTCCTACACCAGGCATGTCAAACTCATTTGATACCACATGAACTATTTTATATTAAGATGAGGGCCGCATGTTTTCAATGTTCAAAAAATTAAACAGGAATTTTAGAATGGTTATATTCTTATTTATAAAACGCAATGTATTATATATTATACATACATAATCACTTAGTATTTCCTTTTATTTTTAAAATTATACATGTTTTATGTTGTTTTCAAAAAAATAAAAATAAAAGTTATAATACGAAATACAATTTAATATTTTTTTCAGAAGATATTTGACATAATTTGTTTTCTCTCAACACAAGTCATCAAAACTTGGTTGAGCATATTGAGCTGACGTAATTTTTAAAAAATGATGATAAATGTTTATCATTTAATCTTAGCCTTTCAGAATTTTGTTATTTTTCAATAAAGAAAAAGTTTCGCGCATAAATAAATGTGCATCCATAAACATAGCCATTCGTTACGCGTAACAAATGATAACATTTTCAGAAACCAATCTACAGATGAATATGTATAAAAAATCTAGAGTTTCAATTTCCAAACATTTTTGCTTCAGCAAAGAATCGCAACAGATTTCAATTAATTCCATTTGTAAGTTTTCATCAAAAATTTCAATATTGATAGATAGAGGTGAAGTTAAAAAATGTAATTGTAATTAAAACTTTTTAAAATTTCGAAAATATTTGATCGAATTCCATCTCTAATAGTTTAATTTGGTGAGAATATTCTGTAAATTTTAATTTAAGTGTGATAGATTGTGTCAATAAACTTGAAAGCTTTCAAAGTGAAATATTTTCTCTTTTTATTTGTAATAATTTATCTGTAATAATTTTTGTTTGAAAGCGTTAATATCACATAGCATTGCAACGAAAGGATTTTTGCCTTGAAGCTTAAGTAAAGTTGACTTGTAAGATCAGCTGAGAATACCAGAAATTTTCTCAGTTGATAATACTTCATCTTTTAATTCAGAATCTTTTTCTTCTTTCATCTTTTAATTCAGAATCTTTTTCTTCTTTCATATTTTAATTCAGAATCTTTTTCTTCTTTCATCTTTTAATTCAGTTTCTTCTTTAATATTTTAATTCAGCATCTCTCTCTCTCTCTCTCTTTTTCTTCTTTCCTATTTTCTCATCTTTTAATTCATCACATTCATAATTTTTTCTTTGTTTCTAAAAAAATAATGATTTCATCTAGAAAATTTTTAAAAAAATCGTTTTAACACTTCATGATTCGAAATCCATTGAACTTTTGTATAATATGGTTGACCGATAAATTCACATTCTATATTATCCAGAAAGGAAGCAAATCGACGATGCTAAAGTCTACATGCTCGAATATAGTTTACAAATTTACTGACTACTTTAAAACATGTCCAATATATCATAGTTCATGACCAAGATCAGTACTTGCTATGAAATAAAATACAATTGAAAATGTTTAAAATTATTATTACCATGCTGTTTTCTTGTTTCTTTTAATATCGCTGCTGCTTTAGTAATACTGATCATGGTAGGTACGCTATCAGTTGCAAGACAAGCCAACTTTTCCCCCCAAAGAACACTTAGTTTTAAAACTTCTTTAAATGCATCAAAAATATGTATTATGCATAATACATGACTCGACTCGACTATGATTCTCGACTATTTCATCACCTCTGCTGGTTACAGAATTTCGCGACTTACACCTCAAAATTTTTTTTTATTTGTGCTGGACATAATGCCGTTTTCTTTCTTTTTTTTCCTTCAAATTCTAAGCTGCACCCGAAATTCTCAAATTTTTGTGAAAAATGAATAGTGTAAGAGGGTATATCGATATCAAATTTTACGAAATTAAAATAAATTTAAAATGAAAACTAATAGGAAAGGAATAACTATTTATTTTATAAGTATTATAAACTTTTAATTACATGCATGCTTTCATAATTGATCTAAATACCACATCCAACAAATTTCTTTCCTTTCTATTCTAAGCTGCGCCCACTTTTCAGTAGCATCTACATTGGGAAAAAAGTGCGGCTGATTAGAGTAAATAAGGAAATTCTTCCACTTTAATTAAGCATTTAATAAATTCATCTTCAGTAAATGGTTTTGATCTGTGCTTACAATTAAAAGTGATAAAATATAACTAGTTTTTAATGCACAGTTGTATTGTCTTCAACAAATATAGATGGTTGCGGTAGCCTAGCGGTCAAGGTAACGAACTCGAGTCACACGCATACACATATGAGTTTGAGCCTTGTACTAATGAAGCCAATGCACGTTTTAAATATGTCGAGGCTAAAACTTCCTCCCAATGGTGTAGTGTGGAAGTTAGGAAAGGGGGTGCTAGCTCAGGTGTCGTCCTCGTCACTTGACCATGGTTCAAAACTATGAGATCCGCCACCAAACGCTCTCGAGTAACTGAACAGTGAGACGTTAATATTTACTCTAACTCAACAAATGTAGTGAATACATTTTTTTAAGAGTTAATTTCAATTCCAACACACAAAAAAAAAAAAAAAAAAAAAAACTCGCAAAGTATCGCAACATTTACGTCATAGTTTGTTTTTAAATTTGTGTCATAGTATCTCTTAAAATTATATTCCTTAGCAACTGAATTACAGTTTTTACATGTCAGGCACAATATTTTATGCTTGCTTTGGGCATAAAATATTGCAGTTCCCATTTTTCTTGAAAATTACGATGTTCATCTATTCTTGCTCTATTCTTGAAGATTGATAATGTTTTTATTGAATAACTTTTTAGTTTAATATGGATAAAATCCAAAATTCACTTTCATTCACAAACTATTGAGTAAACACTACATTTTGTCTTGGCCATCATAGGGTTTTTAAATTTTAAAAAATAATATTTCTAATGCTTCTGGTCACGCTGTTCGTCTACCACTGATTGGAAACTTCAAAGAGAAATAAAAGTCGCACGCACGATGAATCGTGAAATCTATAAAAAAATAATATTGATAAATGCATTCAAGAATTTAATAAAAATTAAATTAAATTAAAAAATATTAAAAATAACTTTCATTTAAAGGCTATTTCTCTCTCTATATATAATTTTTTTTAACATTTATAAATCTCGTGCACCACGCAATGTATAACAGGGGAGCATACAACACAGACAGAAGAGAAATGATTACAACACAAACATCCATGCATTCTCCGGGATTTGAACTCAGTCCTTACGGCACCAGAGTCAGCTTCACTGACCACTATACAAGATAGGCGGCTTATTTTTATAATTAAAAAGGATTTTTTTAAAAAACAATAGATAACAGAGAGAGATTAGTATGTTGTAAATTTTTGAAAGTTTACCGGAAATAAACTTCAAAATAAAAAAAAAGCCCTTAAAAGATTGATTTTGAAACTGTAATTAATTTTGTAAAATGTCTCCATGGACCGCAACCTACGTACTGGCGGGCCGCATGTTTGACATGCTTGTCCTACACCATAGCTTGTTCCTCCATTTTCAGTACAGGAAAAAACCAATTTTTTGTTGAAATAGTTTAAGTAAAATTGAGCATTTTGGCACTACTGAACAAACCGCAATAAAGTCTCGTGTCTTGCCAGGCAATATTCGGAATGAATCGAAGATGTATTTCATACTATACCGGTTTCTCATTAGGCATTCTATAGAATGCCTAGGCAATGTGTAAAATATGAAGCAATTCATACATTGCCGGCTGGTTTTAGGCATTCTACACAATGCCGGATTTCATATACTTTGCCGGTAACATATACATATGACAGAATCACAGTATTAAGTGACAAAATAGAAAGCGATTTTCCATTTTCATTTCTATATATGGTATTGGACTATTTTTTTTTTGTTACTATTTATTCATCAATCAGATTCAATTATTCTATAAAATAGTAAAGAAAGAGAACACTTTAAAAGAAATTATGCCATCCCAGGTGGGATTCGAACCCACGAGCTTTGAATTAGAAGTGCAACGCGCTATCCTTTGTGCTACGGGAACACAACGACAGATTTTCCTCTCTGTATATGCTGTTGAACTATTATTTTTGTTTGTTACTATTTATGAATTTTTTACTTTAATTAATGTACTAATAATACGTTAATTAATACTTTAATTAATGAATTTTTTTTACTTAAATTAATGAAAAAAGTATATTAACATCAAGCAGTAGCGCACACAAAAATTTTTCAAGGGTTTCAAAATTTGTCCATGGTTGAAAGTCCCCCAACTCGTATCGTACCTCAAGACAATACCAATTGATTTTTCTGATTTTGTCGATATTGTTAATAAAAAAACAGTAACAAATAAATTATTGAATTAATAATTAGCATTAATTAATAAAATAAAGTGTTAATTACAAGTATTTAATTAAATTTTACTTTATATATACATAGGATTATCAACCAACGAAAAAAACTCAAGTGCTTTGGAGGGTGTCCGGACCCCCAGGACACCCCCCTTGAGTGCACCACTGACATCAAGTGTCATCCACTACAAGTTCAAAAAATTGTATTTGAACTTGAATGGATGAATAGAAAGTATTTTATTAACGATTGAAAATTTGAACAATATATATAAATAAATATACAGGGTGTTCAGTCTTAATGTGACCCAATAGATAATTCCCGGACCGTTCGGTTTAGATATGCACTTCCAATTTGAAAAATTTTTTAAAACAGATAAAGAATGTTTTTACGTGCTTTTCGAACCAAAAAACCCAATTAGAAAAAAATTACAAAAATTAATTTTTATATGGTCCTAAGGTCCTATCACTTATATTTAGGAAAAGATGAAATACACAAAAACAAAGTAAACACAAAAAGTTTCATTTTATTACAATAAAAACTGGCCGAGTTATGGAATTTTGAAAATCGTATATTTTATGCATTTTCTGGACCATTTTCAAGAAGCTAGCAAGGGGCCGTCTCCAAAGTGAAATTAGGTGAAACTCTGCCAGGAAACTTTCGTTCTTGCTCGGCATTTTTATGTAAATTGTTTTTAAATTTAAAAGCATGCGTTAATAATACAATAATTGAGTACTTAAGAAATAAAATTTATTCTGTGTACGTGTAAAACATAGAAAAAATAAAATATTTTGGACGAAGAAAACATTTTAAAAGTAGTTCCAAAAAAAATAGACTTATATGCTGCGGCTTCAGTCTGATTTGCTGCGTTTTTGCTGATCATGATGAACGTTAAAAATCTTTTGTGTAGTCGCTTGCAATTGCGAAATGGTAGTGTTTTATGGGCAGAGTAATCGAAATAAGAGAGAGGCGGCAAGACTTTATGCCATTAAATTTCCCACTCAAAGACATCCATCTTAATGTACAATTGCCCGTGCTGTTCAACGCTTGTATAAAACTGGGAGTTGTCATAGACTTATTCTCTTGTCTCGTGCCACACCTCGTGCCTTCACATTATGTAAGTTAATTTGGTTATTCTTATATAATAAAGCCCCTGATTTATGATTGGCGCATTATTCCACATTATGCTATAATTTGAACTGCAAATCCTGTATCATTTTGCTGCTATTTGTTAAAACAAGCTGTTTTAATATTTTCGGTACAAGTTGTATTTCTTTAACTTAATTTTTATTATTTGCCATACAGAAATACAAATTGTCAATCTATGATGTTTACTACGATGTTTTAATATTACTATGTTGTTCTTCTTTTGCTCTTTCTGTAGATAGTGAATTACTGTTATCTAAACTCAATTTATATACGACCCCCTTTTCTGAGCAACTCAGATGCTTCAAATTTATGTAGGCATAACTCGGTCAGTTTTTATCGTAATAAAATGAAACTTTTTGTGTTTACTTTGTTTTTGTGTACTGCATCTTTTCCTAAATACAAGTGATAGGAAAGGGGGACCGCATAAAAATTTAATTTTGGTAATTTTTTTCTAAATGGGTTTTTTGGTTCGAAAAGCACGTAAAAACATGCTATACCTTTTTTAAAACATTTTTCAAATTGGAAGTGCATATCTAAACCGAACGGTTCGGGAATTAGCTATTGGGTCACTTTAAGGCTGGACACCCTTATATATATAGGGACAGAGCGAACTAATAGTAGAAATTTAAAAATGAAAACATTAATATGGTAAGTATTTGCTTAAAGAATGATAACGGTCCACTTTAGCCTAGTGGTCATGATCTCTAGCACGTGGCCGGTGTGTCATGAGTTCATGCCCTCATGCCTCAGAAGACAAACCGTGTAGAGGGGATGCTGCACGTGAAATCTGTCTGGGCTGAAAGTCCTCCTGTTGGCGTGGTGTGGTAATTTGGAAAGGAGGGATGTCATCTCAGGTGTCACCCTCGTCATTTGACCATGGTTCACAATTATGAGGTTCGTTGCCAATAGCCCTCGTGTTGCTTTACAGTACGACGTTAAGAAACCTTCTCTCTTTCAAAGAATGATAAAAAGTAACACATAAAAAAATTTCTGCTCGAAATAATTGTATGTTCTCTGAAAAGTAGTTTAGACCAGGTGTCGGCAACCTATGGCACGCGTGCCAGATTTGGCACGTGGTACAATTCTCAGTGGCACTCTACACCACTCCATAAATTTGACAATTTTTGTATGGATGGAAAATGAAGATTTTGAAATTGAACTTTTTGAACTAATATTCTCAGCATTACGGAAAGCAAAATTTACAACATTGCGTAAAAATCTTGAAGATGATTAGCTAGAAATCGTCAGTTATTTTTAAAAATTAGTTGTCATTGACGGAGATATTTAATTGTTTGAAGACAATTGTGTGTATCCTGCTCCCCGCTTTTGTTTCAGTATATATAGTGAACAAATCTTTCTTTATGAAAAATATTTTGAGTCATTAAAAAAGTTGCTTAACATCTGAAAGTTCAGAATTATGTTAAATTGAAAGGTCACGAATTATATCCCTGAAATGGCAATATGAAGTAAAGCGAGAGAAAGGGGACAAGGTTCGCATTAAAAATATTGATTTTTTATTTAATTATACTGAAGGAATACTTATATTGTATGTTGTTTATTTCTTATCTTAATAAAAATGGTTAAAAGATATATAACACATAAAATATGCAAAATTTTACTTTTTTATTTCTGTTGAAGGAACATTCATATTTTTATGTTGTTTGTTTTTATGTTAGTTTTTAAAGATGCGTAATTACTGTATAATAAAACTCTAAATCAGCATTTTTGACATTTATGCATGCATTACCAAGGGAATCGAATCGTTTAAAACATTTCCTACTGAGCGGCACTCTGAATCATATCGGTAGACTGGCTTGGCACACCACAGCTGTAAGGTTGCTGACCCCTGGTTTAGACAAATATCAGTATAAAGTGTCGGCATTAGTACATAATTCCTTCTACAGATTTATCTAAAAAAATTTAGTTATCATACCGTTCTACAGTATCCGATAACCGAAGAGATCTGAGTAAAAATTCCTTTTTCGATCTCTATCAAAATTCCTTTTTGGCATATGCAAAATGAATTAAAATTAATGCACACACACACAACAACTCTCTCTTTCAACTCCCATCGCTGCACCAAATAATCTAATGCGAGGACATATGGAAAAAGAAACAAATTTCGAGGAAAGTCGAGGTGTCTAAAAAAGGAAAGTAAAAGTACCAACAGAGAGGGGGGAATCAGGACTCATAAATCAACTAAGATTGTCAAAAGTTACTTTATTCAGAACGACGTTTATCTATTTTTTATTTTATTTACGATACTTTTGAATTCTTTGAACAGCCCACATGAAATTTTTAACACCTGATTGGCCGAAGCTTTCTCTGTCGTACAGCTACAAGTCATTAAAAAAGAATTTAAAAGCAAAGAAGCTTGCAGCTGTTATTTTTTATTTAGAAGGTCATACCTTTAAAAATACGAAGGGAATAAGAAGTGTATGACGTATCCCTCAACTCTCCCTATCCTTTCCCTACACATGTATTCAATTATTGAAATTAATAACTCAATCATTGTTTAAATTTTGAAGAATAATCTAATTTGATATTTAAAGGAAAAAAACGAGTTTTCTTTATCAAAAAGATAACTACATTTTTTTTCTTTTTTCAAAGCCTTAGCCTCTACCCGCAAGGAATGAGAAGAGAAACGGATGCTGTCAAAACCAAAGTTTTTATCTTTTTAGATAAAACCTTTTTAGATAAAAGGCTATACACTATTTCTTCAGACAGTTTAAATATCTTAGGCATCTCATGACATTAAAGTCTTACATATGTGTAATGGAAAATTATAAAACAAAGTAAAATAAAATTAATTATTGAAGGGCAATTTTATAGACATATCGATATTTTCTTTTACTCGTATTATGTCATTAGTTAACTAAATTGTGCAAAAAAGATTACAGTAATAAAGAAAGAAAAATACCAGAAATATATTTTTTTACGAATCACACTTTAAACGTTGTACTGCTTTCCTAAGAATTTTTTCGCCTTGGTTATTTCTTTCTAAAACGACGGACTTCATAAATGCTATTCGACAGTAGCGTAACGTACACCCCCGCATCGGGGGGGGGGGGGGCAGGATTCTAGAGGAACCAAAGCCTGACTGATGCCTAAACCCTGACTTTGCAGGGGGAGGGGGGGGGTAATATTCTCCGTTATGCCACTGATACTCGCATAATATGGAGAACATATATTTTACAAGTTGAAGCGAGTATGAAATAAAACCTTTGTATTCAGAACCCAAAAAATCGTTCAAAAGGGACTAAAAAAAATAAGTTGTTGTTTGTAAATAAAACGAAATGCTAAAAATGATGCTTTTTTTGTAAGAAACCAAAACGTACTTCAATTTTTTTTCAAATAAATTAAGCAATAAAGCAAGCCTTAGTGATTGAGAATTTTTAAAGATGGAAAGGTAACTGCAAAAAATAGCTGCTAATAGCCTAAATAATAATAATAATATAAAATTATTCGCGTTGTATTAAATATTTTTTATCCAAAATTGATAAAACTAATTCATATTATTTATACGTATAGAGGGTAAAATATATATATATAAATTTTTAAATATTACCAAACGTAATTGAGAGATAGGAACTTTATTTGTTATTTGTTATTCTTAAGACTTCTCTACATAATCAGTATTCAGATGTATACATTTCTCGCAATGTTTCTTCACCTCTCAGCAGACTGCGTCGAAAATCATTGCTTCATCTCTTTAATGACGTCTTTGTGTTATCAAATTTCAGACTTCTTAATGGGTTTTTCAATTATGGGAATAAGAAAAAGTCTTTTGAGGAAATCTTGAGAATACGGTAGATGTGCAAAATTTCAAAGCCTCATAGCTTGATTCCTCAACCCCGCAACTTATGATGAGTGAGTAAATGTATTGCAGGCAAGAAGAGGAACGCCTTTGGTGTTCATATCACGCCATTTCTTGATCAGAGTATCATACAATTTGTTCAACAGGGTACAGTAATAGGCATTCGTGATGATCAGATCCTTCTCCAGATAGTACGTTAACTTCACGACAATCCCAAAAAACAGACAGCATGTCCTTTCCCTCAGACCTGCACTTTAGCCTTCTTAGTGAGAGGCGAGTTATTGTGCTTCCATTCCTTGCTTCCCTCTTTGATCTTTGGATCATATTGAATTATCCAAAATTCCCTTCTAGTTACCAGGTGACCAAAAAAATCTTCATCTTGCTTCAAAATATTTAACACTCTCTTCACAGGTTACACTGTGTTTGCTTCTCAAAAGGAATCAGTCATCGTGAAACCCAGGGTAATAACATCTTTGAAATGTGCAGTTTTTTGTGAATAATTTCCCACATTCTACAGTAACTAACATAAGCCTCAGTCATAATCATTTGGAAGGTGGCCCATCAGTCAAAAAGGACAAAATCCTTCCTTTTTTTCACGATGGTAGTATCTACCGTGAATGATGGTCTTCCACTTCTTGGATCATTTGGGAAAGACATGACCAGCTTTAAAATTCCTTTTTCTTTTCACAACAATGCCATATGACATACTATCATTTTCATAAACTGCCATAATTCCATCTTGGATTTGAAAGAACTGTACTCTTTCGAATGAAGGAACTTAATCACACATACTGAGAGTCTCTATTCCATGCTGAGGGTTGTTTCCATCTACGGTTTCTCGAAGCCAACCATTGGTAGCTGTAACTTACAACGTATAATGTACATAAATATTAATTAATAAACAGAAAAGGATTTGTTCAGATAATAATAATAATTATTAGAGCTTTATAATTACAAAACCACAACGAGTTAGCATTAATATCAATATCAATAATATCTAAAGATGGGGGGGGGGGTAAGAGTGAAAAAAAGTAATAAAACATAGGTATTAAATTTGTGTACATTTTCTTCCATTTGCTTTTTGTTAATCTGAGTATAAGTAATTAATCAGAAATTGTTGGAAGAATGTAAGGTAAATTAATAACTAAGTTTTCTGAATTTGATCTTAATAAAATTATAGTTTAAAAAACTCAAAACACCCTTTTATAGTTTATCGAACAAAATTGTAACTTAATCTTTTAGTCGACAAATCTGGAAATGGTCGCCAGATGCGGGATGGAATCTGAAAATGGGAAATGGTTAATCCTGAGGATCCTGATCTGGCAATGGGACAAAATTATTAGATTATTGTATTGTTATCGGTCTTGAACAAGTGAGCAAAATTTCAAATTAATCTGATCTCTTAAAGTGGGTAAAAATTGAGTTCAAAGATTACGTTACATACAAGTGAAGCTTATAAAAGGGTGTTAATAAAAGAAGCACTTTAAAATAACCAGTAAACATTGGTTTAAATAATCATAATAACATTGGTTTTGACCCTCTTTTAAAAAGCCGAGATCATATAAGAAAAGTGATACTTCTCCAAAACTAAAAAATTTCATTTTATTTTTCTGTTCTGAAATAGCGAACTTGTGAAAGTAGAGGAAGATATTTTTTGCACCTAAATCCAATTAATTCAAAACTATTTCATAAAACTGAAAATTAAATTAGCTGAGTTTTAACTATAAATAAAATAAGACAGAAGCATTTGTATAAATTTAAGGAGATGAATCAAAAGTACAAAAGAAGCGAGGTTAAGTTTTTTTTTTTTTTTAGTTCCATTGTGTGTGTAGTTAATCAAAGCTGCACACCTGAGTAAATTACGGCAAAGGTCTGTGCTTACTTTCGAAGAAGTGAATGAGGAAAATTATTTTAGTTTCAAACTATACAGCCCAGAGCACTTAGATTAGATCTGCATTAGAAAGAATTCCAAGCCAACATTTTATACTAAACTCTGTAAGAATTTCGAGAAAAAAAATAATCATAATCGAGTTGTTAATTTAAAAGTGAACCTACGTAATCATATTTTTATTTTTATTTTAACACTCTTTTATAAGCTTCACTTGTATGTAACGGAATCTTTGAACTCCATTTTTACCCACTTTAAAAGATCAGATTAATTCGAAATTTTGCTCACTTGTCCAGGATCGATGGCAATACAATAATTTAATAATTTAGTTCCATTGTCCTGATCAGGGTCATCAGGATTAATGATTTCCCATTTTCAGATCCCATCCCGCATTTGGCGAATAATTTCAGACCCCATTTCCAGATTTGGTGACTAAAAGATAAAGTTACAACATAGTTCAATTAACTATAAAAGGGTGTTTTTTAGTTTTTTTTAAACTATAATTTATTGAAATTAAAAATAAAATTTCCTTTCATGTAGAGAAAAATTGATAAAGCAAAATTTTTTAAGAAACATATTTAAATTAAAACTTTAACTTGTTAATTTGACTCTCTGGAATTCATCAAAAAACAATTGAATTATTCAACCATTTTAAGTATTTCTATTGCATTCTCATTGCAACACAGACGGCAAGATTATAAGTAAACCCCCCTAACAGTTAAAATTCTGAAAATAACAATGACGGTTTCGACAGTTCAGAGCTATTTATATAATATATCCTCGTTGAAAAAGTAAATATACATATATGTAATAAAATAAATATAAACATTATAAATTGTCCTATAAAACTTAGAAAGGAAAAATTATGGAATCGAAAACCAAGAACGCTTACACATATATATCGTGGGTTCGTGTGAGTGAGTGATTTTGGGGTTTATTGGCGCAAGAGCCGATTTCGGCTATACTGCGCCAAACATTTGTTTTAATATCTGTGGTCTAGACGGAAAGAGAAAGAAAGAATGAATTGAATGACAAGAAAGAGGGTCGAAAATAGAGAAGGATCACTAGGGTACCCCGGGTTCGTGAAGCCCATGTTTACCAAAGACAGTAAACCCCGTGGGAAAAGGAAAAGATCACTAGGGCACCTCGGGATTGTGACACCCGTACTCACCTAAAGAAGGTGAGCCCCCTGAGGGGGTGGGTTCGTGTGGATGACGTATATATTTTAATTACTAATTATTAGTATCTTTTATTATGCTGTGAATGCAGAAGGTGTTATGCTTTTGATCCAAATTTATTTTGTTGTAGAAAAACATATCACATAAATAGCAGACATACACACAATAAAAAAGCGACAGAACACTTAGCGTAGCGACATTATAAATGTAAGCAGCGGCATGAATTTTCCAGAAAACTGAGGTTTACATACAAAATGCCGACCGGAAGTTCTAAAGATCATATGACTTCCGTGAAAGGCTCCTCTGATTGGTTACAAGATATCGAACGATGTGGCTTACATAACCACTAATCTAAAAACGCTGAGTCACTTATTTTGAAATGTTTGAGTTACGGTTCAATCCCGTTAGGCATGTAATCTAAGAGTTAATTATTTATGAGAAGTCCTGGAGGGCTCAGGATCATTACAGATAAAAAAGCCCTTTAGAGTAAATTACCTTGATTTGTTACACACACATATATATTGAATCGGAAAATTAAAGATTAGAATTTACCGTCTCTTTTTGTGTTGAGAAATATGCATTATACGGTATGTATTCAGTATGCTACGGTAGTTGAGTTGTCATAGTTGTGGACTCGAGGCCAACGTTGTCGAAACGTGGGCTCGAGTCACTTCACCAAGGTTCAAAATTACGAGATCCATTACCAATAGCCCTCATTCATCTTTGAATTGCGATATTAATAAAAATCTAATCAAATCAAAGATCAAGTAAGGGCTTCTATTCAAGGCCGGTTTAGCCATTGGCCCCGGATAAGCTGGACTTAACCAGATTTTCTGGTTATAAATTTCGATTCTCCAATGCCAAGGGGGCCTGTAGATCTTCTGCACCCAGGGCCCGAAATAAACTTAAATCGGTATTGCTTCTTTTGAACGAAAATTCAAAACATAACAAACAAACAAAAAGACTTTATAAATTGAACTACATTTTTTAGCAAAAATTTTTTGACAGAAATTTCAGAGACAAGAAATATTGCTGGAATCTAATTTCAACTGCAAAATAAATTTGAACACACATATGCAAATGACGCTATCATATGATGCGCATAGATATTATTTAAAATCCGGTTATAAAACACTTTTATTCAATCCTATCGAGGCAATAAAAAATAAAAAAAACTGATTATTTTGCAATGCATGAATATTTTCATATCCTTAGTTGAAATAAATTGAGATAATAGCTCATTAAAAATTTTTTTTCAAAAAAGTGATAGATCTCAATTGCTTTGGGAAATTTTTATTATAAACTTAGACCAATATGATGAAATGGTCTGTTGAATGTGAGATACGGCAATTATTTCTATACGCAATTGATTTTTTGGTAATTAATTTTCTATACGGCAATTATTTTGCGTTTAAATAGGTTTAAAAATCTAGCCTTTGTGTTATTTTAAAACTATTTAGTCGTTTTATTTTTTTTAACATTTAATAATGCAATTAATTTCTTTTGCTTTTAAAATTTTTGTTTTTAGTTTTAAAATCAATTCTACTGAAAACTATTCTTAACTTAACTACTGAAAACAGTTCCTAAACACACACACACATATAAGGAGAGTTTTATTTATTTCTGAAAAATGAAATGAGAAAGAAACTTTAATAAGTATATCATTTTTTTTTTATTTACTCTTATTTCCCACATTATAGTTATCTAGCAAAAATGAAAATAATAAATAATGTTTTTATTTTATTTATGTATAAACCTATTTCACATTTTATTAACGTCACACTCTAAGGTAGGGGTGGACAACCTTTTGGGAAGAGTGCCACTATTTGATGAAAAAGAATAATTATGCGTGCCACTTGCAAATTTTCCAACAAATAAACATGGAAAAAATGTTACTTATAAGCTTACTATGGGATTTTTACGCAAATAGCACATTATTTCATGCGTCTAAGCAGTCGAAATTTAAAAATAAAATAATAAATAAGACTAAAGTGCAAACTTAGCTTTTATTGTTAGTAAACTTTTTGCAATTTCAATACATTAGGTTAGGTATGAAAAAAAGGGTTAAATTGAATAATTTAATTCAAAATAATTGTTAAACGCTCGGAATTTACTTAATGTGGCTTTTGAATCACTACTTTTTATTACCAAGTCGTCTATATTATGATTAGCTCTTACAGATGCTAAAAAAATTAGGTTATTATAAGTCACATTAGCTAGTTTTGAGTAATTATTATTTTATTATGTTCCCACATAGCAGAAAATATTTATTCTCAAACATATTTTGATCCAAATTTTGAGGGGTTTTTTTTATCTGAAACAATCCCACTTCAATAAAATTGTAAGAAATTGTTGTTTGTTATCTTACTATTAAAAAAAAATTTTTTTTTGTGTATGTCTTTGTGTGCCACTGCTGCAACTCCATCATGCCACAATGTGGCACGCGTGCCGTGGGTTCGCCTCTCCTGCTCCAAGGCAATGCGTAAGCTATTAGCGATAGACCTCGCAATCTTAAACCTCGGACAAGTGGCTTGGATGACATCTGAGCAGACGCATCACTTTCCAAACTTCCTCACCGCATCAACCAGAAGACTTTGAGCTACGATAAGTTTAACGTGCATCAGCTTATTTACATAGCGAGGTTAAGAGGTACCAGGACGGGCCACGAGTTCGCGAACTTATTTGTAATACCACTACCTTACCTTTTTACCCGCAGTTTTTCGGAATAAATTTTATTAATGTTTGCATTAACATATATATTCAGTGAATTATGTTAATTATTTATCCTCATTTATAGAGATTTTTATATACAAATGTTCACTTTACAAATCAAAAAATTTAAACCTAAAAATATTACAGCCAGGAGAAAACCCCCTTTTCTAGTCTTTAGAATGTATTCGAAGAAGCAAACATTAAAACAATTGAGTAGATTTCCATTCCGATGTCTTTTTCAATTTTCCTCCTATTAGTTCACTCTCTCCCTATATATATATATATATATATATAATTTTTAAACTTGTAGTGGATAACACTTGATATTAATATAGTTTTTTTTCAAATATTAATTCAGTATTAAATTTTATTTTTTAATTTAAATTCATTCTGCGCTATTTCTGACGGAGTTAGGGCCGCGGTAGCCAAGAGGTCAAGGTATCGGATCATGGCTGGCGTGTCACGAGTTCATTACAGTAGCAATAAAGACCCGCCGTATAGGGGAACAATGCACTTTAAATCCTGTCGAGAGCTCAAACGTCCTCCCGTTGGTGTGGTGTGGTAGTTAGGAGAGGGGGTACCAGCTCAGATGTCGTCCTCTTCACTTGACCATGGTTCAAAATTACGAGGTCCGTCACCAAAAGCCCTCGTGTATATAGCTTAACAGTGCGACGTTAATATTCACTGACGAGTTAGATTTACCTCGAATAGACGGCGTCAGTAAATGTTTCTAACGACGAAGAAATTGACTTAAAAAAAAGTTTTATATTGCTAAAATAAATAAGACATTTATATTTTAAGTCGCTGTAAGCATTTAATAAAAGTGTGGGGAGGGGGATATCGGTAAATAAACCGGGAAAGTATTTCATTCTATTTAGGGCCAAGTTGCATTTTGTGACATACATTTTTTTTCTGTTAAATTTATTATTTAATTTTTCTCTTTAATTCTTAATTTCTGTCTGTCTATGTATAAAATTTAAGTTTACGGTTTCTGTTATGAAAGTGGCGCCTTATGTCTTTTGTCCTGGTATTTCCTTAAATTCCTGAAGCTTTAGAAAGATTACAGAATGTTCAAAAGGGAGAGGAAGGGAGAGCAAGAATGAGAGATAAAGTACAGAAATCTCCTGAATGAATTGAAAGGAATTTCCGTTTTTTGAAAAGGCTTTTTCAAAATCCCTCCTTGGAGGATTTGATAAAACTTCTATCGCACGAGAAAGTTCATTCATTTCTTAAAGTAAATATTATTTCTCGTTTTTGGCAAAACGGTATAAAACTAAATCTAGTAAAAATATATAATCAAAATAATAGATATTTTGAACCATTAAAAATGTTATAGAAGCCAGATAAGAGTATTGAGCTTTTTAGAAACGAAGCATGATTTTAGATGCAGTGAAATATGTTTAACGCTTAAGAAAACGCTTAAGACAAAATATCGAAAAACATGAAATAATACAATGGTCCCGACAAACTACGGTGTATTTTCATGCATTTTTCTCTCTTTACACAAAACGGAAATAGATTAAAACGAAATAATTTTCCTTCTGGGAATGAATAAAATACGGATAACCCAGAGATTTAAGAGGAATGTGAAATGAAAGATAGGTGTGGTTTCGCATAATTTTTCTTTATTATTGGACTCTTCTAATATATCATCGGAAGAATTCGTTGCAGTACATGATGTTAATGTCAGTACAGACCCAATCATGACAGACAAAGACAATTTGACGTTTGTTCAAAGCACAAAATATCATTGATGCAGATTCCGACCGCGAATGAATAGTGCAGCTCCTGTTCCTACGGAATCTGAAATGAGGAACATCATGAAAATTATGCGCACTTATTTAGACGCACATTCCAATGCTGAAATGAATAACAAAATGGAAGACATGGAACAATTTGTTGACAGTTTGATGCTAAGAAAGACAATGCAAAGAAAAATATATTGTTTTCCGAAAACTCAATAAATGTTTTGTTTGTCAAAAAACTTGAAAACTTTGCATTAAATTTCATGAAGTTCTTGTGAATGTTTTTGTCTGATTGATTCTTATTAAATACATGCATATATACATATCTGTATAAATAAAATATACTTAATTTTGTTGAATATGTGTTTCTTTATTTCAAAATTCTTTAACACGAAATTCCTTAAACACGAAAAAATATTTCAGTCATCACTGCTTCGGTTAAATGATTCTCACTGTATTTCTTTTCCAAAAAGTGGTACATGACCGCGGTAGCCTAGTGGTCAAGGTAACGGACGCATGGCGTCACGATTTCGAGTCTAGTACTGCTGAAGACCCGCCGTGTGAGCGATCGATGCTGTTAAGTCTGTCGAGAGCTCAAAGGTCCTCCCGTTGGTGTGGTAGTTAGGAGACGGGGTGCCAGCTTAGGTGTCGTCCTCGTCACTTGACCATGGTTCAAAATTATGAGTTCGGTCGCCAAATGCCCTCGTGTAGCTGAACAGTGTGACGTTAATATTCACTCACTCACTCACTTCATCGCCAAATGCCCTCGTGTAGCTCAACAGTGCGACGTTAATATAAACTCGCTCAATCACCCAAAAAGTGGTACATGTACCCTCAAAGATGCAAGCCCATTCATTCAGATTGATTGCTTCTTTACGTTGCACTGCGAAGCAACATGAGGGCTATTGGCAAAGGACCTAGTAATTTGGAACCTTGGTCAAGAACGATACCTGAGACGGCAATCCCTCTGTCCAAACTATACCACATCATACCAATGGGTAGATTGAGCTTCGATAAATTTAACGTGGATCATCATCCCCTCTGCACGGCGGGTTTTCAGAGGCACTAGGGCTTGAACTCACGACTCACTGGTCACGCGTTGATGACCATAAGCACTAGGCTACCGCAATCATTTATCATTCCTTTAATAGATGCTTTTCATAATAATGATTTAATTTTTAACTTATATGATTTTGCATTCTATTATTAAATTGTTAGTTAAATTTTGTGAATAGCATTTACAGCCAAGTTTTAAACTTTTTATAATGAGATTATTCTTCTTTCCTATTGTACGTTAGGAATTGCCACAAATTCAACATGCATCAGCTTCTCTATAAGTCGGGATTAAAGTGGCATCAGGACTTGAACCCACAACTCGATAGAAACAACGCCAAAACTATGAGGCATATTTGACTGAGGTTTGCAGAACTTTCATCCGGACAGGTCTAAAACCGCTGGACCCACCACGTAGGGGGGCGATACGCGTTAAATCTGTCGAGGTTCAGACATCCTCCCGTTGGTGTGATATGGAAGTTAGGAGAGGTGGTGCCAGTTGAGTTGTCGTCCTCGTCACTTGACCATGGTTCAAAATAACGAGGTCCGTTACCAAAACCCCACGAGTAGCTGAATAGAGCGACCTTAATATTTACTCACTCATTCAACCGGGCAGAAACAGACCGCCGGAAGCTTTCAATAAATAATAGGAGGGGGAAAAAACTACACACACGCAGAATTGTATAAAAAACGTTTCTTTTTAATTCGATGCCAAAGGTTTTTCGGTTCGAGTAAAAACCGAAAGTTGAGTTTTTATTATTAAAAATCCCTCAAAAATGAAATAACTTAAAAAAAAAAAACAAAAAAAAAACAGTTTTTAATGGCTTTTAATAATTTTTATAGTGAATAAAAACTTCTACGAAAATATATGTTTTTTAGACGGATAGTTTCTATTTTTGGGTTTCAGTATAAAAGCGTAATTAGTTAATATATACTAAGTAAATGTTACGCTCTAAAAGTAACCACTAATAAGTAATTAAATAATGCAGTAAGGAAAAGTAAAGAAGCTAAGTAAAAAAGAAATTCGTTTCTTATAAGAAACAGAGTAAAATACATATGCTTAAAAACATTAAATTTTTCTTTTTCTGTATTTGTTAAATGCATGAGCATGATTTTTGAAAAGAAGCGTCAAAATGCTTAATTAAGTAATGGAATAATCGGAATTTTTTTTACAATAATTCGAAACAAAGACAAAAATTTCACAAATTCAAAATTTAAAAGTTCTTGGGAGGGGGAGCAGCCTTTCCCCCCTTCCAAAAAAAAATCACAATGTAATATTAAGCAGTGTCAAAAAAATTTTTTTTCTTCTTATTGCACGTTGACATTATTTGTATGAATTTTTTTTCTTCTGATGTTTGAACTCTTGTAAATTCCTGTGTTCAACAAAAAATAATAATTCTGCATACTAGAGGGAATGAGAAATGAAAAAGAAATATTTATATTTTCTTAAGTTTTTTTTTTTGAACAAAAATTATTTTGGGTAAGAAAAAATAATTTTATCTGAACATGCGGAAAATATTAAAATTGTTTTTAACCTTTTGTTGAAAATGAGGGCCAATGCCCTCTTATTAGAAACTCATTTAAGAAATGTCATACTCGCAGTTCTTAAAAAGCAACAGACAACTTATAGATGGCGCAGCTGTAGCCTGGGAATCAACGCCAGCGAATTATCTCAAGTGCAACTTCGGATACTTTATCGCCTTCCGCCTGTGAATGATTTCGCCAACACCTCTTTAAAAGCTCTCGCAGTAATTTCCAGAACGCAGTCTTATCGATAAGGAAAGAGAAAGAAAATATTTTTCTTAACTTTTTACTTAATAGAAGTTTCTTCAGAAAGATAACAAAAGCTTTTTTTCTTATTGTTTTTATAAGCTGATTTTTTATTTTATTGTCTTTTTATATTTTAATTACTCATTTACAAATAACACTTTACGATACATAAAAAAGTAGTTAAGTGTTTTGGGAAGTAACTCTTATTGTATATATTAAATTTTACTAAAATTAAATATTTTGTTTCTACAAATAACTTCGTTTTTGCATCGAATTTTGCAAAAGATTTATTCGAAATAATACTTCTCTTCACTATTTAAGTTTTTAAATTAAAAGAATTAAAACAGAGTTGTTTGAATCGAATTATTTTTACAAACAGATATTTTGATGACAGAATAAAAAAATAAAAAACTCGCATACAAATATTTTAATTTTAGCAAATTTTCTATTTTTATAAAAAATGATTGAATTGGGGAAAATAAAAAATACTTTATGCTTCAGTCTTCTAAATAAGCTAATAAAACTAATAAAAAACTAAGATTATTCTGAAAAAAACATTTACTTCATTTGGAAAAAAAAAAATTTTTTTTTTTTTTATTGCCTAGCTCCATAATTTTGTGATTGATTTTTTTACTACACCAATTATGCAGAATAAATGTGTACAAAGATTCTAATATATATTAACCAAGAAAAAGTGAAAGCGAAAAATTATCCATGTATTTAAGAGCCAAAGTTTGATCCCCATCACAGCCGAGGAAAATCACCTTGGCGCACTTTTGGTGATTTGGGGGCGGGAATTCCGCTTGGCGCCTTGTTCGAAATGAGTTTCCATAGATTGACTCTTTGGCTATGTGTGGAGGTTGCGAGTTAGCAACCCTGACGTCCAATGGAAAACAAGCTTCGATTCTTATAGAAATCGGTTGTTGTGGTTATTTCACAAAATTTTTCCTGGATGTTAAATGTGAGCTAGCCTCTAAGATCGCTCTTGCCTAAAGGAAACTAATTATTTTTGTTGCTGTGTTTAATTATTATAGTCCACTGAAAAATGAAATTTTAAGCAACTCGAGGGTGTTCGTAAACACAAAGAACTCCAACTTTTTTACTGTATTTGAAGTTCAGTCACTTTAAAAGTTTTACATCAGACTTGTGTGACATCCTTTTCTATATAGAAAACTTTTAAAATGGATTTATTTTGAAACCTAATAGCTGAGAAGCCTTTATGGCTTTTGGATAAACTGCAAAATGTCCAATCTTACTGGAAAGTAAGTTTTTACACTTATATATATTTTTATTTAGTTCTTGATATTTGATACGTGTTCAGTTTTTGTTTGTCATTTATGTTTTCAGTCCTCATAAACTAGTTTCTGTTTGAAATGCCCTTAAGTAATTTTAGAATTTTTGTCATAAATTTTATATATTAAATTTAAATATTAGGCAAAAATTAAATTTTTTTTTGTGCCGATATTTCGTTAATTTAAGTTTATCAAATAATTAGATCTAAGCGCTTTTACCTTCAATCCTCATAAATGTGTTGTTTAAATTCATAAGTTTTCATTACAGAACTTAAAACTTAATTAAAGTTGATATGAATTTTTGTTTTGTCAGATAATCTTTTTAAGTGTCATTTACGGTTTCTTTTTTTATATTAATTAGTTGAAACTTTTTGTTAATTTTTTTATAAATTTAATATATTTGTTCTGTTTATTATTTATATTATAAAGATAGAGAATACCAGTGTGAACTACTAGTAGTAGTTCATTAAAGTATTTAAATCCTCCGGCCTTATTAAACGGAAAAGTTTAACACTTGAGACTTAGTTTCATTAAACTTTCGGGGTAATTATATATTTCGAATTTGTCATTGAGATATTTACCTATACATGTCCAGGTCCCCAAGAAGGATTCTGTTTTTAGAAGACCAAATGTTTGTAATTCTATTTTATAATGTAATTTTTTTTCTACGTGGCACGTATTTTTCGATAACGTGTTTATAATTGTTGTTCAAACTTTATTGCAACGATATTTGAGGTAATTTAGATTAGTTTTATTCCCACTTAAAGATGAATATTTTTAGATTAGAACTAATGGAGTTATTGCTGATATTTTTGAATGTAAACACTTAACTATGTGTATAGAGAAAAAAAAGCTCCTAAGTTTTTCAAATCGTAAACTAAGAAGTTCTGAAATTGTTTTAAACCAAAAAAAAGTTTTTTCGGCCTTGTTTAATTTCTTACAAGAATTAACATTTTAGTGTGGCTTGTACTTATCTCCCCCCCCCCCCCCGATTTGCACTGGTTTCTTTATTTAACCCAAGATAACGCTACATTTTGTTGATCTGGGTACTTAATATAAATTGCAACGTTGGCAGTTATTATTCATAATGAAAACATGGACACTGTTTCAAGAAAATACATCGATATATATTTTAATCCCAATTTTCTATCTATTCAGGATATTGCTAAATAATTCTTGTTTTCAAACTGGAGTGTTATAATATTCCCTAAGTGGATTTTATGAATTTTTCCGTGATAACGCCACGATGATTTCAAGTAAAACATAACTGCACTAAAACGAATGGATGAAGTGGACTGTGCTGCCTGTTAAATACCATAATAGATTTTCCTTTAGCTACATCTGCAATGCGATTGTTTGATGCCTTTTGATAGGTGCTATTCGAAACAAGAAAAAAAAATGTCATTGCCTCAAGGCATTCAGATATTAATGAATATTATCTTTTGTTCTCGGGCCTTTCTACAGCAGAACATTCTCTAGATCGGTACCTAGTGCGCTATTAACTGATCGATAAGTTCAATTTGGTGTTTCGTAAACTTTTGGGCTTGTTTAAAGTTTTTGAGCCGACAGTTACAGTTTTAAAAAAAGCAGCAGTGAAGTATTGTTAAATATCATTAACAAAATAAATTATTCCCCTATCTATGGAACAGTTAAAATTTATTCCATTACCTTCAATTTTTGAATTTTTTTGTTTTTTGAATCGATTTTTTTTAAGTGAAACCAGTAACATTTTTTAAAATTTAACATCAACAAAAATAAGCGTTATCAAATCCAAATTTTAAGTTTTTGTTTTAAATTTCATATTCTTGTGCTATTATAATTTTGCATTGTAACAATGTTAATTTTGTAATTCAAACCAATGTGGAATTTGTTTTAGATACTTTGAGCTGGAATGTCAAAGTTGAATTTATTAATTTTTACGATATTAAACATCTGTAGAATCTGGAAGGGATTTTTTTTTCTTGTGTGTGAGCGAATGGGTACCAATTTGACCATGTTCATTTTTGAAGAAATATACAAGAGTATCAATGTAGAATAGGGTCACACATAAAAATTTTCTAAATTTGTATCGTTCGTTTTGGTTAAAGTAAATTGAAAAGAAAACATTTAAATACGCCACAAGGACGAAATAAATGTAACATGAGAAAATCGGAAGTAATATTACATTTCTAGACGTATAATTAGTTTCGAACGTGGGAACATAAATATTTGAGAAAACAAAAGATCTGGTAAAATAACAGAACGATGAGCCGGTTTCCTCTTTCTCATCGTTTTTTAAAAAAACTACTTCTAATATTAAATGATCACTCTTTTTCGTGTATTTAATCAAAGAATGAGTCAAATACGGAATTGAAAAGATATTTAATGACTATCATTATTTCGTACACAATATCTCATTTAATCATTTTAATTCATTTGAAAATAGTTAATTGAAATGACAAATGCCACTTGATTGTAAAATCCATTCCACTTAGAACTGAATTTTTAATCAGATCTATATAATTAACATGCTTAAGTATCTCCTAGGATGGTTTATTTATTGAACTGATTTTCACGTGATTTGTGTAAAAAAATTAAGAGTACAGCTAATTCGATGCAAAAAAGCTTTATCTAAAAATATATGTAGTCAAAATGTTTCAATGTGTCAGTTCTTTATTATTAACTTTCAGATTATTAACTAGATTAGTGTATTGAAACTCTGTAAAAAAAACTGATTTTGACTACGCCTTTCGTTTATTTTCCAACAAGGAATCGTACATGCCCATTTATGGTGATAATCGCGTTATAGGTAGATGAAAGCGGATAGAATAACAAAAACTGATCCGTAGCTCTATTCGTAATGTATACTATGAAAGGATTATGAGTGAGAACTAAGCTCACTCCCCTACAAAAACACGCTTTGCTGATACGGATGTGACTGTTTAGACACTTCTGTAAGCGGATCTAGATATTGTATTCACACACACACACACAGTACTGGTCCACACGTCAAAAGATAAATTTCTTGTAAATAATTTGAATATATAAATAAAATTTGTAAATTTGTTGTTTAGAAAGGTATGTTTACCACATGCTTTCAGATTATATCTTCCTCTTTATGGTAAATTGTTTCCAGAAAAAAATTGTTATTAATGATTTATTTTTTGTGGAAAAAATTATTCTAGAGAATTGAATAGCTTTTTAAATTTAAAAGGATGCATAAGGTTATTTGGGAAATCTAAAAGCCATACTAATTTATTTATAATCTTATGACGCCGCACTCAGAAAACTTCAACTGAATTCTATTTTCAACCAACTTAAAATAATTATAGAAAAAGTAGTTCTATGCTCTTGAATCTTAAAATTCCTTTATTGGCAATAATCTTAAATAGGAAAAATGATAATAAAGGGAAAACTAATTAAAATTAAAATCAGTGGTTTCTAAATTGTAGGTGTTTTGAGTAGACTTGTGGGTAGCATTAAAGCACATGTTTATGATGTGCTGAAGTCTTAGCTGTAACCGACACTCGAGTAGTGTAGTTTCGTTGCAAGAGCAAAAAACATGCTGGAATATAAATATTTCTTTTGCAATTTTGAACTCGTTCAGCTGATTGCATCTGAATGGTTAAAGAGACTTGAGATAATATAAATATTTTTTTGCATTTTTGAACTCGTTCATTTGAATGAATGTCTTGAGTTCTTCAGGTCTAATTTATCCTTTACACTGATGTAGAGGGAAATACTTACTTGCAATTTATCTTTAATATTCACTTTTGAAACAATGTTTTGAGTTTTTTTTACTTGAACTAAATGTTACTCAATAAGAAAATAAAAATTCAGAAAGCGAAATTTGACCGGAAAATTATCTTGAAATGCTGCTTTATTTTATGTTCTCGATGATGGTTAAAAATTCCAACGTGTCGGTATTTTAATTTTTCGAGGGAGAATTATGGAATCTTATGTATTGTTAACACTGGTCTGCTCTTTCGAAAATGATTCTTTGCGTATTCAGTTCCTGTTGGCACCCTTGTTATTCCTATTAGGCGTTAACTTAAAAAGCTACCTTGCGCATGCAAATCTAGAAACAAGAACTGAATTTATTCTTTCGGCAAAGATATCGAAACCATGTCGAATAGTGCTTTTTGAATGTGATTTAGTGAAACTTCATCTGTTTGAACTCATCAGAATAGTTTTAAAATATTAATTGAAGGCTTTTTCTCTATGAACTAGAAGCAGCTTTTGAATACACCTTTCTTTCCCTTCTCCACCTCTTTGTATGAAAGGGGAGTTAATACTTGCTTCTCGTGAATGCTTCAAAAGGCTCAGATATGGGGTTAAAAGCTGCGTTGCAGCCCATATGCACAAAGATCATTCGCATCACATTGAATGCTTACCCTGAGCACTAGCAAATGAGTTCCTAATTCTTTCAATTTTCATTTTTCAGAGTTAAACCTAAATTGTTTTCTGACTAGGTGATTTTGGACTTACATTCAAAATAATACCAATAACTCTTAATATAATTTTCACCGTGAAAGTGTATTTTTTAAATTAAAATGAACACCGTATAAATTCTAATCTAAGCCGCAACTTTTTCCAATGTTGAGGCTACTGAAAATCGGGTGCGGCTTAGAATCGAAGCAAAAAAACTCGTTAGATGGTGAAATCAGAGCAATTACAAATATGTATTTAAAGTTTATTATCTTGGTGAAACAACTAATTCACTTTTATTCGTTTTCATTTTCAATTTTTTTTAATTTCGTAAAACTGGATATCGATAAACAATTTTATACTATTTTCCATTTTTTCTGAAAAACTTGAGGACTTGGGGTGTGGCTTGGAATCGATGGCAGCTTAGATTCGAATAAGTTACGCAAAATTAATGCTAAACAAATTTCTAGGTAGTGTGCACTATATTTCGCAGTTTTAGAGCTACTTAAATTGAAATTTAAACTATTCGATCTTTATGTGCGCAGTGAAATTCTTTGTCTGAAATCAATGACGGGCAAACTGCGCCCTACCGAAATATTCTATTTGGCGAATTTTTAAACATCGGTAGACATTTCAATTTAAAAAGCTTAAAAAGTTCATTAAAAAATTTATTCCATTGTTTAAGTTTTCAAAAAGTTCCATAGGAAATTGAATAGTTTTTGCTGAAGGAAAATATATGTGAGAACTTTTAAATTTTAAAACTTTTACATGCGTATTTTTATATATTTGTTTCCAAACCTACCCAAATACTATGTGTATGTAATTTTTAAAATGATAGTTTTCTTTTAAGTTTTTTAAAAAATGGGGGGGGGGGGAGGAATACGCGTGCGGAGAATTTACATTTTTTTTTACTGACTTAATATAAAAGGATTTAGAAAACATGTGTCATTAGTATACGTTTCATAATAAATTATACCAAAATTTGTTCTTTCCTGAAAAGTCTACCTATTGTCTTTCATAAAACATTTATATATAAATACAGATTTTTTTATTGGTCAAAAATAATTATGATCATGGCAGATTTAAATTTATTAGAAAAAATTTAACTCACAATGAAAAGCGCAATTTTTATAATATAAATTCAAAGGGGCAATTCTTACGATCTATTAAAAGTAAATGTAACAATATAATAAGATTCTGAATTACTAACTCCTATATTTATCAATACTTTTGAATTCAAAATATTTTCATCTTAAATGACCTAAATATGAAGTTAAAATAATCTTCTGCAATCAAAGTAGTCCACCAAAAGCCCCTTTTTTGGGGCCGAAGTTAGCTTCAGTGCATGAAGTGGAAAATGCCACCCGACCCAGGTGTCACCCTGTTTAAACCAGTTGTCAATTTGGCTTGTCCTTTAAGAAAACGGCAGCCACCTGCCATATGAAGGAGATAATATCTCACTGAAATAAAGCTATGATTACAAGATTGCTGAAAATTGAAAGGATTTCCCCTTGCTAAAGGTTTTGTTTTAATTAATCTTCAATGTTTGTACTAAAATTTTCTTAAAATTATTAGCTTAAGATTATTTAATTTGAGTACTTTCCATTTTTTGTAGACTCGTGTATATTTCTTTAAATTGTTTTGCTACTGTAATCGGAATTCATTTTTTTTTAGTATTAACAGCAGTTAAATTTAGATTGCAACCCTTTTCATGGATCTAAAATTCTATAATACTTTTCTCTTATGAAAGTTATCTATAAATTTCAGATTATAGTTTTTTATAAATTAAAATTCGGTTGCCTAAAAACGAGATTTAAATGTGTCACGTGGCATAAAATTATGAAAGAAGCCTGTACCATGTTTTTATCCAACAATTTAAAAAAAAAATCTTTATTTTTTTGGCCTCAGCAAGAATAAATTTCAGAATGAATTTTTGTTTTATATATTTGCCGAAAATTTTTATTCCGAAATGGTATCCAGCGTTTGATAACAAATCTCATAACTGATCTGAGAGTCTTGGTTTTTGTCTACTTAGTCACGTTTGTACTGCTTATGTTCTGTTATTGAACTTCCATCCAATCCTTTATGAATGAGAATTCAAGTGATGCAATTCAGTCTTTCACCACTGGACACGAAACACTGCCCAACAGGTGACACTCGTTGGAATAACTTTCATTTTGAAGTAATGGAAGGATTCATTTCCGGTTGGTTTTATTCCCTTCCTCTTTCACGAATATCTCTCCCCCCCCCCCTCCAGTGGCTCTATTTTCACGATAAGTATGAACTGCATACTCAGTCATGTGAAGATTCGTAGGATGAATTATTCCTTATATATATATGTATCCGTTTCTGTTTGTAAAGGGCGGTGTTGAAATATTTTAGACGGGTCTTTCCTTGCAGTCCAAGATGCATTGAACACATTGTTCTTGTAGTTGTATATATTGCATTCATTTTTTGAGATCTTATACTTTATAATTGAATCCTGTTATTCAACGAATGGTGTATTCATCAAATACATTTGATAATATAATGCAAAAAAGCAGTAATCATTTTTCTGTAACAAAAATCATTGATTAATTTTCACATTTGCTTTCAAGTCGCGATTGAGACAAATCTTGGTTTCTAATTCTTTTTGTTTTAAGTAACTATTGTTAATCTAAGCTTCTAACCTTCCCTTATTGGTTTGAAACGATGATTTTGAGGTCAATCTCCAATGAAAGATTTGAGTAAAGATTGCTTTCTTTGAAGACTTTCAAGGAGAAATGGCTTTCATTTTGAATTATAAGTGTCTGTAAAAATAAACTTTCATTTTCTGGTTATGAAAAATTACGAAGCAACTTTTAAGTTGATATAAAAGTCATGTTTGGTTTGATTTGACGATATGTGAGATGTATTAAAGTTATAGAATTCAAAGATATTTCAAGGATGTTTTAAAATGCTTTTTTAATGAGTTTTCTCAATGTCATGCGTGCAGTTTCAAACAATGTAGTAGTGATTAAGTACCCGTTTTATAAAGGACTGGGTGATGAAAAACCTGCGCAATCGTCATTCAAATAAAAAATTCGCTTTTATATTAATTTTCTAATTTTTAATATTTTTAAAAGTTTGATTTTAACTTTAAAAAAATAAGAATTTTCCTTCAATTTTTAATTATATTTAACTCGCGAAAAGACTGTCTTTTAAAAAAAAGTCTATTATCCAACAACTAATATTTCGCTTTTTATATTCATAATGGAGTTTTCTCAATTCCTGTAAAAAAAAAATATTTTAAGACTTGAAATGAGGAAAAAATGTGCTGATATTAGATGTTAATTTATTGAACAAATGCTACACAATGAACATTTAGCCCATAAAGGTGGTTTCATAATTAAACAAATTTTGTATGAATATATCATGGCTAAAATTGTACTATATCTCTGTGAAGAGAGATTGAAATGTGTAATTTTAATTAAACAACTAAAAAAAAAAAAAATTCAAAGGTTTTTATAAAATTAAATTGTTTATGAAATTGAAACGTTCTTTAGATATTGTAGATTATATATTCAATTAATCTATTCCCCATAGACCCGGGGTGGGCATTAAGTCGATCGCGATCCGACTGGTGGACCTTCAAAAATTTTTGGGGTGACCGTCTTCACTAAGACTTAATAATCGTTTCATCATACAAAGGTCAGGAAATACCGTATTTATTCGAATCTAAGCCGCACCCCCAATTCTCAACAAGGTTTTGTGAAAAATTGAAAAATAGTCTGAAATGTAATTTATCAGTATCCAATTTTACTAAATTAAAATAAATTTAAAAGGAAAACTAAAAAAAGTGAATTAGTTATTTTATCAGTATTAAAACTTTTAAATACATGCATGAATTTGTATATATATAATTGCTCTAAATTCCCATCCAACACATTTTCTCCCCTTCGATTCTAAGCCACGCCCGATTTTCAGTAGCATCAACATTGGGGGGGGGGGGGAATGCGGCTTAGATTCGAGTAAATAAGGTATTTTAAAAAATACGGAGGAAAAAAATCGAATGATAAGAGAAAATTTCGTTGAATAGAAAATGCACTTCGCTATTTGGAGGCTATTTTACGAAGAAAATCGTAAAATGTGCCTGGTTCCGCAAAAAAGTTCGCGAAGTAGAGAAATTCATAAAATAGAGGTTCGTAAAATGGAGGTCCAACTGTATTGTATACTTTCTTTTAGCTCACTACACCTACGCCACTGGGTGGACCGCAACACCTTGAAAAAATTAGAAGTAGCCCGTACCCTGGAAAAGTCTGCCCACCCCTGCCATAGACCAACAAATTAAAAAAAATTTCGCATAAAAGTTACACGTCGATGCTTTCATTTCCTTGTTTAAAATGTATCCCCCTTCCCATAGAAGAAATATGTGTTCTTTAAATTGACAGGAAATGTAAATATAATTTTATATCCCATTTTTTAAATGTTTGAGAACTTGCATTTTTTTTTGTTTATATTTTGAATAATAGTATATAACTTTTTTTTGTAATTTTTCATTTAAATTACTATTATAAATTTATTTTCATTAAAACTCTTAATATATCAATTTTAACATATCACAGGTGTTTTAAATATATTATGTAATTTAATTAATCCGGCTCAAGAGAACTTTTCTTTGAAATATTTTTCCCTTTGTTTTGGTAATTCCATTAAATAAATCGTGCGTATAATTACCTAAGTTATTTATGGAATTGTTAGTCTTTTTGTTCGCGCGCTTTTTAATCAATCCTCATTTCTCATTTACAGTCACGCAACTTCTGTAGTAATTAATATTGGTTGTTAACGCCTTGCAATGACTTTTGCTCGATTTAGTAAAATTTTGTATTAATACGAAACTAATATAAACTATTATTTATTTTTCTAGAGAATCAATTAAGTTTTTAAAATTGCAAAGAAGGTCTTTTATAAAAATTTCTTCTAAACACGCTATTTCAACAGATTTCGCGCAACGATTTTTTTAAATGTATGCTATATATTACTATACATACTTGAAAATAGTATAATCAAAGGATTAGTTTAAAAGATATCAAAAGAGTATTATAGGATTTGAAATCAGCGTAATGTTCGATGTTTAAGCTCTTTCCAACAGGAACCCCCCCCCCCCCCCGGTATAGAATACTGAATTCATTGCGGAAAGCAATTGAGACAACTCCGGAAATGGGTGACTACCACACAGAAGATTCGTAGAAAAGGTTGCACACGGATTCGCCATATTTGTATTTTCTATTCCCCGCGCTTTTTTTTCTATAAATGACTAATCCACTACCCTCCCTAGCACAAGGTAGGAGGACTCATCAGGGGAAAGTGATGATCCCCTAGGCACCATGTCACCTTGCAGAAATTGTTTACTTTGGAGTTGCCGAAGCCGAATTTTTACTGCTCCGGTCAAAGTGACCCATGATGTTTTGGGTAAAGAATTCGACCAGTACCTGAACCCCCTCCCATTCGATCCCCCCCCCCTCCAACAGAGTTCTTTCCGTATAGCATTACTCAATCTTTATGAGGTTGATAGGGTGAATTTTAGTTGCTCAAGTGATGCACCATGGGCTATATAAGTAATGACCTAGGATCAATCCTTAAGGAAAAACTCGACCTGCACCTTAGACGGAATTGAGGACAGTGAGCTAACTCCCTCAAGCAACGAATGTCTAGGAATTCTGACGATTCGAAACCATTTTCTCGTCTGTTTTCTTTCAAGTAATAATACCCCTCGTAATATCCTTTAGTGCTTTGAAATATTTATAATTACTATGTTCTAGATCAGTAATGGGGAAACTTTTTGGGAGTGGGTAAGAAAGAAAAAAATGTTTGTGAGAAAAAATAGAATATTTTGAAAATTCTTTAACATTGTAGTAGATGAAGCCACATTTTTTTTTGTGCACAGAAATGATATAAATCAAATTCTTTTTAAAACAATATGTGTAAAATATTCTCATTTTCTTCTGTATTTTATACATATTTGGATGGGTTTTTAATTTTTTGTATTTGCAAAAGTTTTAATAATTTTCTATGTAAATTCCCATATTTAGCTCATGCAATAAAATATTTATAGAAATTTTCGTATATACCGTAAAATCTGGCGTATAATGCGCACCGCCGTATAACTCGCACTCTCTATTTTACAAATAAACCTGAAATGTGTACGTGCGCAATACTCTTGTGTTTTGAAGTAATTGATTCGAGGTAATATATTCCAAGCTTTAGAATATATATATATTTCTAGAACAAAAAAACTTATCGAAATAATTCCTTTTTTTCATGAACGTTATGTGTAGAAGTCTAATTTTTTTGCTCATCTTTTAATTTTTAAAGCTCCCATTTTTATATTCAGCGTATAACGCGCACGATTTAATTTCAATCTTATTTTTTTGTGTTAAAAGTGTACGTTATACGCCGAATTTTACGATACATAAAATGGAACATAAATGAAATTTTAGAAACATTGAAGTTTAATATTTCTGTATAAGTGTTTAATAAAAAATTGTTGCAGGATGGGGATAGAACAGCCAGGTCAGCCATAGTTTTCCCATCACTTTTCGAAAGGGAAAAAAATGATAGAGATTCGATTTATTCAGTTTCAGAATGATTGTTTGATTTCGTTAAATTGTTTGAAATTAACATATTGAAAGAAAGCTTATTTCCCCCTTAGAGACCTACCTCGTAATATGTTCTAAATAGGGTTTTAGTAAAAATTAAAAACTATACAGGTATCGAAACTATCTTGTTCTAATTATATATTAAAAACGTGAATTTAACTGAATTTATATTACATATAAATTCTTGGAAGAAACCAAAAAATATCGAGAAAATTTTTGTGAAACGTAATGGCATTTTTCAAATCTAATTTAAATATTCATTAAGAAGCAAAGGGACTTTTTTGTTTGAAGTAAACTGAGGTGGATTTAGATTAAATAAATTTTCTTCACACATCAATTAAGAGTCGATTCCAAAATATGAAAATGCAGAATTCGAAGTAATTTGTAATACTACATTCGTGCAAAAAGTATTTTAATTATGATTTTAAACGCAACTCTTCATTTCGCATTAAGAAAGCAGTTTCTCAAACTCTTTTCTGCATAGTGGAGGAAAATATTTTAAAACATCGGTGGGGCCTCTAACACTCTTAAAACTCATAACTCTCAATGCCGTTTGATAAAACCCTAAACTTTTACGTTATCAACTTTGTAGTTATTCAGAGAATTCCTATAGAAACTGAAAAGAGGAGACAACTTGACTGTTCCCAGACCTCACCACAATAAATCTTTTCTAAGTCAAAAGAAACATTCTTCCCAGGAAAGTTAGGTGGCTATATTTCTAAAACCGCTTTTCTCTCCAGGTGTGGCATTTCCGTGAGTAGCTACACCTGACATCGAAGAATTACGTCTACTCCTACTCGTCTTTAGATAACAGAAGCAAGTCGAGACCCATTGGGAGTGATTGTAGTCTAAAAGGTTCAAAGTTTACTCCGTTATTAATGTAAAATAGATCCAAACAGTCTTTTTGTTGTGTTTTAAAATTGGCATTTCACCGATCCTATTATTCATATTCTTGTTTAGGTAATGTGTGTGCGAATTAACATAAGGAATGGACAAAGCTTACCTCTACAGAAAAAGTAAAAATATACATATGAAATCGATTTTAGTGACCTTTCAAATTTAGTTTTTTCCAAATGCGTAAAATTGACAATCTCTAGGATTGTATCCGAGTGAATTATGTTTGAATAAATCATCACAACTGTAAAATGAAGCTAATAGATAAGTTTAATGAGTTTTAAAAAAAATGTTGAACATGCTACGAATCTTTTTTTTATTCGAATTAAATACGTTATGCTGAGTTTAAATATTTAATCCAATTTTTATTTTGGTCAGTTGCATGCTAACGTCTCATTTTGAAGTTAGTTACCCTAGAACAGCGGTGCGTAAACAGTGGTCCGCGGACCTCTGGGGGGGGCAGTGCCTTTCTAGGGGGTCCGCGAAGGTCTTTCATGCAATTTTAAGATCACTCTTTTACAGACTCTGAAAGGAATCGTGGAAAAATTGAAAGATGTCATTCTAGACTAGATAACTAAATAGCCCCCAATGAAAAAAACTTTACTAGAACATATATTTTGATCAAGAATATTAATACAGTTTTTTTATTACTTGCAATTACATAGTCATTACTATAAAGTAATATTTTTTTCAAAAAATAATGTAAAAACACTTAGAAGTGTTAAAAATCTGTATAAGTGGTAGAGGTAGTCTTGGGATTATCGAGAAACCTTCAAATCGTACAGCCATGTGTTGGAAGTCAAAGAGGGGTGTTCAGGATGTTGGAGGGGGGAGGTCAGGCTAATGCATAAAGGGGAGCCGCGGCGATTGAAAGTTTAAGAACCGCTGCCCTGGAGTGCTTTTGGAGACATGTGGTACTTTTGAATCACGATCAACAAATGAGGATGGTACCCCACTCTTCAAACTTCCACACCACCCTACAATTTTTATTTTGAAGTATTTGCCCATAAAAAAAATTCGGCTATACATTTTCTAGGTGATCAGATAGGAAACATTAGCTGTTTCTAATTTTTAAGAGACTCACTTTATATCTACTCAAAGTTTGACTCTTCTTGGAATAAGGAAAGTTTTTTCCCAATTTTTATATCGTAGCACTTTGGGGATCATTACTCCCTGTGCGAAAATATTTGTTTGAAGTTACTAGATTTCTTACATTTAATTTTAGATGATTTCTTTTTTGGGTTTAATATTTTAATGTTAGCTCAAATAAAAAAACGAAATTCAGTATTAAAAAAAAATTATTAATATTTTGGTGGTATAACTTGCATCTTTGCTCATTGTGTAATTCTAACTGGAGAATGGTTACTATTTTGGATTGCATTGAAGGTAATGTAAAAATTAAATTAATAAATTTAATCAATTCAAAAATATTTAGATACCGATTGTTATTTTCTATTTACGAGTTGCATTTCTTTCCCCCAAGAAGCATTTTAAATATTTTTTTTTTTGTAAAAGATCTCAATCCGGATATCCAATGAAAATAATCGAATAACTAATTTAAATTCCGTAAATTCTCTAACAGAATGTGGAGGCGTACCTTTTAGTTGCCATTTACGAAATTGGTTTATTAATTTTGCGCTTCCTATTTTCACATCCTTCCACAAACTAGGCTACAACCGGATATTTGTGCTCTGAAATAGAAAAATGCGTTTAGTCTGTTCTTATCAAAATGTCCATTTTTAAATGAATTGTCTCTAATTTAAAATTTTCTTTTTCAGCTACAAGATCAGTGGCGGAGAGGTGGCGAGGTAAGTGTCTTTTAAAAAAAAAAACTTTTTTAGCATTAGTTCTTACTTCAGGGGTATAATCTAGGAAGCACTTATTTAACTATTTAAAAGGAATGAGACGATTCGTTTTGCTCCTAAATTACACCCCTGACTTTCTTGTATATGAAAAGGGTAGTGGGAAACAGTGTTAATTATAATAGGGTACAGTGTTACAGTACTCTGTTTGGAACACCAGGTAAAGATGTAATGTTCAATGTTCAAATAAGTTCGTTTCTAAGTATTTTAGTTCATTCGAATGATTTAATCCATGGCAGGTAAGGTCCGTCTTTTTCTGCTTCAGGACTGTTATATTGATAAATGACATTTTTAAAGAAAACAAAGCTTTTTGAAAATGGCCAATGGAATCTGCCATTCAAATGCCTAGTAGTGGGGAACAGTGTTACTTTCGGGGTCTTATTATTAAGACTATTTTTTTTTCTCATTCCTTTTCGTGTTCTAAGTTCGGTTTTTTAAAACTATCTTGACGTTTTATACTTGTGGTAGATATATTGCAACGCAAAATTGACAGATGTTTTCTAAATAATTCTCGAATTTCATTTTGGGAAAAGGGTTTAGTCAGTGCTATAGGATATCTGGAAAAGAGGCGGGGGGGGGGGAAACGTTAGGAAGTGAATTATTCTGTAGGGGAGGACAGAAATTCAATCTTCTGTCGGTGGTATGTCCCCTATTTCTGCCGGAGAGACGTGATCTGTAGACACGTGCTCAACAACGTGCTCCTATCGTAATATTTGCTGTCGGGGAATAACATGGAGAGGCTATTGATGGTGAATTCTTCCTGGCGGTTCGCCAGTTTCGAACAAATGAGTGAAAATCGGAACTAAGCACTTGATTTTTAAATCGCAGTAATATAAAAGCACTTTTTTAATCCATTTAATTTCCTTCCATAAATTAACAACATGAAGAGAGCGAGATCTTTGCGTCCGAATTTGTCGTACATAAGTATTAAATTGGTGGGGCTAATAAATGGGAATTTTCAAAAATCTTTCGTTGAAATATGCCGTTGTCATTGTAGGAGATAAAATTTCTATTTTGCTCTCCAGTTTTTTTCCCACGCAGATGTGACCAACATCATTTCAAAATAAAGGTTTTTTTTTTTCTGGCGAGGCGTAAGTGAATCATCAAAAATATTGATTACTTCAATGTTATTGATTCAAAACTTTTCACTTATAAATGGGGCTAATGATACTGTAGCACTGTGCCCTGGCACTTTATTACTTGCAGATGCGATAGATAGCATTTTCTTTAGAAATTAACTAGAGGCCTTGTTAATTCTTCAGCAGTAACATTGTTCCCTGACTACCCCGAAATCAGTTTTTATTAGATTAAAGCAGTTTCGAATATCAGTTCCATTTTGAAAGTAATAAAACTTGTATGAGTGATTGAAGTATTTATGTAGTGTTAATCATGGAGTGATATGAAAAATGAATTTCATTTTTATTAATACCCTTTTATAAGCTTCACTTGTGTGGAACGGAATCTTTGAACTCAATTTTTACCCACTTTAAAAGGTCAGATTGATTCAAAATTTTGCTCCCTTGTCCAGGACCGATGACAATACAATAATTTTGTTCCATTGTCCTGATCAGGATCATCAAGATTAAAAATTTCCCATTTTCAGATCCCATCCCACATCTGGCGATTAATATCGGATCCCATTTCCAGATTTGGCGACAAAAAGATTAAGTTACAACTTAGTTCGATTTAGTATAAAAGGGTGTTTTTTTAAACTGTAATTTATTTGTTATAATTGTAAAAGTGTTAATTTAGCAAAACTATGTGTATCAAATATTCTAGGATTAATTTCGGAGATGATTTATTATGCTTTACTGAATTAGGTTGTGCTTAATAACTTAATTCCCATAACGTCCCACCTTGATATAGAAATGATACAAACGGTTGAAGGAAATCTGGTCAAACAGCATTCACCGCTGATCTGAATGCAAAGGGTTAGTGTTTAATGGCGTGACCTTTGAAAAGAGCTTTATCACTTGCTGTACTTTGTTCACGTGGAAAATGTTTATTTGAGCGGAAAGTTGACTTAAAATCGACTCTTTCAACACTTATAGATTGAAAAGAGTGTAGAGGAATGATTTTTATGAGATTATATGTGTAACAGAGTTGCCGGGCTTATATAAAGTCACACAACATACGCAGAATTTTATTACTAGAATCAAAGACGTGCTCGTGAAACAAATGCATAATTTCTAAGACTTAAATATAATAGAAATGTCATCTTTGTATTAAGGTTGGCGTATGATTTAATTCAAATTATTTCCATATTTATAAATATACTACTTTACTTACGAATCACAGTAACGATTAACCCTAATTCTTTTTATTTTAAAAAAAGAAGGCATTCTTCCTAGTTTACTGTTTTACGTAGTAATTTGGTTATGTAAACTGCATTCTCCTCGTTTAAGGCGAATGAGTTAATAAGCAATATGAGCTCTTGAATTTATTCGAAGTACTAATTTTTGTTCTAGGAGTTTATCGAAATGGACATTTGTTTATCATCGCGATAAACACAAATTGAAAAAATCCTTACAAACTCGAAAAACGTTTAGTATATTGATGCATAACTGAACACTTATTTTGCAAGTATATATTTTTTATGCAGATATATTATGGAACTCTGTAATTCAAATTTAAATGCCTTCAATATAGAATTAGTAAAAAATAGTTGATATAATGCATAATTTCATAAATTCTTGTAAAAAGTGAATTAGCTTAGGATTTCAGAAATATATCTGTATTGTAAATATTTAGTTTCACACATCCAAGGCAATGAAAGATATTATCATATCTTTTGATTATATTTTCACAGGAAATTTGATTGTAATACCTTTCTAAGAACTCTAAGTTTAATATTTTTGGAAATTACTTTATTTCGAAAATTACTTCACTAAATCTATCCAATGGATCAATTTATAAGATTTCGAATAATCATTTACATTCAACTTGAATAAGTGTTAGCTCAATATATTCGTCACGGATTTAGTAACTAAATGTTTACACAATCGTTCTTGCATATCAATGCGATATTTTTGCTCGTCTAGGCATTTGGAAACGCAAGTATATTGAAAGCGTAGAGCTGCAGACTGTGCTTGTTTTTCAAATTTTATTTGTCTAATATATACGCCATATGAATTTGATTGAATTTTTATGGTAAATGACTTTTGGTTTTATTTTAATACCGCCAAATATTTAAAACAAAATTCAAACATATTTTAAAAATTCAGTAATTGAAGTAAAATTTTACTTTGTGTTCAAAGCATTTGATTCCTAAGCCAAAATTAGTTTCCGAAGTTAGATTCATAATTAAGTTAAGCTGTGAGTTTTAACAGTATTTGTGTAAATTAAAACTACCTTTTAACTGCCAAATTTTAAGACTTCTGGTTGTAGAAAATTTGATATTTAATTTTGAAAAATATATGCATATGTGTACTGTATGTTAGTTCAATGTTTTGTTTATAATCTTATTTTTGTAAACAATTAAGGTATGATAAATACGTTTAAATATTGAAAAAAAGTATTCACACAACTTGCCGGATCAGATTGCATTAATTACGCGTTTATTAAATATTTAATTCTGATATGCATGTTTACAAAATCTTTGAAATTTTTTCCTTCCGATATTTTTCTAGCGTGCTTACAATTTAAAGTTTCTAGAAAATGATTGGAAAGATATTTTCAGAAGAGAAGCTCACTTTTAAGTTGAAATTTTTGCTTTAAGTTTTATGGTCAATAAGACCACCACTATTTTGTCTGTAGTCTAATAAAGCCATCTTTAAAAACAGATCAGTTACATACTTGAATATTAAAATTGTTTATATAAAAACCTAACACATTAATTTTGAGATTCTTGAATTCTGTTTATCCAAAAACAACAAAATATCATTCGTTTAAAGATTTTTATCTTTAAACGAATGTATTAAGGAAATGTAAAATAAATGTAAATGAATGTAAAAAAAATGTATCAAGGTATCCCACTACTTGCGCAACAACTTTTTTTTTTTTAAAATTGAGATATGGGGAATTTTTTGTTGTTTTCAGATTTGTTTAGTACATTTTAAGAAAAATATGCTAAAATTAAGATAAGAAGTTTTTACTAAACTGGAAAAAATTGGTAAAAAATTTCAAAAAATAACAAACTGAGCCCATTCTGTACCAAAAGTGTATCAACAAATTTTCAAGTTTGATGTGTTGCTATGTTATTTATTTTTAAATGACCTTCAGGATAACAGATATTTAAATTTTTATTGAAACTAGAGCACTTCATCTTAGTTTTTATATGAAATTGGTTAAAAGAAAGTGATTAAATTCACATAAGGGACTGTAAATTTTGATAAATCTGAAGGTTAAAACACTTTTTTCAGAACATATACAAAAAGTTTCATTTAATTATTCTCAAAACTTTTTTTAGCAATTGCTATCCCCGTTTGAGGCATTTTCGGAAAAAAAAAAAATACATTTCGAGTGAAACTCGTTTTAAAGTATAACATCTTAAAGTAATGGCATCTGTTTTTTACTAAAACACTTGTAGTTTTCCCCCTAGTGAACGGAGAATAACAAACATAGTATTTTTATAAAGCTAATAAGATGGTCTATAAAATAAACTCAAAAAATGTCAATTTTTGGGAAAATTCACAATTTTAGGGTAGTCGGATACCTTAATCGATAAAAATCAATAGCGAACTAATCGATGGGAAGGTAATATCGAATATGTATTGTGGAATAAAATCGATAACATGCACAAATGTTGAAGTAGGATCTTGTCAATAGACAAATACATAATTATAATTTCAAAAGAGCTGTTAAATAAGTAACATGAATGAAAATTTACAAAATATTTAATAAAAGTTAACTTTTATTACAAAATTTGTGTTAAAGTATTTGATAAGGCTCTAAGCTCTTCACCCCTCTACTGAGACTAAGATATCTCATTAAGTAGAAGTGGAAAAACTTTTTTTTATAAATCCTATTAAATATATTTGAATAAAGTTTCAAACTTCCACTGAGATGTCTACTGAATTCGTGTTTTATTCTTTTTTTACCTTTGGAATACGTGTTATTAAAATCCTTTCAAAATGGTTAAAGCTTGGAAAGTTAGTTTTAATAGCAGATTTATAAAACTTGTAAAATATAAATTTGTTAGTCATTTCCTGGATCTTTCAGGATAGGCGGAAAAAGAAATGTTTCGAAAAAATAGTGATTCATTCATAGTTTCTCGATTCCAAGATTCTTCTGAAAGTTATCTATCTTGGAGGGGGGGGGGTAGTCTGTTGAAACACGCATGTAGAATGTTAGTTCCTTTTTTAAAAAAGATGGAATGATAAACCTTTTAACAAGTAAAAGTAGGAAGTGTGTGCCTACTTTTGACGGTTACTAAATTTGATAAAGATTACAAAATTTAGCAATCAGAAAGCTGGAATTAAAAGTTTCCAATTGAATAATTGTTTTAACTGTAAATTTTTAAACTCTTGAACAGAGTTCAGAATAATAATAAAGCGAGCATGAATCACAAGTATTGTCGAATATTTAAGTGATAAATTTCTAAAACTAGAGAAATATGTTTTCACAAACTATAGAAAGAAATAAAGATTAAGAAATATATACTTCAAAAAGTGTAATCAAATTGTGTACATAAAATTCTGTAGGGACTTATGTATTCTAAGCGAAAAACATTCATTTGTAAACATCAGTAGTAGGGAATGCGGGATGTTTACATGAAAAGCTTAGTTCAAAGTACACAGAGAAAACCCGTACAATCTAACATCTAAAAAGCGATAGGGTTTTTAAATGCAACTTAAATATTTATCGCTGCGATAGTATTTGAATCCCAAATAAACGAGTGATAAGTTCGGCTAAGCTTTTGTTGATAAGGGAGTGAGTGACAGAACAGCTGATGCTACACTGTTGCAAGGATTTTAAAATTGTTAAACTAAGGAGGAAACTCTTTTAATGCTCATTAAGCATTCAGTTCTATGTACGGAACTCCAAGTGAAGTGAACCGAAACAGTCCTTTGCATTATCAGATAATGTAAAGTGAACATTCCAAAGCTATATGCAATGGCCCGACCTACTGGGATAGGATCGAACCGAACCGAACATTCAAAGAACATACACGCAACTCGATTCGATATTCATATTGTCTCCTTCGAAATAATGAAAGATTTCTATGTTTATAAGTGCAAAAGATATCGCGTCAGACACGAATTTCTAGATACGTTTGTTAATATGTAGTTGTATACTCAGCATTCAACTATCTAATCTATTGTTTCCTCATCTGTCAAGAAGCATTTTGAGAATTCAAGAAGTCCATCGAACTTTTGCCCTTTCGATAAATATATTAGTATCTTATTTGTACTGTCATCATCCAATATTAAAGAAAAAGGCGCCAAACAAACTTTTCTTTTGTAGAAAAATACACCAACATTCACACACATAACATATTCCAGCTGAAGTAACCGATAAATAACACGCTCACACAGCCTAATAGGATATTCTATCCATTTCTAACAGGTGACTTAAATTTTCCCTGTATGTATTCCATATTTCACATAATGTGCTTTGAGTGTAAAACTATATTGCATTATATGGTATATTGAATATTCCTAATTTTATTAGAAAATAGGTTTAAATTAACGGGTGTAACTATCAGAAGCTTATATAAATATTCAGGGTATTATCTAAAAATATTTTCCGAATTTTTGGATCCTATTCTTTAAGCATCAAGGCTATCTTTGCCAAACGTACGAGAGCCTGTATTAAACAAGAAACATATTTTCAGACTGAAAACTGTATAATTTTTTGTGAAAATTTGTAGCTATATTGTTCGTACATCTGTTTTCAACAAAGCCAAATATGCAATTTTAAAATTTCCAAATATGTAATGGATAGTTAATGCTTTTTAACATGTAAGAGGGTAGCTCATTTAGCATTGTGGTTTAGCAGCGATTCTTAAACTTTCGATCTTCGCCCCCTCCCTTTATTTATCAGTCTGACACTGCGGATCCCCAAGATGTTGAACACCCCTCTGTAGGTGCAGTCTTTACCTTACTGGCGCGCTGTGAATTCAGTTCTTAATCTTTGCACGTGTATTTCTAATATTTTTTTTGAGAATATTGTATTAAAGAAATGGTTACGTATAGTTGCAAAAAATTAAACTGATTTGATTTTGATCGAAATTCATGTTCTCTAGTAATTTTTTCATTAAGGGCAATGTCATGATCTTGTCTTGGATGGAATATCTTTCAATTATTCCACGAGGTCCTTCAAAGTTTGTAAAAAGTAAATATTAATAATAAATAAAATAAAAAAACCTTCACGGGGTCAATTCGGATAAAAATATACTTCGAAACAAAAAAATATTCCAAATTCGGGTCCTATTCATAAACATTAAGAGAAGACAACCTTAAATGAAGTCAATCTTAGCAATCGCAAGTGAAATTTAGATCGATTCGTTTTCAAAATGTCATAAAAGTTTCTTTTGCTGGATAAAGTTTGAGCTTTTTATCTTCAAGCGAAGAAGCCCACATTTCACAAGAAAGCAGTCAGCGTGAGATTTCGTCCAAGGCCGGCAACTCTCGATGGTTTTCCCCCCTTCAAATGATTTCTTACTGAAAGCTTTGTTCGCGGACTAACCCACTCTCTTTTGTCCGCAGGCAAGATCTGGAGAGAGGGCGGGTGTTAATATAATTTTGAACACGTTGCTGAAGAATTGAAATTGCGTTTTTATGAAGTAGTTTACGGGCGTAGACTTTTTGTTTTGGTGAGCAATTTATGCCCGAAGGCTCAACATCTTCTAAAAAGTTATGATAGTGTATGTATTATAACAAAGAAAATGTCTCCCTTAAAAAAAGCGCGATTCCTTATATATTTTTTTTACTTTCATTGTTTTCGACGCCCTTCTAAGGACAATTTTTTCCAAAACAAATATTTTCTTGCGTGGTAAGAATGGATAGAGCGAATCGCTGTACCTGACATATAGCTCATTTCAAAACACAGTTAATAAACATTAAAATCTGAATTCTCCATCTCTATCATCTTGTCGGATGATAATAGGATTTGTGAAAACTAAACTATCAGAATATCAACATTCGCGGCTAGAGTAAACGAAATGTATCGTAGTTTCGTAAACCTTTAATTTTCCTCAAATTTAACTTCTCCATCTCCTTATGGGTAAAAATAGATTGTGAAACACACATTGCGGTGAATTAGTACAAAATATGTACCAAATGATAGGTTATAATTTTTTTTGGTCAAGGTGTGTTCTCCGGATCACAATTCTAGAAAATTATCTTCTCAGTGGCGTTCATAAACTACTTTCATGGAGGTATTTCATTTCTTAATGTATGCACCGAGTTGTAATCTTTACACAAAAAAATTGAAAATCTGTTCGTCTATGGGAAAGGTTTGAACCCCAAACGCCACTGGATCTTTAACCCTTGGATTAAAATATTTCTTGTCCTTTTATACTTTGTATGCACCTTTTCATAAAATATTAATTGTCGGTTAAAACATTTTTCCATTTTATAAATTTAAAAACACGTGCTTTTAATAATTTTCGCACGCTATTAGATTTTAGGTATGTATGCTATTTTTTTTATGCCTCATTGTTTTAAACGTCGAGAGAAATGAGTCGGTATGTTAATACTTTCATAGATCGCTCCGATTCAGTGAGAAGTTCATTTTTAATAAATTAAATTTAAAATAATGCATTTCTCTTCTGCTTAATATGTACATAAACGATAAATTTCATTTTCCATTTTTCAGCCTGACGAGTTTAATTTTGAATACAATCGACTCCACATTTTCCGTCTGTTTTCTCATATTCCGAATCCAAAACTTTCCACATCGCGATTTCTGAAGAAACCGTTCTTAGTATCTATGCCTTTCTTCGCTAAGAAGAACTGCAAAGATGTCAAGGCAAGTGGGCTTGCAGATATCGAGAGCAAGGGTGGGGCCCTGCTCCTAGCACTCGAATCGATTTACGCTGGGACATCCTCGATTCTTTTTTGAGTAAATACAGCGATATTTATTTTTGCATAGCCTTAACACATCCTTGAAATACCGTGAATTATTACGTGATATTTATGTACACTTGTTTATTAGCGATTTGTTGCAGATGTTATGAATGTTTACTATCTTAATTATTTCGAGGTCACAAGCTCTAAAAACAACTTCTAAGAATGCGACATTTACTGACTTTTCTTAGATGTCTTAAATGGAATTTTTCAATGGAATTTATAAAAATGATACTCTGAAAAGTAGATGATAGGGAATACTTATAGCTGAATTATTTTAACTTCAAATACTTTAGGCAAATTCTAATGCAAACTAAAAGTCTTAAAATATGTTAATATTTGTGACTTGTATTAGTTAAACTGTTTATATAAAAATAAGTTAAATTATGCCAGTTTTTTGGAATATGCTCAGTTCTGGTACTCGAAGAACCATAAACACGGTTAATAATAAAAAAGTGTTTACGGAAATTTACGATCCAAATAAAAAATAAATTCTAAAATTTTTATTAATTTTTGTTAATTTTGTAAGAATTAAACCGCAAATTTTTTCTATTGCCTGATAGTTTTGAAAAGATCCGTTGTGTTGAGAGGCTAATGAATTTAAATTTGTCGAGACTCGCGCGTGCGGTCAAGTAGTTAGACCGGTCAGCTTCTTTGTTTAAAATTACAAGATGTGTCGTCAATAACTCTCGCGTTAATTCAGAGGGTGGTCTTAGTAAACAATCAATCAAGCCGTATAATTTCAAATAAAAATAATCTTAAGGCTCTCTTATTTAGGCACGAATAGCGTATTAATCTGGACATAACTTTGTGTGTGAAACGTTTTTCAGTAGATCATCTCTCGTTATTTAAATGCTCTTGGCAGCAGAGAGGTTATGGTCAATAACTCGTCGTCGTCTTTGCTTCTGTTGAGTCGTGGGGTCGAGTCCTGGTTTAATCGTGTGGAGGAGTTGATTCACGTTAAATCAACAGAGGCTTGAAACGAGGCTCACGTTAAATCTACGAAAGCATGAAAATTGGGGTGCTAGCTTTGGTGTCACTCTCGTCACTGGTCCAGGGTTAAAACTTACGAGGTCGCCTCCAAGACTCCTCGTGTGGCCGCAGTAGCCTAGTGGTCAAGGTAATGGACTCATAGCCGGCGTATCATGAGTTCGAGAATTGTGGCCCTGAAGACCCGCCGTCTAGGGGAGCGATGCACGTTGACTCTGTCGATGCTCTAACGTCATCAAAGGGAAGTTTGGAGAGTGGGTGCCAGCTCTGGTATCATCCTTGTCACTTGACCATGGTTCAAAATTACGAGGGCCGTCGTCGAACGCCCTCGTGTACCTGAATAGTGCGACATTAATATTCACTCACCCACTCAAGAGCCCTCGTGTTTCGTAGTGCGACATTAATATTCACTCACTCAAGAGCCCTCATGTTGCTTCGTAGTGCGACGTCAATTAAATAATAATAAACTCATCATTTCATTCCGTTTCTTCAACAGTTTGAACACATGTGTTCATTCCCCCCCCCTTCGTATTCTACGAAGAATGAGGTCCGTTGCCAATAGCCCTCGTGTTGCTTTATCCGACATATTGCTTTTGAGGCCGCGGTGACCGAGTGATCTAGGCATCGGATCATGGCTAGCGTGTCATGAGTTCGATTCTAGTACCACTAAAGATCCTCTGTGTAGGGGAGCGATGCACGTTAAATCTGTCGAGAGCTCAAACGTCCTCCCGTTGATGTGGTGTGGTAGTTAGGAGAGGGGGTGCCAGCTCAGGTGTCGTCCGCGTCACTTGACTATGGGCGGATTACGCGGACCGTCGCCAAAAGCCCTCGTGTTGCTAATCAGTGCGACGTTAATATTCTCCAACTCTAACCGACATATTGCTCATCTCTCTCACTCTACGAAGAATATTACATCTTTATGAAAAGTTCTGGCTTTGTAATACTAAATTAAAAAAAAAACCCTACTGAAGAACGATTTCAATAATTGCTTTTTAAATTGCATTCAATTCTAAAAAGGCGAACTTGGACATTGAAAAATCTAAACCTTTTTTCCCCAATGAACTTTTTTTAAACTAACTTTTTACTTAGTTCCATTTCTCACAAACTAAAAGTTCAATTACTGAATTAATTAACCTTTAAAACAATTTACAGATCAAAAAATAAAATCTGTAGTAAAGTGTAAATTTATTTGATATTTCTCATCTCTTATTCATCTGAAAAAGCTCATTATCTTCTCGTAATTGCAACTTGACTAAATTTTAGAACTTGTCTGTATCTACTTCCTTTAAAATAGCTCGTTAATGGAACGACTAGCCAGACAATGCGAGATCATTAGTTAATTATTCTATTCATCTATCGTGTGATTAAAAAATGCTTTTTCCATCGATTTCAAGTTTCTTTCAAAGAAAGAAAATGTTCAATAAAAAAGAGCAATGATTTGAGTACCATTTGATTTTATTGAAGAGAATTATTCTGTCACCGTCCCATTGTAAGCTATTTCTGTAGCATTTTTCTTTATCGAAAGATTATTATGCAATTGCTGAGTTTGTATGAATTGCGTTTTTAATAAAATGAATAAATTTAAATAAATTGCAAAATTTTCAAAGAATTCTTTCGAAGACTGAGGAAAGTTAAATATTTAAATAGGAATATTAAGTTAAATCGAAAAGTTTAATTTTTTGAAAGAAGAAATACTTGGAATATATATATATTTTCTTAGTGATTTTGATGATTTACATAACAATATTTATTTTTTAAGCAAAATATTTGTATTGGGATTCATGGGAGGGAAAGAGTTTTTTTTTCAACATTCTTCAGATTATTTATAAACTTATTCAAAAATTTACTTTTTTCGTTCAAATGTGTGTCGAAGTAATAAAAATTCAAAGGACACATGTAAAGACGAAAATTTTGTGCACATATTTTGATTTCGATTCGCACATTATTTCGATAAATCTATGTTTAAAAAGCGTGTTTTTTTTAAAAAACAAATTTACATTTTTGCTTTTGGTATTTTTATACATCGGCGTTCACTGTTTTCATGCAATGTTAAAGATTAGGACCCCAAATCGGAACAGTTTTTCATTTAGAAAACCTGTTCCAAATTTTTTTTTTTTAACATTATTGATTTTTTTTATAGAGATCAGCATATTTTATGTCACTATTAATTTTTTTTCAGTTTATCCGTTTTTTCTACTGTAAAATGTATTCCATGTTTCGTCTCCTATACTTAATACTAAATGAGAGTGCACTTTCCATATTAAAGGCAAGTTACTTATTAATGTAATTTTTATAAATTTTAAAAACGCAGTATTATAAATAGATGCATGAATTGCAATTTTTCATGAAAATTGAGTTTTCTCTTTTGGTGAAAACAACCATAATCTCGCTTACAGAAACTAAATTTGTCGTTGTCACTTTGCTAAATTTCTTAAAGTGTTAAGTATTCAAATGCTTCAATAGAGCACACAGGATTTTTTCAAGGGGGGGGGTAGGTGGAGTCCAGGGTCGAAAGTCCATTATTTTCGTATCATGTTCCAATATACCGCCCAACACATTTTGATTGTGTCGATTTTCGGTAGCAAAAAAACAAAATTTAATTATTAAATGAATAATTAGCATTAATTAATAAAATTAATTATTAATAACAAATACTAAATTAAATTTTACGTACTATATAAATAGGACTATAATCAATCGAGAAAAAATCGAGGGCTTTTAGGGGGGGGGGTCTGGACCCGAGGCCCCCCTCTCCCTTTGTGTGCGCCACTGAAATGCTTCTTTACCTTATAAGTGCCCTACTTTTCAATAATTTCCAACACCTTAATAAATTTAAAATGAAGCTCGTTTTTTATTTGTTACCCCAGTCGCAGCTTCCAAGAAATCGTCAATGCTTTCTAGTAACCTGCAACGTCATTGATGTTGATTTTATATTTTTGCATTTTGTATTGTAATCATCTCCCTCTATCATTAAAAAACAATTCAATGAAAAAAATGTCTGTACTCCCTTTAGTAGATGAAGGTCACTGAGTGATTTTTCCTTCTAGTTCCTTATCATAATTTAGTCACATCCTGTAGTCTGTTCTTAAAGGTAATGGCCCGACCACACACACATACACTCAAGCCGGAAACAATGGAATGTTCTGTTTCCGAAATTCCTTTCTTCGCTGTTGTGTTTTCACGGGAAATCGTCCGAAACAGTTGAGATTTTTCCCACTCTGAGAATGTTTAAAAGTTGTTTTCCGGATTTAATGTGACGAACTTTCTCAGAGAGGCGAGCAGCTAATGATTTTTGTCTGCGGACAGAATGGGGTGGTTTTTTTTAAAAAAGGATCTGGTTTCTGAAAGTGTAGAAAAATTGGGAGAAATTTCCGGTCTGGGAAATAAGATCGCATTGAAAAATAAGTTTGAAAAATTGGATATTTTCCCCGCAGGTTTTTCGTTTAGACTTTCGTTGATTCGGAAACGAGGTCATTGGATCGTGAAATTCGAAGTATTCACTGAGAAAGGAGGCCACGGATTGAATGGGTATCTCTCTTCTGCTTTGGATAACAATAAATGTTGTGTAAAAACAAATCTAACCTAAAACATGGATTTAAATTGGTTTGTGCTTTTTTTCCCCCTTTGTGCGACAATTATCTTAAGTTACAAATAATTAACAGATCAAAAATGATTTTTTTACTCTGTTCCGGGTAAATATTAATTTAAAGACTATTAAGTTATAATAAATAATTAAATTGTTATTTAGGATGTTAGAAATCACACAAAATGAAGCCTTTCTTTTTGTTAATTTTAAATCATATAAAAATTAAGTAATATGACACATTCATCAAGCTCTTAACATAAAATGATCAATAAAGTTTATATTTTTATCATGTTGAAAAGCATGGATGTGTGTGTATTATAAACGATGTTATTAGAAAATAGAAGCTGTGACCTTTTGGTTTATATAGATTCACCTGTTATTTACAATACATAACGTTCCATTAAAAGCATACAATTTTTGACCGGCTTAGGATGAATAAATTTGAGGTAAAAGTACTTTCTGAAGTGTAGATATAAATATATCAGCTAGTTTCTCCTTGGCAGTGTTATATTAATTTTTATATAAGCATATATATAAGGTAGCATACATATATATAGTTTCATTTTTACATTACTACGAAAATGGGAAATTTTTCTCAAAAGTTGTCTGTGACCCTTTACACTTTAAGTTTTTCTTTCAAATACCTAGTTCACCTTGAAAAAAACACCTTGATTTTCTATTAGTACCGCGTATTTTAATGAGCTGAGTGTGCATATGACTGCATTGAATGTTAGACGAATGGTTGAGGATCTATTTTAAAAGATAATGTTTGGTAGTCAATTATTCGTCAAATAAGTGTTGTACGCCCATTAATATAAAACTAATGTTTATGTTTGAGTTGTTATACTCTGTGCGTGGAATTTGTAGAGTTTCGAAGATTAAAAGGGCTATGCACGAATACTCAGTTAAATTACTATTATATCAGCTTTCAATCCTTGCTGCATAGTTAGTACCACAATTGAGTTATTTTATACGAGTTTTTTGTTGGGTATAGGGCTTTGATTAACAGGTATAGATGAAAAAATCACGGAAAAGGGTACTGATAAATGAAAAGAAAATTGATTTTTTTTAGGGAAAAAAAATCTCTTTAAGGCTGTCTTCGGTTAATGTTAAAGAATAGAATATTTTTTCAGATATAAAAATACTCCAACATTAAAAAAAATATTATATTCTGGCTTCACTACCCTGTAGAGAATCACTAATTTTACATTACACATTTTTATCCAAGTTGACACATTTTTTACTTTTATAAAATGTGTTTTGTATTTTTTCTCCTATTCTATACCGTAATGGTAAATGAGCTACCTTATTACATGTTGAAAGGAAAAATTAATTATTTATGGGAATATTTTTAAATTTTAAAAACGCAATGTAAACAAATGCATGAGTTACAACGAGTTCCAAATTTTCATGGAGGCATTTTTCTGTCCGAAAATGTGCTCCACGTTTAGTTCAAGCTCTCGTACATTTGGAGAAAATAGGTAACTTTGTCTGTATAACTTAATTTATCAAATTGAAGTTATACAGACAAAGAATTCGCAGTGCATATTACGTAGTATTTTAAGAGTGGGTGATAAATCTTAGATTCCGTAATTATAGACAAAGATTTTTTAGTATTAGAAAGTATGTAAATGCGATGTTCATTTCCGTTCGCCTTAATTTAGATAGATTATGAGTAATGAGAGTATAACACATATGGTCTTTATTATGGGGGGGGGGTAACTAATATCAGGTGAGGAGGTTGTGAGTACTTTTTACCTTATTACCTAAACGATCCGCCCTCATTTAGATTCTCCGTTTCCCACTACTGCATCCAAGCGGACTTTTGAGGCCTCTGAATCACCTCCCTTCTAGTATTTTTAGCTTGGGAATGGTAGGGCTGTAACATGCCAGAAATGTTTGGATTACTTACTCTGTGCTGTCTGTCTCGAGGGTTCCAGGATTTTGGCTCTATATATCGTTGGAAGGAATGTCACTGTGGAACAGGAAGTCATGCTCGGGTTTTGACAATCCAGACGGCACTAAAGTCTTTGAAGCTCTGATTTTTTTTCGGTTTCGAAATGCTGTTACAATGTATAACGATATGAATTAAGAGCCAGAAAGAGTTTTCTTTGTTTTTGTTTTATGTAAAAAAGGTAATTTTTTCTGTCGGTAGAAAGTGTAGGATGACACACACACACGGGATTAGTTTTATAATTAAATCATAAGAATTATGTCATGATATTTTTATATAAAAATAAATATGAAACTAAAAAACTGTAAAAGTTGAGTTTACTCCGTATTCTGATTAAAATATATAGTGGAAATTAACCTTTGATACATATTAGAGGGTAATTTAAAATTTTTTGCGTAATATAGTCCCGGTATAGTTTCTTTTTCTCTAACCTACTTATGAAATCTTTCTTTTAACCTTATCAAATTGTTATAATAGTTCATGTGCAACCTCAAAATGCAATGTTCATAACAAAATCACATAAGATGGTTATGTATAGATTAGTCTGCATAAGTTATTAATGAAGTTAATACGTTCATGTTTTTTTTTCCTTCCATTTTACATTGCCTTCTTGCGCTAAGACAAAGTAAAACAGTTCTCTTAGAAAACAATTCTTAAGGCAATATGGATTGTCTTTCTCGTTCATTGTGTTAAAACTCGACGTCTTGATTTGTTTACAAATTGTAGAATTTTTCTAGGAGGCAAAGATTCATTGTAGCTGTTTATGAAGGCGACTGTATTTCATAAATCTATTAGCAGTACTTGCGTAATTTATCGATCCCATTTATTAATTGTTCTTCAAACCATTGAAAAGACTTTGTCAATTTGTAACTATTGAAATTTCAAATAACATAGTATAATGTGGCATCGCATTTTTCTTAGATGACATACTCGTATTTTATTAATTTATTATTCTGAATTATTTTAGCCCTTAACATGTTTTACACGAAATTTGTTTTTAAACGCGAGATTGTAATACTGAATGTATATTACATCACGAAATTGGGTTATTAGTAAATATTACGTTACGGGGGCCTTTTTTTAAAAGCAGGCCAGCGGTATATGTGGCAATTACTTCCGTAGAATGGACAAATTAAAATCGTCATAGCAAAAAAAGTGTGTGTGCTTATGACCACACGATAGAAGTGAAAACTTCAAATTTTGTAATGTTATTTCAGGCATTAGTTCGGTGAATAAACAAGGCGGATATTAGTATTGTCATATAAATTTTTTTATTCATGTCTGTACTCATAAAGTATTATTTTTGCAAAATATACAGTCATATTTTTGAATTGTATTCTAAGAAGGAAACAATAGGTTTATGGTAGCTGAGATAGGCTTCAAATATTTTATAGATTCAATATTATTTAAATATCTAAACTCCACCAAGCGCTGTTCCATACTTCGTCGCGCTTTCATTTGGGTCATTTGACATAATTAAGTTAAATTTTGATTTTAAAAAATAAACTAATGCTTTTTTAAATTGTTTTTTGAAAAACCTACATTAAAATCCCCACTTAAAATCATAGGTAATTTGTTCAGAAGAGCCGATCCAGCTTCAGTGTAGGCAACTAAATTTTTGTAAATGAATTCGATAATTTTCTCTACACTTCGATTTAGTGGAATATAAATAGCAACCAAGGGAATTATTTTCCACATTTTCTGCTCTACATTTCGCTCCATAAATTTATCCTATACATGACTGACTATACCCAAATGATTCTTGAGTATTTGATGCTACATCCGTTCTCTATATAGTATAAAAAATGAACTATAAGGAAGTACATGCGCATTGAATAAAATACGAATCGATAATTGAATATTTAAATAAATAAAACAGGGAAATGTAAAAGGAAACATTAATTTAAGTGGCCTTAAATTTCTTCATTTTTCGATTATTTTTCGCCGTAAAAATCTCTTCATTGCGTTTTTTTGAATAATTATTTAAACATATATTCCCGGATGTAATGAATATTTTTTAAAAATATTAAAATGCAAGTGCGTTATACAGTTTACAGAACATGAATGAAAACGATTGCAAGACATTTCACAATTCATGTAATTCCAGATATGCTTCTGTTATGCTTGTAAAGCAAGCTAATTGGCAATCAACTGTAAGATATTTTGACTCGAATCTTTTCGATATTAACAAATTAAAAATAAAATGCTGCGTTGAAAGGAATTTCATATCAATATCTGTGGGCATTTTTAAACCTTCTCTATCCAGAAGACTCAAATATTTTGTCCCTTCGACATTTTCTGAATCGAAAGTGATTTTTTTATGTACAACAAATGTATATTTGCAATCGGATTTTATATTATGCACGCAATAACCCGATATGTACATTAAAACTTGATACTGTGCTACATAAATATATCATCTGATTTATTTTTAAATTCCCTAGGGATTGTCTATTTCGAAGTTTGTATCAAATGTTTATCTTTTGGAAAACAAACTATTTAAGCACACAAGAGGGAAGGCTGAGTATTACTCAAAACCCGGGGAAAACATAGTTTTTCGTCACGCGATTTCTTTAGGGGTGTGTATGTCGCGGACTGTTGAACCTTACCGACCCTGTCCAAACACGATTTCTGATGAAAGACGAAAAAAGCCAAATGAGCTTTACATTCCCGAGCGTGACGCCGTCATTCAAGTTCACTTCAAGTTCACTCTTCAGCAAAACGCGTCTAAAGAAGTTATCACTTCAAAAATTCTGAACATATGGTTTAAATGACGACTGAATGTTATACTACCATTTCGTTTATCGTTTGCTGGGATGCCATATAAATCTCAATAGCTTCGGAAAATACATTGTTTGCTAAAGAGATAAAATGCCAAGCCCGAACTGTCATTGTAATGCGAGTGACAATGAGGCCATTAATGCGTCGATGAAAATCGATCTTTCGTCGAATCACAAACATCAGAGGCGACACAATTTGCTATCAAAATAATCTGAGTCTTGCGTCAAGAATGTTAAACTACAGTGAAATGATCTCAAGGACAAACTTGTCAAAGGTATTGAAGAATGGGCATATTCGTAGCAGCTACAGGGTTGATTGTATGGCAGATTCACTCCTCAAAGCTCCTTCATTTCCAAGTGTGATGGTGGCCGTTCAATTGAGGACACCTGCTAATCCAAGAGAAATCCCGATGAGCGATGCGGATCCACACCCGACCAAACACGCACGAAAGAACAGCTAAACAATACCGGAGACAAGCGCTATTGTAAAGAATTCAAAAAGCTTCTTTTTACCAGCCAGTTTTTCTTGAGGAAAGAAATTCAGATATTGTTTTTAATGGTTTCCCTTATTCAATCTCTTTGAAAATATGTTCGTTCGAACAATGTAAGAAATAGTAAGGTAAGATGCGTAGTTAAAAGAAAGGGTTTCGTTGTTAATCTCCTGTTCAACTCTAGATGTAATCAGCAATAACAGTTACCTTTTATTGCGTAATGTTTTCATTGTAATGGGAACACTAATTTATTTGTCTCTGTATCCTTAGACGGGATCGATGTGCAAAGAAATTGGTTGATTGGGAATGTGAAAAATGGATCTTTAATTGTGGGATGGATTGTATTAGATGTCTTGTTGAAAATATGGATTTCAGAGTGGAAAATCAGTAAGAGTGCAAAATGTTTTCCTTTATTGCATGATGAGTTCTGAGTCGGAAATGAATTTTTATTTAACGGAAAACGAATCATGCGCAACGATCTGTAACGAAAGAGGGGGGGGGGGTGTCAAATTTCCTAACCCAGCAATTCATTACGCAAGACAGTGATTGCTTAGAGTCTAAATAAATTGTGTAATCATTAAACTAGTTATACAGTTGTATATACTTTCTATACAATTTCCTTTCTCGGTGAAAGTAAATTAATTTCTTTTTTAACTAAATAACTTTGAAATAGTTTTTATAGTGTCAGTTGAATAACCTGAAAATGAAATGTATGTGAACAAACTTTCTGAAATCTAATTGTGTGGCAAAAATTTTGAAATTCTTATGTAATGTACACTTACCTCCGAAAGTCTGCATGCAGGCGATCATCTTTTATATTCATGTAAAAATCGCTAATTAAATTAAGTCTTTCTGAATCAACACTATTTATTATTGATTAATCTAACGTCGTTAATTCAAATAGTATAAGCAACAATCATCTGAATATTACATAATACAAATATTTATAACTTCAGAATGACACAAATCGTGTGCGCCAAAAGTCTGCGTACACTTGAAAAAACCTTTAGAATAATGGATTGTAACTAAAAGTTAATACTTTTTAAGCTATTCCGTTCTTTCTATAACTCTTTCATAATATTTGGCAGGGATTTAACTAGTTTAGTTGTCTTATCTGCGGATATTTTGTTCCATTCTTCTACTATGGCAGATTTGAGCATTTTCTTGGATGTTATTACGTTTTTTCCTTGATTATTCACTCGAGTAAATCCCATAAATGCTGTATTGTACTTAGGTCTGGGGACTAGGATGGCCTACGGGATTGGTTTGGGACATATCAGAACAACCACGGCTTTACAATAGGAGTCATTTGCTCGGTACCTTTGGGCCGCTGAAAGTAAAAATCATCACTCACCGCAAATTTCTCGGTACTTTCCCTGATATTTTACTTCAATAAGTTAAAGTAATAATTTTTGTACATTGTTGATTCAATAAATTACAGATTACTAGCCGAAAGGCTTCCAATGCACCCCCAAACATTATGCCTCCTTCGCCATGTTTGATAGCCGAAAAAGAATTATTTCTTAAGATCTGTCCAGAAATTTTTGCAGGCATATTTTTGTTGTTTTTGATGCCAAATTACAAAAAAATATTTTCAATTGAATATATTACATTTTTCGAATAATTATGTCTTATTTAGATGTTTTTTTGGCAAAGGTCATTCTCTCTTGGCTCTTTTCACTCGAGAGATGAATGTTTTCTTGAGTGCAACTCTACCATGATAGTCAACTTTTTCAGTTCGCTTCGAATTGTGGTTAAAGTCAAATTTTTTTGCAAGGTCTCGACTACACTTTTAGCTATTTGTGAAGCTTATAGTCTTAGATTTATTTTTGTAGAGCGTATTACAAAGCAAGATTCTCGAGGTGACACTGCATATGGGCGGCCGGATCTTGGCGTGGACGTTAAAATTTTAGTTGATTTGTAGTTTATGAACTTTTTTGAATCAATGAATGTCTCCTATTAACAGTTTCAGCAATTTCTTTAAAAATGTCCTTTTTTGAAGATTTCTGATGATTTTTCTTTCAATAATATATCGATCTCTATTCTGTTGCCTGCCATGGAACCACAAATATTTTCAAATCTCAAATCAATTGTAAAATAAGCTTATATTTACTTAAAAACATGATTTACTGCAATTATTTTACGATTAAAGGTCTTTAAAAGCTCTATTTTGAAAGTGTACGCAGACTTTTGGCGCGGATGGTTGGTGATTATTTGAAGGTCATTCTTGGTTTTTTTTATGTTAAGGTGATATTTGTTGCTGCTGTTTGAATAAAGAAATTTTGAAGAATCCCTGACAGCTATCTTGATTTTCTAAAGCGAGATTTTAATAGTAATTATAGCATAAACACGTAAGATGATTGCCTGTACGCAGACTTTCGGTGGCAAGTGTATATGAATCACACACACTAAGAAACCCATTGGCGTAGCTTGTTATGAGTGGACCCTGTATTAAAATTCTTCGGGGACGGGGGGGGGGGCTTTTTTGGAAAATAAATAAAAACAAGTAATATAAATGTTTTTAAGTCAATTCCTACTTTGGGCAACAAAGAAAATTTTATTTTAGTTTCTTTTTATTTAATAATTACAATTAATATAACTAAGCATATACATGACAGAATCACAATATTGAATAGCAAAATAGAAAGCGATTTTCCCTGCAATTTTCATTTTCCTTTCTATATATGGTGTTAGACTATTTTTGTTTACTATTTATCATTAACTAAATTTAATTCCAATAAAATAGTATAGTAAAAAGAAATCACATTCTCAGAAATTAGGCCATCCCAGGTGGGATTCCAACCCACGACCTTTGCGTTAGAAGACCAACGCGCTATCAATTGTGCTACCGGTACACATGGAACGATTTTCCTTTCTATATATGCTGTTGGACTATTGTTTTTGTTTGTTACTAATTCATTTTTAATTAATGAATTAATATTTGAAAAAACTGTAGTAACATCAAGTGTCATCCACTACAAGTTTAAAAAGTTTACAAGTTTGTCATATGTATATATACATATGACAGAATCACAATATTAAGTGACAAAATAAAAAGCGATTTTCATTGCAATTTTCTATTTTCCTTTCTATATAGTGTGTTGGACTATTTTTTTGTTTGTTACTATTTATTCAGTAATTAAATTTAATTATTTTAATGAAACAGTATAGTAAAAAAGAAATCACATTCTCAAAAATTAGGCAATTTCAGGTGGGATACGAACCCACGAACTTTGGATTAAAAGTCCAACGCGCTATCATTTGCGCTACAGGGACACAACGAACAGTTTTCCGTTCTATATACGGTGATGGACTATTATTTTTGTTTGTTACTACTTATTCATTTTTTAATTTTATTAATGAATTAATACTTGAAACAACCGTATTAACATCAAGTGCCATCCTCTACAAGTGGAAAAAAATGTATTTGAACTTGAATGGATTAATAGAAAGTATCTTATAAACGATTGAAAATTTGAATAAGATATATATATATTATTCTTTTAATTTATATTGGGAGATTGTGAACTTATAGTAGGAATTGAATGATCGCACGAATAAAAATTGTTTGAAAGTATTGAAATATTACACATTTTGGGGCTCCGTATCATTGATACAGTGGTAGCTACGCCCCTGAAGATTTTCTGACCTCTAATTCCAAACGAAAATGCTTCGAATACTTTACTTTTTCCGAAATGTGAGTGGTCAGTGTTTTGAAGTGAGTGAGAGGCATCGCTGTGGAAGCAAGGTCGTTCTGAGAACGAATGCGTGTCAGGGTCGAGATTAGAAGAAAGACAGCCAAAAGTTCGGATCGCTTTCTTACCGACTTCTGCGGATGTCGAAATGGAGACATTTTCAAATACATAAAAAAAAAAACAATAGTTTTCACATTCATATTTCCTTGAGCAATTCATTGTTGGTTACCTTGACGAGAACGACTCTGCTTCCCTCGGGTAATACTAGATCAAGTTACCTGAGCTCATGTTTCGTCATTTGATGATTTTCTGGAAGCTTGTCTCTCTCAGAATGTTCGCTCGCTCATGAACTTAATTAGAAAGATTGCATGTTACACAGCAGATAGTTGTCAAATGGAAAATGAACAATGATGCGTACGTAAACTTGTATAAAGGAATAGCGTTTATGAAATGATTGAAGGGAAATAATATGAACATTTTACTGTTTTTATACATTTTAATAGTACATGGTGTTTATTCGAAAGTTTTTGTTGATTATTGGAGAAGAGGTTTATAGTAATTTCCGAAAATCTTTTAAATTTCATCTCAAGTTTAATATGTTGAATCTCCTATTAGTTTAAGTTTTTGATTATTTTTCATATTTTAAAACATCAATCCGTTTGCGAACTTTTTTAAACAATTTCGTATCGGTAATATTTCTGAAAATAAGCTAAAACTTTGAGTTTCTGACCAGCAAATTAATACATTAAGGAAAAAAAAGCTCATTTAAATACTAATTTTGTGTTTCATGGTGTAGTTTTAAATTTGAAGGTGAAAATTTTGAATATATTCGGAAAATTTCTACAAAAATCGATTATTAGTTCTGTTTCAAAAGTACAGCACATTGTAGTATATTTTTGCTGGATATTTTAATAAATAAAAGTTAATTTTCTTGAAGAAAAAAAAAAGAAGAAACTGATAAAAATATTGGCATGCTGCCCTTAGTAGTTCAATGATTGAAGTGAAGGATAATTTTTTTTAAGCGAGTGCATTACTCCTTTCGGACGACTTTATATTCTTCCGTATAAACGATTTGTCGAAATCCTTGTCCTTTAAATAGGCTATGTAGCAATATTTAAGGAAAATTTTTGGGGTGTGTCAAATAATGAGAAAAACGTCATTTTTCTTATTCATTTGCGATAAAGAAAATTCTTTTTAAGAAATAAATTTAAACAAACTTACGAATGTAAATTTTTTTGGGACTAATATAAGAGAACACACATAAGGTACACATTACTTTCAATAAAAAGATTTGAAAAGTAATATGGGTGAATAGGGTATTTATACCGTATTTTCATGCATCTAAAAATGTATGATCTGAAGCTGTTGCTATCACTCCATGTGAACAAAATATCTTGAATATTTAATAGAAATGTGTAGTTCTAATGTTTAACAATTTTACTATATCCTAAAACATTCCCAGACATATTTTGAACTATTAAGTAATAAATGCTATATATAATGGTAAATAATATGTATCGATTCGTAGTGATCCGACAAATGCTTATTTGTGCAAATTCCATGTTTTAAAGTTTTATGAGAAGAAAAAGTTTGGTAAGAGAATTTTCATCTTATTTGTAAAGAACAGCTATTAATCTGAAAAAACCAATTTAAAACTTTGTTTCTTACAATTTATGAAACATTTAACATTTGTTCAACATTTATACTTGATTAGAATTAAATTTGCACGTCATATCCAACATTCATTCATAACTCATTTTTCTTCTGTTATATTCCCCGCCCCTCCCCCTTTTAATGAACGCTGAAATTGTTTTGATAAAAATGAAATGTATGTTTAAAGAAAAAAGAATTGTTTGTTAAAATATATTTTCTGTACGATATTAAAGATAGAAATGATATTAATACTTCAATACCTTTTTCACTGAAAAGTAGGTCTTATTTTCAACATTAAATAAGAGAAACAGTGAAAAGTTCTATTGATAGGTTTGTTAATCGAATTTTTTTGTCTGAAGTGCTATATCTGATGCCTTCTCATTCCTTTTTCCTTTGAAAGCGCGCGTGGGGTCAGTCAAATGTCTAATTTCGATCCCGCCGACTAAAGAGCGGTTGAGGGGAAAGCTTGACCTCAACGCTTTTCTGTCTCGCGGAAGTTCTACACTACCTGTTTCTTTTTGGGCCATTTGATTCTTCCCCCCTCTCTGCACGACTCTGTTGCCCCTCCCCTTGCCCTTTGAAAACTAGTACGGAGAAATCATTTCGAATAGTTAGTCGGGAATTTTTTGGAGCGAAGGTGGACTTTTTGGAAATTTTGGTAATATTTTGTTTTGTTTAAAAAGTGTCTCTCGAAGATTACGTCGAATGACGACGAAATGAATGAAACACAACGACGTTTACGAGTTTCTTGGATGCTTTCTAAAATTGTTTCATAACTTATTTGAAATCATGGTCCTATTTTATAGAAGTTTGTTTTGAGAAAGTTTAAAATGTCGGATCATTAATAAAACCTAAATTATTGCTGTGGGTGATATCCGAAAAGATACATAACATTTCGTGATTATTTCTAATTTTTTATTTATCTAAATACAGGTATTTTCTTTCTTAATAAAATTTAAAAGAATTTTATTTTAAGCATTTCAAAATTTTTACGCAGACAAAAATCCGGGATAGGATTTCAAAATTGTATTTAAAAAAATACAATTTTTATTTTAAGTACATTATAAGCATAAAATTAGAACAAATCTTTAAATTAATTTTGCACAAATTGGATTGTTTTTAAAGAAAACTTGCAGTTTACAAGTGTGGCGCATAAGACATATTAGGAAGATAGGAAATATATTGGCTTTATATTGAAGATAAATATTTTAAATACAGAAAATATCTATATATATTATTTCTTTCCTGTATATTTAACTAAATTCTTAGTCTGTCAAACTTTAAATTTAAAATTACTTTTAAATTCTTTAAATCAGCTTCTAAGTGCAGAAAAATGCTTAATTAAGATTTGTCTTGAACTTAGTAAGGTGGTATAGTTTTTAGTTTGCTTAGCCCATATTTAAGCCTGCAGTAGAAGAGAGTCCAACACCTCTTTCTGGCCATGTCTTCCTCCCAAACATTTCTGAATTTGGTTACTTCCAAAATCGATTTCTTTTGAAGAGAAGTTGCTGCCCAACACAAACACACACACGGTCTCTGAACGTATCTTGTGATTTTTTAAAAAAAGAATTGCTTTTGATATATACTTTTAAATACAATGTGAGAAATCGAAATGTTTAAAAAATTTTAATAATACAGATATGAAATTTTAAAAAAAAATTAACTTTTTAAAATCGTTATTTCTCCAGTTTTATTCCATTATACACAATCAAATGAATTTTTTTTCCACAATAGAATTTCGTGTGTCTTGAGTAATACCAATACAGAAGAGAAAAAACAGCTTACGATTATATCTTGTGAATTACTCAATTTTCCTTCATAATTTAAAATACTAGATTAGATTGGTTTGTTGTTTCCATGATTATAAACTTGACTCCTGTCAAATATAAATTTTTCATCGGAATGAAGCTCAAGGCTAATGTGAAAAAGTACTTTAGATCTTACAACAACTGTGTACAATTTACGCTTCGTATCGCGTAATAAATATTTTCAGCTAAAATTTTTAACCTTGATAGTTTTTAATGAAAACTGGAAACAGTATGCCCCCCCTTTTTTTCCCCTTCTTTTTTAAGTCATTGAAGTTGAAATATCTTCTGTGAAAAAACTATAAAATCCTCTTTATAGAATGTTTTGAAACTTTAATTGCCAGATGTCTTGGTGAGGAAACATTTAGTAGAATAAAACTTCAACAGAGAAAGGCTTTCAAGTATTCATTACAGTAAATTCTTCCAATTACTAGAAGAAAAATTCCCCTCGTTCCAGGTTTGAATTTAACTATACATTTCTATGACGTTTCTTTTAAATGATGCTGTAAATTGTATTATGTTGGAAAAATAAATTTTTCATCTATCTCTATGTATCGCTCTCTTCAGATCCGGCATGAAATTCAGACATCTAGCTTAAAACCATTTGAACTTAACCTCGTTTGAAATATACTCTATAATGTGTTGATTATATAAGGCGTCGTGAATGTTTTTATTCTTATTGCACGATTTAAATAGTCACAAAATTGGTTTTGTAGAATCTACATATATTACCGTTAAAGTATGAAATCCGTTATTTGATTGAATAACTAGTTATTTCACGGAAATAACTAGACAAGAGTCAGTTAAACGAGTACAAAATTATTGAATTTTACGATTTAACTAGGTATTCTGTAGAATAACGATTAATTGATCGTTAAAGTATGAAATATGGCACTCGAAAGTTCTTTGAACTGGTTCTAGCTGGGTTTTGTCAATTTTGTATCCTAATTCAAAGAGTCATCATAGCAAACATTGCTCTAACAAATAATGAAAAGTAAAATATATATATATATAAAGGTATATATATATTTCATAAAATTTAGATTAATATTCTCTTACAATTATTTAAAAAAGTTTACACTGTTTTTCAGAAGCATTGGAGTTTTTCTTTCTACCATGTATTTTTTGATAGTATACAAATGTAAATATTTCTGTGCAACATATTCTTTTTTCTTTCTGTTTAATGTTAGCAATATGAGCAATAATACATTATATCATCCGCTTTTCCTTATATCAATTAATCGTCCTCAAAAGGGATAAAATGTATTTTTCGAAAGATTTTGGCCATTTATGATCAGTTAATTTATAAAACAACTGTAAAATTGTTTATTTTTCACTTTAACGGTCTATCATTAGTTATTTCATAGAATAACTCGGTAAAAGTTTGAAATTTTTCATCTATTTATACTTTAACTGACTTGTCTAGTTGGTTTCATGAAATACCTAGTTATTCTATGAAATAACTGGACTATACACTTTAAAGGATACATATATATAAAATGATGCATAAGTCTCGTCCTACAACTTGTTTTTGAGCTCAATCAAGGACCGATCACTTAAAGAGAGCTGTGTGGTGGTGGGGATTGTGTTGGCTAATTAAAAAAGAATTATTTAAACAGAAATTTGTAAGGCTAACATTTCTTTTCTTGTACTTTTTTTTTTTTTGAAACACAATATTCTAGTTAAATTAAAAAAATTTAAAAATTATAGATTTAATAATGCACGTTTTTATTTTTGTTGTGAGAATACTGTTATTTTTTTATGGACTATTTAATTATATCGATACGAAATAAAATTCAGTAAATTGTTACAACTAATGCTTCTAAAGTTAAATATTGCATACTATTGAAAATTTCTATTAGTAATGTATATGATACACACAGTGTAAAAGTATTAACATTTACCTGTGTTTGCATATCTGAATGTTTAGAGTCAGCGATGAATTTGATATTTTATATTCTAGCTTAAAAGTGCATTTCAGAAAACAAATTCTTGCATGGATTATACTTTACTTACTAATCAATTAGTTAATAATAGTTTTTTCATCTTTTAAATATAACATTTGGTGCTAAACTTTTTTAATATACCCCCACCACACCTGAATATTAGTTCCTTTTTGAAAAAAATGTCATGAAACGAGTGTACCAAATACTGATTTTAAAGAGCTGAAACATCGGTTTGATTTTCACTGACTATCGAAATTTAATGAGAAAATATGTAAAATATACGTTTAAAAAAAAAACTTAAACATTTTTGCTTATTTTTTAAATCTAATACGCATTGAAAAAATGACTAAAATAGTTTGTGTATAGTTATCTCCATATTCATTACATTCATTTTCAGTTAAATCTTTAATTTTTGAATTCAGCATTCTTTTAACATGCTATTGACGAAGAAACGTTAAAGATTCCCTGCGATTTCAACTTGTATCTATATTTAAATACTATCCTTCAACGGGAACAATGAAAAAATTATGAATAAGATATAAAGAAACTATATATATATAAAAAAGAGATCTCTTGAATATATATTTAATGAAAGTTAATTATACTCAAGATTCATTAATCACTTGGATATGAACATTATAATTTTCTTGCTTTTCAAATTATAATATGAAGGGAATATCTATGAATAATATCTTGGTGTTATGTTTTTTGGTATGTTGCAAATGACAGAAATGTAGAATTTTAAAAGTTCCTGGATATTGCGTATCAGATGTCGCCTTCGTATCTAGACCATAGTTCAAATTACGAAGTCCATTACCAATGACAATCACAAACTACTTTTGGGGGGCTTTGTTTATATGTAAAAAAGCATAGGCAAAAGCGCTAGGACATAATCTTTATGCTAAAACTTCAAAAATATATTGGTCTATGGAGGGGGATAAACCCTTAACCCTACCCTTCTGTACGCGCTTGTTCATCACCAATAGCCTTCGAGTAGCTTTGCAATGCGACTTTAACAAGCTGTCACTCAATTACTGACATAGAGTAAGAGGAAAGAAAAATATGCTTAACAGAGAGTGACGAAATAGCGGAAGAAGATAGTGGAATAATAAAAAGCACACAATTTGTAAGAAACGATAACTGTCAGACTTGAATGCATTGATTTACTTCTAAGTAAACAAACAGTAAATAAAAGTTTTAACTCAATATAAGACATCATTCCCTTGTAATAAAAAAATAAAAATACAAGAAATCTATCGGTGTTTTTAGTAGTATTTGGTTTAAACATAAAAAAAATGTGTTGGTAGCTTGAAATATTATTTTTTTTATGCAAATCGGGCTTGTTTATTTGAAAACATGCAAGGTTTTAAAGCTTTTAAATCTAATTTCTTAAAACGATTCTGTTTTTTTATTTCAAATTAGGAAAACAGCAATACTAAAAACAATGTAGGTTGTGTTTTACATCTGAGTAGCTTATTCCAAAAATTAAATTGTTAATCCTGTAAGGAATTTGTCTTTAAAAATTTGTGCGGACTAGTATCTTAAATTTTAAATTAATAAACCTTCTAATTTATCGAGAGGTTTTTATGAAATGGGGGGGGGGGGTCATGCAAGCAAAATGGTAGCTTTCCTTCATACAATTTTAAAGCCTTCTTAATTATTTCTTATGCTTTCTTAATTAGATGCAAATTGAGTACGTGTTAAAATGGTGTATAACATTAGAAAGTTTGTCGACTCATTCCTCTGCTCTTGATGGTACATGCACGTGTACTGCTGCAGCTGATGAACTACAGTCGTTGATATCAGGAAAAGAGTCAAGGAGAGAAAGATAAATAGTACAGCAGATAAATGAAAGTTTTGAACACATTTTTCTTATCGTATTTAACAGCTTTCCTTTTAGGGTAGAACTGATTCGCGCTAATCTGTCAACAGTACGTTCAACAGCAAGCGCTAGCACGGGAAGGAAACTTTGCTAATGATGTTATTATTTGAAAAACAAGGCTTGTGCGAAGAATATCCATCTTAGTAGCTAATATTTTATATTGCTTAATATTTTTTTTTTGGAACCAGAGTTAAACTTTACCCTTCACTTCCTAGTAACTTGCGTAATATTTTTACGTATACAAGGATGGAGGGGTTGGAATTTATATTATTGAAGTGAAAACTTCTTTAGCGGCGTTGGGCACTTTTTGGTAGGGGAAAATCTTATGGGTTCGCGTCACCGACATGCTCTGACTGGCGCATGCGCAGTGTCCTGTTCTCCTTGGACACTTTTTGGATGGGTGAAATCTCGTGCGTTCGCATCACCGACATGCTTATAGCAGTATATCTGTAGCTATACAGCTGACGTATATTGCTGTGTATATCTTATAAGAGAAGTTCAATGGATTTAGTGAAAAGTTCAATGTGTATATACTGTGTATTGCTCGTTGCGATTCCGAGGATGGGTAATACATATTAATGGTTACCGTTTATATTTCGCCTATAAAATCTATGAGACAGATGCAACAATTTTTATTCAAAAATTTGATTATTTTTTCAAAAGAAGGTTCTGAAATACTCGAAAAAAGATTTGGCGAAAAATATGATAATGTACCTATGATTTTAAGTGGAGACTTCAATATTATCTTTGCAGATGATACAAATCTACCACTAATTGATTTTCTAAATGAAACACTTAATCTAAATATGCCCAATGATCGAAAACTCAGTACTACAAAATATAAAACGACGATCGATGCGGTTTTTACGCGATACTTTAGATAAATTTGAATCAAACATTTTCCTTTCTTACTTTAGTTACCGTAAGCCTATTGCATATTTTTAGAACAAAATTAAATAATTGAAAGTACAAAAAGTCTAAGTATTGTTGAAATTAATGATGGTACTGATACAAACAATTAAAATAATGTTAAAAACCAAGTACATTGAAATTTAAGTAAATACAAATACCATACATAAATTATATGATTGTATATTAATTGTTATTTGAATTGAATTGTATTTATATTTTGTCATGGATCTTGTACAGCCCGTAATATGTTTGAATAATAAAAAACCGTATAAACATGCATTTAGTTGTTGCTTAGAGTGTCAATAGATGTGAAAACCAGATTGATGTTGATAATTTTAATACTAGAAGTTCTAAGTTTTCACTTCTATCGGCAGTCTCTATAACTGCCAATTTTTTTAGTTCAGAAAAGATTTTAGATGACCTAAAACATCAGTGATTTTTAAGTCTATGATTAGCATATTTCTAGCTTAAAATTTGCTTTAGTAATTCAGACATTGGAATATTTTTTACTTTTATTCGATCGCTTGTAAATACTTTTATCTCTTGCTTAGTTTTATTTATTGAACGAGAACCACTTTTAACGCTTTTAAAATGAATGTTCAAAATCGTTTATTACAGCTTAAGCCCTACAACTTTATTTTAAAACATCACGCAATTTTTTTTGAAAAGAAAATAGTTTTCAGTTATAAAAAGTCTTGTTTAACGAGTTTTATCGATGAGTGGAGGAAAATTCTATCTTGATAAAAAGTACTGATAACCTACACACTAAAAGGATGACTTTTTGTAATGGATGTTTTTTTCCATTATCAAAGTAGTTCAATCGAAATAATCCGTCTTGATGTTTTAGTCAATAAATTGAATGTAAGCAGAGTTCTCGCTTTTTCTCTTTAGAGGGTTTGTGACAAAAAAAATCCCATTTTTGTGCATGTTCATATTTTAAGAATAATAAGTCTCAAAATATATACATCTCTACTAACTTTTACAATGTTATAACATGGTTAGTTTGGGGGTTTCATCCACAAATTAATAGTAAATGGGATTTATTATTTGACTACTTACAAATGCTTTTTCTGGAATCAAATCTAATGTATAGATATTTCTATGTGAACTCTACTTGAATAAAGGTTTCAATTGTGAGCTAGCATGATATATCAAAATAAGGATTATAAAGATATTTTTAATTTGAAATAATTTTATAATTGATTTTGCAAACCGTGTGAAAGTCATTTTTTTATGTTAACAATGAGTTTGTGAGGGATATTCTATTCAATTCAGCTTAAAACAAACCAAATTACTTTTATGCTGTCTTATAGCCCCAATGATGCTTCGAAGAGCGATGTTAATAAAAAATTAATCATATCAAGTTATCTTCTCTTATTGCCATGGAGTGAGAGCCGAATTCCAAAAACATTTTTAGACAAAAAAATGCTTCATATAATAACGTAAGAGTACTTCTATCCTTTTAATATACTACGCCTTTAAAATTTAACAATTCAAACTAAATACTCAATGAAATATGGAAACTAAATAAAAAATGAAATAAGGGACATTTTTTTTGGAAAAAAAATGGATTCAGATGAAAATAAGTATAATAAAGATATGCTGCTCTCTCTTTATAAAAATGATAGTGAAGTCTGTTTATATTAATGTCGAATAAGTTTTAATCTAAAAAATAGCTGGATATATTGGCTGAAAAATTATTGATTATCCTTAATTACTACAATCTCCCCTGGGCGTAAAATAAATCAAATGAGTTCCTTTCCACTAAAAGGTAAATGTTTAAACTTCGTCAAACAACTAAAATCGGAGTTTCCCAACTTTTCAAACTCAAGTATGAAAAGATTCAAATGTGACCTTTGTTACAGCTCACTAACTGAAGTTCCGTACTCCAGCAACAAAATGTAGAGATAACTCGAGGCCCTTCCATTCGACTTCGTACCCCAAAATCTTTAGCAAATTAAATAATTTTAAATTGTTAGACATTATCAGCACTTGTAAAACGTTGTATGGCCTCTTCTATCATTCGTTATATCTTTATTTATATCCTCCATAATAGTATTTCCTGCATCTCTAATTTTCATTTTCGTAGACATTTTCATTTTCTACAGATGTACATATTTCACTTAAAGCCTTTTGTAATATGCATTAATTTGTAAAGTTTCTTTTAAACAATTTATGACTTGTCGCATCCTCAGAGCAGCTGATAATAAAGACGTCAATAAAGTACAATGACAACATTCATGGGAGAGGTAATATTTTTTTAAAAAAACGTAGACAAAAGCACAGAGAATTTTAACATGCGTAGCTTGCAGGTGAAACATTACAAATTACATTAAGACTCAAAGACGAATCGGAAAAAGTCCGGTATTTGGATGTTATAAATGATTTGAGAAGTTTTTATTGATTTTTTGTGGGAAAAGATTTTGAAACGTTCTTGGATGATAAGATATAAATTCTTTAACTCAGTGACTGCCTTTTTAAAAAGGAGGGGGGGGGGGCATTCTTTTTGATAAACAATAATAAAGATTTCTAACATTTTGAAATTAAAAGAACATGTTATTCGAATGTAACATTCCTTTCTCAAATCATTCCATTACCTCCCTTTAATAAGCTGTAATTGTAGAATGACAGTGAATGTGATTATTCATATATAAATACAATGACCCTTTCATTTAGTGCTTTCAGAAACCTTATAATGGACCTGCAGGGGGAAAAATATTATTCAAGCGCTTCAATTATCTGTCCTTTTTTCACGGTTACAATATTTTTTTGTTACATTATCAAGAATGATAGGAAAATGTTTTATGAAGGAAGATTGGGTTTGCACAACTGTGAAGTAATGCTGTACTTCTTGTGAATGATATGTCTTAAGTGAGAAATTCGATTTGATTTTTCTGAGGCACTCTGCTGTTCTATTCCCCTCTCATAAAACCATGTTTACCGATTGCTCACCACTGTGAAGTCGCCATATAAAACTTCCTTTTCGTCCAGGGGAGCACTTAGAGGGGAAAAGAAAGGGAATTTTCGTGTTATTTTGGAATGGAAAGCGTGACGGGGGTTTGACTAAAATGGGGCCACAATCCTGCAGTAGGCTATCTCTAATTTGTATTGATCGAAACAGTGTGGAAGAACTCTTTTAAAATTTATTCGATCTTATGGAAACTTGCAGCATGTTTGATGGATACATTTATTCTTATTTCTCCATTACGGTTTTGAAGCTTATGATTCTGTAACAAATCCTTGGAACAGATTTTGTGTTGTAATCTTATTTAATCTTTAGAGTATCTTCTTTTTCTGATGATATACTTTCCATATTCCATATAATCTGTGCAAAATAAGAAAAAAAGATACATGAAAATAAAATTTCTGTATATTTAAGAAATGTATAAGAATTTGCATAAAATGTAAAATGATCTCAAGAAGTGTTGGTTGTACTTCTGTTGCTTTTAACACACGCTGAAACCTGTTACAAAAAAATTATCCCCATTATTTTATTAAAATTATAATTATCACAATTTTTTTTCCCATTATGCAGCAAAATAATTGAAGCATTTTGGATAACAATTAGACTGTTCTAATATTACGAAAAATGCTTCAAATCGGTTTGAATCGCTTAATTGAAAGTCAAATCTATCTCCCTTTAAGATGAGCTTCCCTATATTTTATCATGCGCTTTGAGAATTAAGTTATAGTTGGCTTCATTTCTAAATGTTTAAATAAACTGCTCCTTTATACAAGTATTCTGATTTACCTTAGTTTCTCAAAGGTCGAAATGCCCTTTAAGCCCTTAGATTTGATGTGTACTGAAAGTGAATCAGTAATTAAACTGTAAATACATTTAATAATAAATTTTATTTAACGGTAGCATTTGATTAACTTGAAATGAATAAGTTATTCAGCTTATACAATCTCTTCCTGATGATAAATAGATGATTACTTAACAAACTTATGTGTATTTAATTATGTGATCTACAAAATCGATGAGTAAAATCTGAATTTTTATCCCTTGTGGGCTTATATACATGTTCACAAAGCAACTGCACTGAATATAGTATATCAACTATAAATGTATTTTTATAGTTTCTTCGTTTGACATTTAAATTTGCAATGATAATTAAAAGATTTAAATAGATCTTTGCGTTCAGAAAGTTTCGTAAAAGGTGCATTTAATATGGAGTCGTGCTTCTCTAGAGTTTTAATGAGCTTTGTTCATCCTTTCCTGGCGTAACTGGTTATTCATTCCTGTTTCTTTATTAAATAGTTAAAAGTTCTTTTTGAGTAAAGCATTTGATGCTAATGATGTAACAATTGTATATATGTATGTACATATATACGAGCCTTTATATAACATTGGATGCGTTTATTTTAATTAAATTGAGGCACAGTGGAGAAATTGTTTACTTCTTTTGAAATGAGAATTTTATCTGTGTCACTTTGCAAGTCATGACACAAATACAACAGTTGGCTCATGTGTTGTAATCGCGCAGTTCGCAGCAGTGACGATTTAGTTCCTGTTTTGTTATTATTAATAGCATTAAGTCGTTCAAAAATGCGTTAGCATTAATTACTCTTCTATTTTCACACTGTTCGTTCGCCTCTTAACTCTTCTAAAGATTACACAACTTATTCAGAAATTAAAATGGTGAGTCACGAACGAAAAATTTTACAAAGAGGCTACAACAACGAGGCGGAAAAATTACCTCCTTTCTAAAAACTCAATGCTACATTCTTGTGGCATAATTGAAGGCCATTTATTCTATCGTTTATACAATTATTGAATCTAATGGGTCTTTCACCTCAATATGTGAAATTTCTTCTTGAGTAAGCACTTTTCCCGATCTTTTTCAGTCATTAGTTAATGCTTGAGTTTATTCTTCAGTGTCCAGACGAAGGATCCCTCCGGCCTTGGCTCGTTGTCAGACTATCTAGTAGGCGACCGATTCAAATTAAATTACGATGCAGTGTCGCGCCGCTTTTTTATTACCTTTTTGAGAACTTATTCTGTATACAAAAAAGAAAGAAAACAAAATAAGGACGGTTGCAATCCTAGGTTTCTTTTTCCTCTTTTTGCGAGTCTCTGTACTGTTTGTTATCTGTTTTGTCTTCGAGGTATTGAATAAATTTTGTGTTTATATGTTTTAAAAGTCGCCGACTTTGATTTCTATATGTGGTTTGCTGTTTTCTCCTCCACCGTTCCATAGTGAAAAGTTTGTTTACTTTAACATTGGCAGTATATTATTTTAAAAAGGAACTAGATGGTACTAAATTATATCCTTCGGTTTTTTCCCTCTAGTATAATTTGCATTGACCGTTATTGTATTGCCAGCCACATCGTGCTGTATAATAAAACTCACATTAAGCAGACGAGACAGTATGAACTTGTGAATATTTCAAAATAAGAATAAACTTATCATTAAACTATAATTTTTTTAAGAAAAAATGCAACTCTCGTATTATACTTTTTAAAATTAATTTTAGTGCTGTTGATGAAACTCACTGTCGTAAACGTTCTATTTCTATTTTCTAAAATCCAAAATTGGCTTTCTATTTTTAAAAAATATATGCATCTGAATTTGTTCTGGAAGAAATTTTTTTTTCTCTTCATTTTGTGAAGGAGTTGAAACACACAAAAAATGAAGTTTGAAAACTTTAAAATTCTTTAGTAAAAACGGTATTATTTAATTTCCTTGAATATTTATTCATTTCTTTCGAGCAAGCTTTTTGTTCAAATTTTCTCTTAATTCTCATTTTCAGATTAATTATTTTCTGCAAGAAGTCCATTCACATTTCAGAATTTCTTTAATTAATCCTACTCATACACTTTTTAATGTTTATTATCATTAAACTTGTATGTATAGTTTCTTGTGAAATAGAAGCCAAATGTCTTATCTATCTTCCCCTTTATCGTGCAATGGAAAGTTTAGTATTACTCTTAGTATGTGATAAGGATTTTTCTCAACGCATTATAAATCGTGTTGGGAAACGTTTCTTTGAAAGTAGCCTTAGGAAATGAATTTTCCTTTCTGTTGAATTTTCTGAAACAAATATGTGAATTTGTCTTGCTTTATTTTTTGTAAATTTGCAAGAAATAAATACGAAAGTTATTCAGTTGTTTTCTGGTTTCAGAAAACTGCACATTTTGTTCTTTAAATGTCTTAGTATTTCTGTCAAATTTATTGACATTTTTTGCTCTTCCGTAATGCACTGATCCAATCCAACTCATCTTGGCCCATTGCCAAGGTCTTCAGTCCCTCCCTTTTCCACACTTTCACATATTCGCCAAAGGATTGTGATGTCTTCCTTTTACAACTTCATTTTATTAAGCCTGTTTTTATTCTTTAAAATACATAAAATACCAGTACCATTTTTTCATATTCAAATATTTGGAAGTAGAATCACTTTTTATTGTTTAAGACACATTTTGTTCAATGGATCAGTTATATTCTGGCCGCTTGATGTCTCTTCAGTTTTCGATTTGCTCTTCAGGTTTAGTCGTATTTAATTGAATTTATACTGCTTTCTTCTCTTTAAATAATTGTTTTGCTGCGAGTGTAGTTGTTTTTATTACCACGAACAGCAGTAAACGAATCTGCTGCTCCTGATATGCTTTGCAAATAATTTGAGTTGAAATTTTTCTTTTGATTACTCACACTCATATGATAATGATAATAAAGGAAATGATAGATAGATTAAATATATCCTACAAATCAAAGGAAGCTCAAATTCTGAAATAGAGAACAAATTGTTCAAAATTGAAGGCTATTACTTTTCTAAAGTTGTCACTGACTTAGGGCTGTGAAGCAGGGCTAAGCTTGCTTTATAAAATCCTAACCTTCCCCTTCTGCAGATAATTTATACATAACAATGCCAAAAAATATTGAATGTAAGCCATGATTAAAAAACACTTAGACCTAAAATTTGCTCGTGTGAACGAACAGTAAGCTCAAGCAATTAAACTAATTTGGATGAATATTACATAAATGGAAATAATAGATGCAGAAAGGGTACATTTAAGAAAAACAAACTTAAGAATTTATCTAAAATTTCATAAACCTAAAGGTAAAATAAAAATAATGGTTTCAGAAATTTATAAGAATGAGTGTTCTCTATTTGAAAGACTGTTAACAGAGAGAGGAAACTATCTGTATATATATATATATATAATCACTAGCATGGTATAAAAAAAAATGGTGTACCGCATCATTTTCAAAAGATTTCATTTTTTTCTTTCCCTAGATATAGACATGGATATTTATTTTTGTGACTTCTAGACGAAACTTTATTCTTAAGATTGTTGTCTCCTTGTTAGAATTGGAGTCTCGTTCCAAAATGGCTCGACCTCTGGGTAGCAGGGGTCACAAGTCTGAAGCCGTTGTCATGTTGTTGCTCAACGTGCTTTCCTCAGTTAAGCTCTGGGAATCCCTTATACCTAGAGTGAGAACTGGTTTCTGATGGATGCAAAAGGGTCGCATTTTTAAGAAGAGTGTTGAAAAAGAAAAGAATTCAGTTTGCGCAAGTTGTACTTATCTGCAGAATACTTTTCTTTACCTTTCCGAGAAAGCTCCATTGGCCGTGAATTCATCGAACCGAGTCCCCCCCCCCCCCATTTCGTTACTTCATAGAATCACTTTACTTTCGGCACTTTAAAAAATGCTATCACGCTAACTGAAACTTTTTTATGAACTATGATTTAAAGAGACGGGATAAACTTGAACGTTTCTTAAATTTTTATTAATTATGATAGATGTAAGCCTCAGGGTATTGTTAGATAGATAGCATATAAATGTTTAATTTATGATTTAAAATTTAGTTTTAATATTAAAGTTTTTATAACCCTAAAAAGAGCATAAAATTTTGTTTCGTTCTGGTATAAAAAGTGATTGCAGTTTTCCACAATTGTGGCATTACTTCCAAAGTACATATTTCCTTATGTTAAGAAGGCTTTAATTATGAAGTGTTTTTAAAAGTTCTCAACCACTGGCGTAGCCAGTCCTAAGTAGGCCTTGTATCAAAATTCTTTTGGGGGCCTTTTTGAAAAACTACAATGACCACGCTAATAAAGTTTATGTGAATGTGTAAATATTAAACATGTTGGGGCTCCAGTAGTTTCGGGGCCCCGTACCATTGATACATCTGATACCGCAGTAACTGCGCCCCTTAACCTACTGGTATTATTAGAAGTTTGGAGAGTGCATTTAAAGTTACGTACAACATAAATCCTCAAATCCTAAAAGACTGCATATTAAAAATGAAGTTTTCCAATTTCTGGTTTGTATCTGAAAATTTCATCCCCCCCCCCGTATTTATAAATAAAATCCAGTTTAGTGTTATTTAAAAATAATCTTTACATGTTTATTTTCATTTAAATTTAAGATCCCCCTTCTGAATGGAAACACCTTCGAATCAATAAGTCAGTTATGGTACTGGGGCAGTTTAAGTATTAACATCATTAACATTCAACATAAGTATTGAGAAAAAAACTTCAATTAGTAAACAGTTGAGAAGCTCGTTATAGAGTACTTAACTCGGTAGTTTTCGTAGTGAGCGCCTCAATTAATTCTCAGGGGCACTGCTGGATAATTTTAGGTATTCTTAATGTAGCATGTTGCTGCCGTCGTAATGATATATTTGTATGCTCTGCTGGCTGTTTTTATTAGAAGCAGTCACACATCCTGTTCAGTTATGGTTATTTTTACATCTTTATCTATTTGTATCTGTCTGCTTGGAGATGGTAATTTTCAAAACATTGTGTTCGTAAAATTCAGTAATAGAGCAATGGAGATTTTTAAAATCCATCGATTTTATTTTTGATCTACAATTTCTTCGCGATGCTCCAGTTCCATGATTGTAAATCACAACATAACTAAAAAGAACTATTTAAATATGGTTAATACTTTTATGAATATTCAATACTGTTGCGTAACTGAGAATTCCATTTGTAGAATGGGTGGCTTTTAAATGTTCTAGGCGAACTTATCGAGTGACTCCATAAATAATTGTTTGAAAAAATTATATTAAAAAAATGCGCATGCGGTGACCTAATTAAAGGTGAAAATTGCTATCATTTGGGAAATTGCATTCCATGGTTGGTTTCTTTGCCCATTTATTTTGTGGAACAAGATTCGGGAGGAAGTTTTGCAATTTTTATTTCTTTTATTACCGTTCACGACGAAAAAAATGTTTGTCATACACCGTAAAATATTTCATTCACTAAAGCTGAGGGAAAAGTTGTCCGGACTCAGTTTTTCCTCGAGTTCGGTTGAATGCTTGCTTTGGTTTGCTGCTAACGATGTAGATGTAGTTGAAGTTTCCTCAGTGATTATTTTCCACGTGGAATATGAATTACATGCCTTACAGTTGTGTTTTAGGCGTAAAAGTGTGCAACATCTTGCGGCTAAGTTTATAATTTCAAAATGTGTTAAATTACCTGATGTATAGTAAAAGGTATGTTCTTTAGCTTTTAATGATTATGTCAGTTTTTTTAAAAATTTTATCGATTTTGTATGTTTCGTCTCTGGTAAATTGTAATGTTAAGAAATGTTGAATTTCCTAAAGGTTTTGAATGCTGTCGCAAATTTTAAATACTGTGGTTTAAAAAAAAATTAAAGTTGGAAGATCATCTATAAGAAACTGTATTTATTATAGAAAATAAAACAAGTTTTGTAAAAAAAAAATTAAGTAAGCATTTCATTTTTCATGACGAAAATTAGATTTTTAGAGAACCTGCACCTGCTTTCTAAAGGCGAAAAAAGTAATCGTTACTATATATTGATCAAGAGCTATTAAACTTTTATCGAATGCATCGCTGTTGTTACCATGAACCTGTTCGATATTTCTATAACGGAAAAGAGTATAGCATGTCTATTCTAAACTACATTTCCTTCCATGTCTGAAAATGAACATAGCTTGTGTGCGTTTCCAATGTTGACTTTCACGAAACATTTCCGAAACAGATCGTTCCAATATCGATTGTGAACATTAACGTCCATATAGTAATCATTCAATGACGTGTCTCAAAACATTATCTCCTTGAAGCAGTGAAATGAGTGACAGAGCTCCAAAAAGGTAAGTTGTTACATAAACATAACTCACTTCGATCTCGCCCATCGATTTTATTCGCCTATAACGGAGAGTTGAATTCTAACTATAAAGGTAAGATAAATTTCATTTTATATATTTTTTGTTCGTAAACCCATTGGGATTAATGCTTAGTTAAGATTAGTTGTGAAATCAATGAATTGGATAAAATATAGTACAGATGAATTTATATGAATTATTATCTTTATGCAAAATGTTAAATCAGAACACTTTACTTGCATTTTTGAATTTTTTTATTTCTTAAAATCCATGACGAGCCATTAATATATAAAATTATTTTTCTTCAGTTTTTAAAAATATAATAATTTCCAAAAATAAATCAATGAAAATAAATCCCGAGTTGAGTTTATTTTAAATTTCCTCAAAGTGGACTGCGTGATTTTATCTAGTTAGGTACATAAAAGTTTGTTTTTATTTTTCAATTTTACAATTATTTGAATTGAAACAGTAGTATTGCATACAATGAAGAAGCAGTTTTTTTTTAAAGTTATTTTTATTTAAAAATATTTTTCTTTTTTCGTTGTATTTAATTTTTGACACACGCATTACATAAAAGCAAGTAGTTTGCTCAGTATTAGAATTTTTTAATGCGTTAATTATTTTCTTGTAGTTTGTTTTTGAATAATATTACAAGACATTTTTGTAAAACCTTGAGAATGTAAACTTAATATTCAAGACCCGTATTTAATTTTTGCTGATATAAACGAAAAAGCGTTAAAAAACTTACTTTGCCATTTTTTTTTAAAGATAAAAATGAGTTTTAAGTGCTTTCAAACGCTATAAAATATACGTGGTTTTTTTTTAGCCATTTTTAAAGGAATAAAACAAAAACAAAAAATTCGCGAGTAAAAAGAGTTATAATAAAATAATTAAAGTAACCTTTGTCCCAATGGGTTGTATGTGAAATTGTTCATTAGTATTATACGAGTTTCAGGGTCTTTCAGACAACCGCAGAACAATAAACATTTCTTGTTGGGCAGCTTCGCCCTGTTTTCATCCTTTGATTGGTTTTCTCCACCTGTTTTCATCTGTTCAAATAACGCAACTTGAATTTGTATCCAATTTATACATTTTGGAATGTTTGCATATAGATTCAAATGATTTCTCTTCATGCATTTGAGCATGTTTTGCAAATAGAATGTACATTTATATAAGATGGTATTATATAAAACTGAAATTTTCCAGTTTTAATTTCCTGAGAAATCTGGACATCCTTTTCCTCGAATGTTTTTTTTTGAATTTGTCCTCAAGACAGAAATTTTGTTATACATATTTTATGCAAGTGTTTTTAACTTTTCGCATTAATTTTTTAATACAATTTCAAACACTTAACTCAATTGCTCTGAAAATAAATATGGTATTTGGAATAGTATCGATCCTTTTTCCTACATTAAGCTTTAAAAAAGAGGGGCATTCATGTAGGTGCTAACGCATATAATTTATGAAGTTGAGATCTGAATTAAAAGGTATGAAATAATTATATTCCGAACTACATAAATAATCCATTAAAATTAATGTATGGTTATGATTAGCATGCCTTTTTCATATGTCTGATCAAAATATTTTGAAATGTCAATATTAACATCCTAATTTAACTAATGTCATTAATATCAAAGCATATAATAGACGCGCATGGTAGTACAGGTAGGCATTCTATCGAATTTAAAACTGCCCAATGCTCAAGACTTCTGCACGTATAATTTTCGTGTTCCACACATGGATTTGATCAAAAACAAAATTGTCGTTGTATATCATAATTTAACGCAACTTTAAAAGAATTTCTGATTTAGAGTACTTATTAATTGATTTAACTTTTTAAGATAAATTTTTGTGGGAATACAATGGAAAGTGTTCATTAAATGTTAGAAACTCCACATGAATGCCTGAAGTATCCATCTTAAAGCTATTAAGTGCCAAATTAATTTCTTGAATATTCAGCATAATCTCGTATTCCCCAAGTAGAACTTCAATTTATCTAAGCCAGAACTTTTTTATTTTACGTATGTTTTCACCCGTTGCATTAATTTATCGCATTAAATTTTAATGCATTCGCAAGCGAGACAGCTAATAGGATTATGACGCTATACATTTTGTTTCCTCTTTTGACTTTAACAACCTACATTTAAATGCTTCTGAAAACCTTTTCCTTAAACATTTTCTATAGCACTTAAGGAAATCTTCATGTAATGCACGTACTTCGAAAAATGGTAACTGTTTTAAAATGGAATATCTGTTCTATCCATTTTTTAACTTGTGTGTTTATAGAATTTTCTTGATATTTTTAAAATTTTGTCTCGTGATTCGACCCATTTTATTCTTGGGTTTTAGTTCTCGCTTACTTTCATGAAAATGTTTGCGATTAGAAAATGGTTGATAGCAATGGTAATTCTTTGTTTAATATGAATCTTTTCAAGAAGATTCTTGTTACCATTTTTTCCCCTAAACTTTCTATAGTCTTCTGATTTATTATATTGGGAAAATAATTCCAAGCTTCAATTAACTAGAAGCAAGGAGTTTTTTTAAGTACTGTTTGTGTATGTTTAAAGTGGTTGAGTAGACTCACTGAGATTTGTTTCCATGGTTTTGTAATTTTTTTCTAAAAAAAAAACATTCTGAAAGACCCTGCTTTTTTTAGTATTATCTATATTCTACTTCAAATTTATGATATAAATCTTTTGCTGCAAGTGTAAAGTCTTGTTTTCTTTCTTTTGTTCAGTTGCTGCAATTTCCAAATGAAATCGATTTGTTTGAACTTATCAAAATTGAGAAGAAAGAATGATTGGAAATATGCTCATCTTCCTCCCTGAAAAGTACGGAGAAGCGAATGCTATTTTTGTTGAAAATAAATTTTCTGCTTCAGTTCTTAGTTACGTACTTGGCAGTGCGGAAGCTATGTGTAGCATAAGGAGGAAACATCATAACTTGGTATAAGGCAATTCTTTCCTGATTTGAGATTTATGGAGAAGACAATGATTTTATGATTTTCATTTGATTGCATTGGATAATTATGTTTGCAAGCATTATGTAACTTATATGGCTTTGTAGAGATTGGAAATATGAATGTTCAATGTATACATGGAAATGCCACTGACACTAACGATAGCATTTGATTCGAAATGGGAAACGAAGAAAAATATTTATGTATTGGCAGTTGTTGGTAGCATTCAATTTTCTTCTAATTCGAACTTGCTGGCTATAAAGTCTCTTTTAGAAAGGAAAACTTAATAAGACATGTAAGTTCTTACTATAAAATATTGCCATCCAATTAAATCATAATTTATATCATCAAATTTTTAGAAACTGGATGGAGGATAATTTTAATGGTTTTATTTGAAATAAACTTTTTGCTTCCTTTTGGCTAAAAATAGAAAACATAACGAGTTTTGATTTTTTTTCCTTTCTGTTTTTCAATTTGGCGGAAATATTTGATTAAAATGGTGGATTGTATAATATTTCTTTTAGTTAATAAGTTTTCGAAAAACATGCTGTTTTGCGATGTCGAATACCTCATACTATACCTAAGCAGTTATCAAAAGTCAAAGCCTATCTTTTGAAATTGCGTTTTAGCAAAAATAAATATCTTAGCTTGGAGTTATTAAATTTCAAAATTGATGAACTAATCTTATTTTTTGATGAAAAAGATCTTGTTAAGTTTTACTGTAGAATACTGGTTTACTTTTTATTGTATATCTTCATTTCGTGTCTTCCTTTTTCTTGTGATTAGTTTTGTTTCTGTGTGATTTTTAATTTTCAAATCAGAGGGAATTTTACTTTTTCACTCTGCAACAAAATTTTAGGGTACTTTTATCCAATTTATTCGAAATATTTCTTTTCTCTGAATATTTGTTAAACATTTCATGTTAAATTTAAAAACTCTTGTATTTTTTTTCCTACTCATTTTTAATTCCGATTTTATTTTATTGAATACACTTGCTATCCTCTTTGCGTCAGTGTCATTTCTATAGCACAAAAAATTATTTATGAAGAAATATTGTTGTACATTTTGAAAATAAACGAAATTCTTTTGGATTTTTTTTTTATTGCTTTTAATAAAGTTTGCATTTTTAAATTCTTTAAATGCAACTTCCAAATTTACTTACTGTGTTTGAAATGTGTTGAAACATATTTCAACTATTTCTGTAACGGAACAACTATTCTAATTAACAGTTTTAACTATTAAGTTTACTTCAGAATTTTTTTCTACATTACTTACCAAATTTTAAAAAGCGTTTAAAAATAGCTCTCGCTAACCAGGGAACATAACAGTAAAATATAGTTTTTTCTTTTGCAGTTGTATAAAATTTTATAAAAAGCGAGAGATCAGTGGAATTAATAGCATTTTTTTGTGCGCTTATTTCCAAAATTTGTACATGTAGCGATTTGACATTATGTGAAATTTTACTCGTTTTTGTTAAAGTAATCCATTGCTGGAAGTTTTTAGCAAATTAATGTAGTATTTTCAAAAAAAAATTCTTATCATTGAAGTATTAAATTGAACAAGATATGTAAAAAAAAAAAAAAATCCTATTGCAACTAAGGTTAATAAATTACTGTGTTGTCTACCCCTTTCCTATCATTTTCTATTTTCGGCAAATGCTGGTTATAGCAGTAAAGTTTCTTGTGTTATCAAAAGATATCTTCTCAAACCCTCTACCTGAATCTGATTTTCAGATTACGCTCCCGGAATATCGTATAATCAGCCCACATTCGAATCATAGGGGATGTAATGAGGTTATTACTCTATACACCTGTGTGTATGAAATTGATTGATTTCATTGAGTATTCTATTTTAATTTTAATCACTCAATCTACATCGAAAAGAATCTGAAAACCATGCTTAAATTAGAATAAAAAAATTTGTAGTTCCTCGGAGCATAATAGCAATCAAACTGTATTAGGATTCTCCTCATAATTAGTTTGTTTTATTAATCAATTCGTACTATCTAATCAATCTACAAGCATTACTGAGTATACCAGCATGATTTTCGAACCCTCTCTTGGAGGGTTTTTTATAATAAGAATATTTCTAAAGAGTTAGCTATGATTAGATAAGGTTACAATTTTAAATTGCTTATCTTTAAAGGGGGATATCCCTTAATTTATATGCTCTTGTAGCTTACATTTCTTTATCACTGAAATATGAGGATGCTAGATGTTTTGCAATTTGTTTTAGTTATTTAAAAAAAATTAGTACGAACCAAACTTTCAGTGCAACTGTATTTTACTATTTTGGAAATAAATTGTTTTTTCATAGAGTATATTTTTTAATAACTTAATCACTAACATAAAAGGGGGGGGGATACTACTCAGATCCCATCTTCCAGTGTTTTGTTACTTATTTCGTGTTTTTTTTTCTTCCATTAAAAATATATCGATAGAAGTAGTTTTTAAAGAAGTATTTAAAAAATGCTTAGATAATTTTAATCCTAAGTTATGGAACATTCAAAATATTATGTATTCTAAAATTTAACGAGATAATACTTCAGACGGAATGAAAAAATATTATGACATTGTTATATTTATCAAAAAATACATGGATTAGTAATACATGCGCAGCATCTTTTGTTTATTTGCGCTGTTTAGATAAACTTTTACGTAACTTTGAATTAATTCCTACAGTAATTGAATTAAAAGACTATTAAAATAAATTTCATCTCCAAATTAAAATTGTTTCGTATTCTTATAAATTCTAAAACAATAATTTCTCATCATATATTTTATAGTTTAGAAATTGATACTGCTCTTATAAAACGACAGGTTTCGTTTTGTTAGACCTGAGTGCTCGCCTCAACGGCGTTCTCTAAAAGGCCTAGTCGCGAAAGAAAGGGAGATTTCCGATTCTGTAGGGGGGGGGGGTAATCCAAGCATTCCCTTCCCCTTCAAACAGCTCTCTAGGCGACGACTGTAGTGTGAAGATAAGAAATGGACCGAATAGGTGGTTTCCGTTTTAGAAGTAACGAGGGCCCCTTGTTGATGAACTACTTTAAGAAGTGGATATTTTCTTATTTCCACTCTCTCCCTCTTGGGGTTTGACAATCAATTTTGGAGCTCTCTAATCAATTTCCAGCAGCAAGGCCTTTTGTGAGCGTGTTTAGAAAACAGGAAATAGATTATGTATTGTTTTTTACACCGGAACTCTGAAAATTTTAAATCTAGAAATCCTATCTTTTAGAAATGACTCGAATCATTACTGGAAGCAATTCTGATTTTTTCCCCTAACAAAATATGTGGTAACTCAAATTTTAATGGTTCGAAAATATAATACATATTTTCATTCTTTTTCTGGAGACAAATATGCCTTCGACTAGGAAATTTTTTACAAGCAATGATTCAAAGCGATTATGCTAAAAGAAAATAATGAAAATGTGGTTATTAATAAATTAGAGATAAAGTACAAATGTAGTACAAAATAACCTTGTTTTTATTATTTTTTTAAAGAAAGATTCTAGGTGCTTGAGGGGCGCGTTTTTAAATTTTTCTGCATGTAAATGCTGCATTTATTTCAGTTTAAGTTGTGTGCTTTATTATTAATAACTAATTGGCGACATTTTAAATCGGTAAGTATCGCTTATTTTTATCACTTATAGTGAAATGTAATATTTAACTGTCTTATCTAATCAAGAGCAAATTAAGTTTCAGTTAGCGATTATGATAACACTTCGGAAAATGAATTGTTTCTTGCTAGAGTTCCAGTTTATTGTAGATCTGATAATATCCAAGAATTTTTTAAAAAAATTAGTGAGTCACATTTACGGATTTATTGTGAAATATTTTGTACATCGTGTATATAATTGCATACATTCCATATCAATGTTCGTGTTTTGAATGCAAATGTGTCTAAAAGTATAAAATAATTCTTTTATCAACATCTAGTTACCTTTTAATAGTTAATAAATACTAAAACAGACTCATTACTTACTTGAAAAGAATGACGCTTTGTGTTAAACTGACTCCTTTTTAAAGATTTTTTTTAAAAGTTTAAGTGCATTCGAAAAATATTTTTAAACTGAATATATTTTCCGAGCGTACTTTCTTTAAGAAAAACAAGATAAAATGTCTATATGTGTGTAATGTATTTTAATTAAGACTCTATTCACTGTTTGTATCAAAATTCAAGTGACATATTTGCCTGAGAGTTTTATACGCGGGAAAAGTTAAAGGAAAAAAAATCTACAGGGCAGTATGTTTGTTGAAAATAATTATTTTTAACAGCTCAAGTTTATGTATGCTGTAATAAAATTTCTTCAAAATTTCATAAATTTTTATTTTCTAACTATCCTGGTGCTGACTATTTTATATCCAATAACAAAGAAAAAAAATAAATTGATTTTTTTTTCAAAAAAAAAAAATCTTACGAATTTAATTACGTGAAAAGTATTTCAATGGGCACCAATTATTTAAAAATTATTTTCATTTATCTGAATAATAAAAACTATTTATAAATGACAATAAATTTAAAATATGTCAATAATTTTAAAAAAATGCCGTATGATTTTATACAATATTATGAAAAGCGGTTAATTTGAATTAGAGCTCGGGTTTTGCACCTTAAACATGTAACTAAATGTAGTTAGAAATTCTATTAACTCTTTGTTAAAATTATTGTGTTACTAATAAAAGATGACCATTAAACCATTTAACAAAGAAATTACCCGGAAAAAAATCTACAGTGTATTTTGTTTAAAAAAAGCATTAATAACCGTTAAAATATAAATGTACTGTAATAAATTTCTTCAAAAATTAAACTTTATATGCTTAGTTTTTAAATACTCTTTTCAAAATGTATTGAGAACAATCTTGGGAAGGCTCACAGCAGAACGGCCTAAAAATAAATTTTTTGTAGAATAATTTTCGGTATATTATTTTGTCACATAACCATTTTTGAAAGAATGAGAACTAAAATATTACGGAGTAGAGAGGGGGAGGGTTGTGTCTATTTTCTTGTTTGCATTTTTGTGGTTTCCTTTTCTTATTCATTCAAATAACAGAAAATAACTTAGGGTGAAGTAAAACAGAAAACCTATTTATGTTCTTTCTACGTAACATATATTGGAATCCTGTTTTTAACAGCGTGAACCTTTCATAGAATTAATATTTCTTCTATTGAAAAGTAATCGCCACAGAAACGTTTGAGCTACACCCGAGCTTGTAACACTTCCTTATAAAATGCATAGTACGTATATCAATATTGAATGTTGTTACTGAATGTGATATTTATATCAAAACAGAGCCCTATTTTTTTCAATGGCGAAACCAAGAAAGCTGTTTAACTCAAGCATTTAACAAAATTTTTAAAAAATAAATTCAGAAGATATTGCAAAATTTAACAAAATATTAATATTGACCTGTGGCATATGCAGACCTCTCTTATGGGGGGGGGGGAGGCTACAGTCTAAAAAGCGTGTGTAGATGTAAACTCCGAGGGGTAAATTCGGTTAAAATTTATAGAATTGTTAGTTCAACCCCCCACTCTTGTATATGCCTCCGGTATTGGCCCTTTATCCTTTATCGATTCCTTTTACATGACAATATAACTTGAAAAAATTTTGATGGTATGATTAGGATCGAACATGAAATTCAAATTAGTTTTGAATGCTAATAATATTTTTTAATTACAAATTAAATTTCTTACTAATTATTCCTTGTCTATTTTTGGTTAAATATAAAATTTGCTATTGAAACATACAATTTCAATAAACATATCACAATTTATACAATTGCATATATTTATTACTACTTTTATAAAATTAGGTAGTAGGTACTGTTATAAAATTAGGTACGTATTTTAGACGTATTTAATAATTTTAAATACGTCTAAAATACGTATTTAAAACTATTAATACATATTATAAATTTAAAATTTTATTGTTCTTATACTCCAAAAATTTTTCATGCACCCCCACCACACATCCACTTTTACTTTCCTAACATTAAAAAAAACTCGTGTTCAGGGTTGGCTCTATTTAACATCTATTTTTGTTTGTAGTTTTGTGCATTGTCATCAAATGAACCATAAACCTTGAATTTCACAATTGAAACACTAATTTTGGCTTAGTATTTTCCCCACCGTTTGCTTAAAAGTAAATACTTTGGGCACATGGATGTTGAAATCGAAGGGAAAATTACGTGTGTATGAATGCGGTGGAAAAAATTCAAAAGAAAAAAAGTCAGTGGTAGCTTCCACCCATTTTACCGAAGGAAACGACCTTCTACGCTGTTGGGGACAAAAGCGAGAATGCTTTACAATAAAGGTCATTGTAGCAGCTGGTCGCGCTACTATCGAGTCTCTCTCCTTTTTTTTTTCCAGCGATCTCTTGTCTATATACAGGGAATCGTACTTTACGGATGCCATCGACCTGTGTTGAAACTAAGTACTTAACACTCAGCTGTTAGTAGTTGGTGGAAAATCTGACTTATACTTCTTGCATAGTGTCTGTGTCATTTGGAGCGTTTTATATTTCTAAATTTTTCGGTTTAAAAGTTGTGCAAGAATCCTTAGCTTCGTTACCTCTTTAAGGTATCCGACTACCCTAAAATCATGAATTGTCAATTTCAAATTTTTTTTTTTGATTTTATTTTATAGGCCATCTTATTAGCTTTATAAAAATACCAAGTTTTTTTATTTTCCATTCACTGGAACAAAAACTACAAGTGTTTTTGTAAAAGCAGAAGCCACAACTTTTCAAGCAAGATGCGTTTTACTAGAAATGTGTTTTTTAAGGAAAATGCTCAAACAAAAACAGCGATTGCTCAAAAAGTTTTGAAATTTTTTTTCCTGAAATTTGTTTTCTGTATATTAGAAGTGTTTTAACCTTCAGATTTATCAATCACTTTTATTACAAAAATTGCAGTCCCTTATGTGAATATAATCACTGTTTTTTTTAAAGCAATCTCGAATAATAACTAGGATAAAGTACTCTAGTTTTCGTAAAAATTAAAATTTCTCTTATCCTGAAGGTCATTTCAAAAAATGAATAGCAAAGTAAAACACATCAAAATTAAAAAATTGAGAATTTGTTCATAAACTTTTTGTACAAAGTGGGCCCCGTTTATGTAATTTTTATAAATTTTTTACCATTTTAGAAAAATTTCTTTTTCTCTTAATTTTTAGCATTTTTTTTAAAAAAAATTCACTAAATTCTAAAAACCACGAAAAAAAATCCCATATCTCCATATTTTTTTTAATAAAGTTGTCTCAAGTAATTGGATACCTTTACATTGTATTGAATCCATCGAACTGTGTTCGTCCTTTGAAAACTGCATGTTTGGTAGCCGGAATGCTCTTTTGTTATGTTTGAAGAAAAATAGAAAATAAAGCGCATATTTGATACTTTTTTAACTACTAGAAATCTTAAAATGGAGTGATTCATTTTTTAATTTCAAGGTTTTAGAAAACCAAGTCGTTTATAATGTATAATGGAAGTCGAAGAAATGAAAATAGTTTTCTCGTTTTTGAATTTTCAAATTTGAGAAATAATTTTTCTGAGTTATTTCTCCAGAATTTTTTTTTAATCAAAAAGTGTTCAAGTACACACATAATAATAAAAACTAAATTTATCAAATGAGCAAATTTTTCTGGGCTATAAGTTTTATTCCGTAAGAAATTGAGAATAAGTTAATAATCATGGTTACCATTATGAACTGGTTTTATTAAAATAAAGCTCAGTGCTATCGCGCTACCACGCCGCAGGTCAGAGGTTGAAACCCCGGCTCGACTCAGCCTTAGTACTCATTTATCGACCCTTCAGTAGGTCGATAAATGAGTACCAAGTTTGTTTGGAAACTAAACACTAGGGGTTTCACACACACACATCAGACTAAGCATCTGATCGGAACACCTGCTCATGCATCTCAGTGCCCAAGGTCATGAATACTGAGATGGGCACTGTAGCCCTTGGCCCTCATGGGCTGTTGCTCTATTTGAGTTTGTAAAATATCGAAAATGCATTTATATTGAAACAAAAAAAAAACTTATAAAACATCTAAAAGCAAAACTTGGATATTATATTTAAGTCTATGCATAAAACTTTCTGATCTCAACAGTACGATGGATTCATATATCCGAATATGGTGAGATAAATATATCATGAATTAAAAAAACCCTGTCACGTACGTATGCTGAAATATTTTTGTTGTTGTAAAAAGCAGTATATGATTTTATCATCTAAATTTAAACTATTAATTAATGAATGACTGAATTCATTTTTTTTTCGTTCCCAAAGTAGCATGGAGTTCTAAATAGAATATTTTATTCCACGCCTTATTGTGATTAGCGACAGTTTTCGGCCATGTTATTTCATTTCTGGCTGGAAGGAAAAAAATCGACAGATTGCATGGTTAACCTTGCTCTACGATTCCCTCCAACCCCTCCTTTCGATATGTATGAAAGCTTTAACCGACCCAATTTTGTAATCAGCGCCAACCGCCAATCCCTTACTACAAACTTTCTAATTCTGAATGGCCTATAACCATTCAAGCAAAAATATGATTTTTCAACTACACTTTCTAAATTAGCTCGGAAATAAACTTTTGTAGACACTGTAGCCATCATCCATCTAATGTGGGAAAAAAATTGAAGGAATCCTACTGATCTTTTTTCGGTAACTGAAAAAATAGAGTAGGTTCTTGTAAACTTCCAAATGTGCATTTTTATATCAGTTTGGTCCAAATTGTTTATTGAAGGAGTATTAAGAGGAATCTTCCCGCAAATAATCAATCGTATTCTTCCTTCTTTGTTCCTAAGATGAATTACTGAGTAACCCCAAAAAGGAAAGGTTTGGTTATTCGGTTGATTGAAGCAGAAATTCCACTCCTTTGAGTAACTGGTATTGTGGGGGAAATCGCTTATTCTTTCTTTCCCCAGATAATAATGCTTCTACGGTGACATATATTGGAAACAGCATTCTCTTTGAAGGTGCCACTCTGTCCTTTGGAAGTCGATGGTGTTAATGATTGATCTCTTTCTAAGCCTGATAACACAAATATCTAGAATTTTCCAAAAAAAGATATTTGTTCTATTGCTCTAGTAAAACATTTACCGATTTTTGCATGAAATATAAATAGATTAATCAATGTTTTATTGATAACAGGGAAAGCGAATAAGTATTTGGTATCAGTTTTATGCTTTCTATAAATAAACTTTTCATTTCTGTTTTATTGTAGTGTGTTTTCGTCAACCTATAATTCATACATTATCCTACAGGATAATCAATCAGGGATCTCTTTTCACTAACACCGATTTTATGCATTTGTTGATGCTTATTATTTGTGTACAAGCGAACGTATTAATTAGCGTTTTCTTAGTAAATCCATAATTTATTTTTGTTAAAAAAAAATTACGGTTGGTAATAATCAATTTTATAATTTTAAATCAAATTATTTTTTGATGACTGCAAAACGTTTTGATTAAATTTTATGGCTGTATTCATACCAGGGATGTCTTAAGACACTTTGAGGCCTTGAGAAATCTTAAGATTAAAAATTAAGAAATCTTAAGATAAGCCCTGGGCCCTTATGCAGAAGTAGGCCCTACCTGATATCATTAATAGTAGACAGTATATAGCATGCATTGTCAAATAATCGTTCAAAGGGTAATTTGAAAAAAAAAAAAAAAATGTGCATGGGACTCACCATCTCAAAAATCAAGGCACAAACCAGCTCGACCAATGGCCGCATTTCGACTAAATGAGTTGACTGATTGTTTATGGTATTAAGCCTAGGCCTAGACGTGGACAACGGTCATTACATAATAATGCAGTTTTACCACTTTTGCCAGTTGGCATGCAGCTTGAAATTCCCTATTTTTCGGAGAATATATAATGAAATAATATTTGATCATTAAAATTATCCGGATCACTATCCTATTAGGACAGAGTCAAGAACGAAATGAGGCCACCACCAAGAGAGTCCCTGGGCCCGGACCCAGTTGGTCCATGCCTTAAGACGTCCCTGATTCATACACGCAAATTTTAAATATCACAAATGTATTAAAGTGATATTTAGGCTTAGCTGTTGCTATATCCATTTTTGAGTAGGCTTATAATTATAGCTACAGCTATTAGCTCAATTTTTTAAAAATTTGTTTTTACTTTTATAATTTTGTACTAAAACGTGCGATATTTACACAAACACTAAGGTTTTCTGAATTTATATTCGTCAAATATTCCTATATGAACGCTTTTTTTTTACTGTTGAGAAAAGGTGAATGTGTAGTGTAAAACTCAATTTTTATTTATTAACATTTCAATAATCTGAACTTATTACAGTTAAAAAAGATGCAACTTTCAAATTTCTGCTTATTTTCAATATTTAAGATTTTGTATAAAGGGAGCTTTATTTCAGAAAATATTAAATATTTGTTAAATTTATCGTTTTGTTACTATCAGTATAGCGCACACAAACAATTTTCAAGGGGGGGGGGGGTTCATGGTCGAAAGTCCCCCAACTCGTATCATACCTCAAGACAATACCAATTGATACTTCTGATTTTGTCTACAAAAAAAACAGTAAAAAATAAATTATTGAATTAATAATTAGCATTAATTAATAAAATAAATTGTTAATTATAAGTTCTCAATTAAATTTTACGTTATATATGTATAAGATTATCATCAATCGAAAAAACTCAAAGGCTTTCGGGGGGGGGGTGTCCGGACCCCTAGGACACCCCCTTGTGTGCGCCACTGGTTACTATCATAATCTATTCCAGTATCAGCTCGAAAATGTTACTAGGGTGATAACTTCGAACAGGGCTTAATAAATTAAAGTTTCCTGCCTCTGGAGTGTTTGGACCACGGTAGCCTTGTGTTTATGGTCACGAACTCATGGCCGGTGTGTCATGATTTCGAGCCTTCGTGCCTCCGAAGACCTGCCGTGTAGAGGTGCTGATGCACGTTAAATCAGTTGAGGCTCCAAGTCCTCCCAATGGTATAGTGTGGTAGATTGGAGAAGGAGTGCTAGCTCGGGTGTCTTCGTCACTTGGTCGGGGTTCAAAATTACGAGATTTGTCGACAACAGCCCTAGTTTGGGTTTATAGAAAGACGTAAATGAACATTCACTCACTTATTTTTCTTCAGTGTATATTATTGATTGGACCAAAAAAAAAAAAAAAAAAATAGAACACGAGAAATTTTATTACGCCATAAAAATTTGAAGTATTTACACTGCATCACGATAATTACAGAATTTCCTCGCCTTATGTTATATTCTGTGTAAAACAACAAAAAATACAATCTTGGAAGATAGCTGAATCGTAATTCCTTATTTAATAATAGGGAAAGAAAACCAAATAGGATGGGCTCCTTGTGGAGTCTTGTCTGTCCATTAATAATAAGATTGAGATTTCTTTCCTTCGTTTTCCGGCTTTTGTGATTAACACAAATCCTCATTGTATTCCCTGAGCATAGAGCAAGTACCAAGGGACACTTAAGATCGCGCGAGGAATGCTTTGTACTTTCGTCGAGTTTGTATAGCATTAGTGGTAGATGACATAGTTTAGTCGGCAAGTCGCTCTTTCAGGTCACCGAACCAGGAAAAAATGTCTTTACGGCCTGCAACGAAGAAGCTGCCCGCAAGGCTGCATTCAGTCATGTTTCTTTTCTTTACATAGGATTCCTTTTACTTGGGAAAAGGCTTCTGCTTGAATTTCAAGAACTCGAAGATTAATAAGGTGGTTAGGGTGTTTAGATTACGGCATGTTTATGTTTGCTTGTTTTTATTTTCAGGTAAACAAATCAGTTTTGACCTCTAAGTTCACCGACCATACCTTATTTATCTACCATTAAAAGCATTGACTTAGATTTTATTATTCGTTTACTATGCTGCTCAATTAATAACAATTAATAAAATATTTATCCGACTGAAAGGAGTTATTAGTATTTCTAAAAATGCATCAAACACGGAACCTAATATTGATTACAATTACGTGTCTTATTTTCAAAATATAAAATAATTCTAACTATCTTTTTCGATCAGATTTAAATATGGAAGGTTTCGTCTTAAACACATATAATTCCACTTTGATTCGGGTGGCCACCTGAGCCTAGTAGTTCGTGGCTAGCGTATCATGAGTTCGAGCCTGGTGCCACTGAAGACCCACGGTGTAGAGCGGCTGATGCACGTTAAATCTGTCGTGGCTTGAACTTCCTCAAATTTGCGTGGTGCGGTAGTTAGGAGAGAGGATGCCAGCTCAAGTGTCGTCCTATAACTTAACCACGGTTTCAAAATTACGAGGTTCATCGCAATAGCCCTAGCTATAGTGCGACGTTAAGATATCCGACTACCCTAAAATTGTGAATTTTGTCAAAAATTAACATTTTTTTTAAATTTTATTTTATAGACCATCTTATTAGCTTTATAAAAATACCGAGTCTATTATTTTCCGTTCACTAGAATAGAAACTACAAGTGTTTTAGTAAAATCAGATGCCATTATTTTAAGCAACATGTCATACTTTAAAACGCGTTTTACTCGAAATGTGTTTTTTTAAATGCGCAAAGGACAGCGATTGCTCAAAAAGTTTCAAAAATATTTAACTGAAATTTTTTGTATGGGCTCTGTATAGTACTAGAAGTGTTTTAACCTTCAGGTTTATCAATCACTGTTTTATTAGAAAATTTACAGTACCTTATGTTAATATAGTTACTTTGTTTTTAAGCAATTTCATATACTAAGATAAAGTGCTCTAATTTTTGTAAAAATTAAAATATCTTTTATCCTGAAGGTCATTTAAAAAATGAATAACATAGCAACACAACAAAATTGAAAATTTGTTGATAAACTTTTGGTACAAAACGGGCCCCGTTTGTTATTTTTTTTATGAATCCCTCCCCCCTTTTTCCCCATTTTAGTAATATAATTTCTTTTTCTCTTTTTAATTTTAGCATATTTTCTTAATGTACTAAACAAATCTAAAAACCATTAAATAATCCCCATATCTTCATTTTTTAAAAAAAATTATCGCAAGTAGTAGATACCTTAAGAAACACTCTCATTTACACTTATTCCACTTTGATTCGGCTGTGACTCAAATAAATCTATCCCAAACACTCGGTGCTAATTTTTGTCAGCGCCTGTATTTCCCGTTAAACACTTAAAAAACAATATATATTAATTTATGATATTTGCAGTTTACGTAAGGAATCATTCAAATGCAATAACACTGTTTTTTTTAAAAAAAATATCTAAGCATATTAGAGAAAAATATGTATTATAAAATGTCAATATTGTTTCAAAAATTGTACTTTGCACGATCCGCATGAGTTTCGTAGACAACACATTTTCTCCCTCCCATTTTTGAGCTACGTCATATTTATTATCCGCGAAGAGCAGCTCCCTTGCCGTTCTGTTTTCTAAAAGATACGTACAATATACTGTTATGCTTTAAATTGTTTTGTTCCATGCAAGGTAGTGCGCAATAGAAAATATTTGATGTATAGGTAAGAATTTGTTATTGTAAACTATGTAATTTTGAATATTTTGGGTTGAAAAATTTAGTTTTAGTATATATAAGGCATTTTTATGTACGTAAAAGATTTGCGATACACATAGCTGGTAGACAATTTCTTTCAAGTATTTTAACTTTCGAAATCAATTTCTCTCCCGATAAACTATATTTTCAAGTAGATGTTAAATCTTAAAATAAACCTCGGAAAGTCTTATGCGTCATTACTATATATTTTTATCGCTTCCCTTTTGAGGTACTTTTTGTTGCTTAACTTGGCAGTTATACGTTATTTGTTTGAATTCCATGCCTTTACTTCATTATATTACAGTTGATAAAATAAATTATAATTTTTGACTTTTAAAAAGAACTACCCCCCCCCTCCCCCAAATTCTTACATGAGTTTTTGATTTATCAAAAATGTGAATTTTTATATATATATTTTTTGTTTTAACATTTATAAACCCCGTGCACCACGCAATGTATAACACGGGGGGCATACAACACAGAAGAAAGGATTGCAACACAAACATCCATGCCTTCTCCGGGATTCGAACCCAGCCCCTACGGCACCGCAGTCAGCTTTACTGACCACTATACCGGATGGGCGGCTAATTTTTATATATTAAAGATGACTTTTGATTACCTTCCTATGAAGGGGAATGGTATCTTGCATTGTTCTTATGAAATTGTGTAAAATCTGTTGTGCTTGGAGCAATTCTGCAATGATTGTAGCAGCGGTTTTTGTCTTTCTAAACCTTGATATTTTTGTTATTACCTAAGATCTTAGAAAATGCTCTTGTGCACTTAAAAACTTTCTATAAAATATTTCTTTCATGATTGTCAATGATAAAAGTGGCCGCGGAGCCATGCGATTATGGTCACGAAATCGTGGTTATTGTTAATCTTGTCACGTCGTGAAGGTGGGGTTTAAAATATTGTATTATTAAAATGACCCAGATGATGCATGCTAAATCTATCGACGCTCAAAGTTTTCACATTGGCGTGGTGCGAAGTTTGGAGAGTGAATAGCCCTTATGTTTCGCAGTGCGACATTAATAAACAATCAGTAGATGATGAAAATTTTTAAGAATATCTTTAAAAAATAGATATTTCTAAACAAATTCTTACCTGTTATAAAAAAAAGGGAAATATATGCATTTTCGAACAGCAAATTAATAGTGTTATGTAAACTTTTTGGGTTGCATTCGTTTGGGGGGGCTTAACAGTTTTGGCGCTGAAATCAAGACAAATTTGTGTAATATGAATGTATAATAAAAGAAAAAAAACTGACAGTAAAATTGAATGAATGACGCCGTACAGACAGCTATGATTATTAGATTCATTTTTCCTCATTTTATTGCCCTGTCCACTTGAGAGAGGAAAAGCCTTGTGATTTTTACATCACTATCATATACATTTAAGTGAAGGAAAATCGTATTCGATCTCGGCAGTGTTTTGTTTCTACGAAGTACAGCTTTTTCCACTGTACGATTGCCATCTACAGACGTCAGCTATCTGCATAACAAAGTGTTTTGGATCGTGTCCACGAAACGATATTGAAGTCAAAAGCATGTACTGCGTATTTGTTACCTTTCGAATAATGTTTCCTCTTTCGACGAAGAAAAGAGAAGCTCGTGTGTGTGTGTTCCTTTTTTTTGTACGAGGAAACGTTCGCTCTATTTCTGCAGCTGCTAGAGCGCTTCTTTCACGTCGCGATTTTGTAACCCACTTTCCTCCAATTTGTGACGTTTTTAGCAATAGTTTGTGCGAGAGGGATGGTATTGTCAAGTGTTTCAGTTGCCGAACGGGTCAAGTTCAATGAATGAAGACGTTCCTTTTGTATTAGAAAAGGAGGATTGGGTGGGATGCCTCTTCATCCTGCCTGTTAAATACCAAGCGAGCTCATTAATAAATGAAGTAGGTGGCTTCGCATTATTTTCGTCTAAGAAAACATCATTATTTCATCCATAGATTAATTAATCCAGCGACCAAATGACCCTTCCCGTCAAACAGGACTGCTTGCTTAGGGGTGAAATAATGGCTCATGTTAATGTGTCAAACATAGCAGCCCTTTCGTTAGGGATTTGAATGTGCCATATCTATATGGATTATTCTCAGATAGGTGATAGATCAGCTGAAAAGAATAGCTTATCTTAGAAAATTCCTCGCCACAATATAGCCACAGATGGCAATAGCTTTTCTGTGGTTCCAGAGCGGCATTTATTCAAAATTGATAATCTCTGAGATTCTGAGAAATTAGAAAAGTATGTTACTAATGCAGTATAAAAGAGTTTTCTTATCCGGTTTCAAAAAGTATCAAAATATTAAAGTTGACAAATTTGGTGAATTTTGAAGCTGCTTTCGCAAGTTTCGAGTTTTAAGTACACGTTCTTCACGTATGTGTGCAAGCAGTGTTACAAATTTAAAATTACTCTTTAATTTATTAGTAATTTATTATCAACACGATTTATTTTTGATAGTAATGTTTTTAGAACGGTCAGCTCGAAGGTCAAGGGCTTTTAAATTTGGGATTTTATCTTAAGCGTTCATGACATTATCAAGACTTTATCGCTTTTTAAGTCTATATGAATAACCGACATTTTGTCACTGATAGTATGACCTTGGAGGAAGGGGTTGTATCTCTTCATCATAAGCATATGTTAAATTCTTGACAGGATCAGATAGATAACATTGAACTTTTTAATTTTCAAAACATATTCAAATGTATGTCTTCAGTCTTTATTTATTTTCAAATCCTGATTCGAATTTTTTTTTTTTATCGTATATCACCAGTAATAATAATTTAAAAATTAGATTGATGAACACATCTTTCCGATGCTAAAATTAATGAAGAATTATATTATGGGAATTCTTCATAAATCTATCACAAGCTACGGCCCACGTCAGATGCTTCCACCTAGAATTTGTATCAGCCTTGCCACATATTTGAAAATAATTATAGAAATTTTAAACTTCAGCGTTTTAAATTTTTTTTCTAGGACGTGTTCAATTTTTTACAGGTTTAAATAAAAAGCGTTAAAACTGTAGAGAAATCGATTAAAAGTCTTTTTTACATGCACAAAAAATAAAACACGCCTTAATAAATATGCAAAACATTGTTAAAACATACTTTATATTTAAATTTAAAAATTTGAAAATAAGCAGGGTACATCTCTAATTATCGCAGTAGAGTGTTGTAGTATTTTCAAAATATACTATTTATGAAGTTTATAATAAAATTTAGTTTATATATAAACCGCCAGCATTTTCTTTCGAAGGGGGAGGGGACTTTTAATAAAGTTTTCCTGTGTCTGATCTAATCCATACTCATAGAGCATGCATGCAGAGTAAAAGGAAAAAAAATACATAGAAAGTGCAAATAGGTTTCACATTTGCTTTTTATGTTTTTGAACTGAGAAATGGTTCAAAGAGCTGTAAGTTTTGTAGCTTTCTTTTACTTGTTTAAAAAATTATTACGTCTTTGTTTTGTTAATTCATATTTTCTCGCTATTTCTTTAAAAAATATTAAAAAAATTGATAACTATTATATAAAACTTTTAGTGGTATTTTAGAATCAGTGCGTACCGATTTTTTTTCTCTTACATGAATAATAACTACTTTTTAAAGAAACTCGTGAAAATGAATAGGTATGTCATGGATTATTCAGGACATTTTTTCGCTTCACAAATTCCATTTTCTTAAAGAAAAAGGAGACAAATAACTTCAAAACATGTTTTCGCATAATAGAAAATTATGCCCTTCGGAATCCCGTTTACATATGTCATTTTCATAAACAGGCGCTGAAGGTATTTAAAAATCTTTATTAAAAATTAATTGTGACGAGTAATGCATTTATACATTCATCTTTTTTTTTAATCTATGAAACTGTTCACAAATAGAAGGCTTTGAATTACACGTGCGATCACTTCCTGGGCATTGTAAATGAACTTGCAAAAAACGACTCGAACGTCACCGTCTTTCATATTTTGTAGTTTTCATACCTATCTTAAGGTTCTATGTGCAGTCTTCATTATTTACTGCGGCGAATATGTTATGCGTGTAATGGTTTGAATCGCTGTTTCTTTAGCCCGGGTGACAAGAATTTCGATCGTTTTGTCGCAATTATTCATCACTCTCTTCAAGGGCGCGCGCGCACACACACACACATTCCCTCCTATTTTTCTTTTTTACTGTCTGCTTCAGATAGAATGGGCTGAATAAGGCGACCTTGGTCAAATCTCAAATAGAACTGAAATTAAAAATAGTGCAATTGTACGCTGAATTTTTTAAAAAAAGGATTTTTTAGAATTTGGGAAAAACAACAAATATTAAGATAATAATTTGTCAGGGTCCAATAACAGCGATTAAATTTTTAAAAGTCGGGATGTAAATTCTTTTAAAAATTTTTTTTCAAAGTCATTTAATAGTCCTCTATTTTCAATTGGATAAAGAATTCCGCCGACTTTTTTCTTTTTGCACATGTGTCAGGACTTTCTTTTAATGTTTTTTTTTTAATAAAAAGAAATCTAGAATCGTTTATATTCATTTCAGTGCTCAATAAGTTTGTATTCAGTTTTTCTTTTGTTGCCAATTTCTAATATGGTTAAAAATGACGTGTAGAAAATATATCACAATAAGCTCTTTCTGGCTCTTCTGTGTTCGTAAAATAGCTTATTTTGTCATGATAAAACAAAGAGTTTTGGCAGCGGTAGCTCAGTAGTCAAGATCATGGACTCGTAGCTGGCGTGTCATGAGATTGAGCCCTAGTGCTTCTGAAGATCCGCCGTGCAGAGGGGCTGATGCACGCTTAATCTGTCGAGACTCAAAGTCCTCCTGTTGCCATGGTTTGTAAGTTCGGAAAGCGGAGTGTCGGCTCGGGTGTCATCCTCGCCTCTTGACCGAGGTCCATCACCAATAGCCCTTGTGTAACTTTATAGTGCGATGTTAACAAAGACTCACTCAACAAAGAGTTTCATTTTAAAAAAATGCCACATGCAAAGATGAAATAAAATGTGAATATTCCAGATGCAAACTCATCTTTCTCCAAGACTGATATCGCGCTTGAGTATATCTGTGACTGAACTTGTATTTAAATTATTAGTTGTAAAAATTAACTGTTTTGAATAATGAATATTTATTGAAACTACCCATGTATAAAAAATCTTTCTCTTTTCCTAATTGATAGATATACTTTTAATTTTTCTCTTGCATTTTAAAATTTAATATAATTATCTTTAATAAACAACATATCAGAAAAACAAGAACTTTATATGAAAACTGAATACTCTGAACTTATATCTTGAATGAATACCTGCCAGTAACGTACGTTTTTGTTAATCTGATTTGTTTGAAACATAGCTAACGTGATAGTGCTTTATTTTATACAATGCATTAAGCTTATGCTCAGCTATATTATTTAAAATCAAATTATGAAATGAATGAATAGGAAATACAGTTTTGCTTTGAACGCCATTTTTTTTTTGTTCTTGGTAGAGGAATTCAATGGTAAGTTCCCTTTCAACGTGATGGTCAGTAATTGAAAGCAACACAGAAAATATTTGAGTTGTGTTTTTGATTTTTTTTTCGCGTATGTATGTCTCATACACAAATGTATATTGGAAATGTTGAATTAATATTCTTCTAGAATCTATCTGGTAAGACGCGAGGTTTTTATAGTAGTACCATTAAACATTTCTACGAGATTATTTCGAAGAAATTCCCATGGTATTGTTCTTATTTTTTGTCTGCTCCCTCACAGAGCTTTTCTTTCATTGGGAACTGAGAATCCTCCAGTTCTTAAGTCTTCCAGATTAATCCGGAGAGAGTTAAGAGAATAGAATAATAGCCGTCCACATTCTTTTGTGATCAGTAGGATAAAATCTATTCTGTTGTGACCATATAAGGAAAAACGGAAGTTCTTTCTAGATCTCACTACAATGTAATCTATTTATTAGTAATTATTTATTCTTTATTACATTTCAAAGATTATCATTCTGAAGTGTTAGGCATTTTAAATTACTGATTTTAAATTTTAAATGAGATGATGGAAAAATTTCAAAGTAAATTACATTTGGTTTTATGTAAGCTTGATAATACTTCATATTTTTAAAGAGTGACGAAAGTTTATTTTTTTACAAAATTACTTTTAAGATAACCATTTGGTAGGTATTTTAAAATGCGATTTCTTAAAAAATAGCTAAATTTTTATATATTAGTACTTTAATATTCCAAATGCATTTACAAAATGCCATATGAGCACAATTAATTTTGTATAATATACTTAATTATTGATCAGTACTTTAATATATTGATTAACGAATAAAAGTTTAGAGACTGATAATTTGTTTCTCAAAGCTTTAAGATTGTACGCGAGTATTTTCAGGTGAGAAGAATTTTCGGTATTCCATTGAATTATTTTTACATATATTGATCATCTCACTGGAATGATGAAAGTGATTTTTTACGTAGGTGAATCACATAAGTATACATTTAGCAACATGAATAAGTTATAAGCGGTTAGCGGTGACCTTGAGCGTAGCGCGGGAATTCACCGGATCTACTCGTTGTGCAAAATGGTGAGATGGTGTCTCTGAAAGCGCGATCGCTAAGTGATACAGATCCCGACTTATAAAATGACATTTAAATTTGAGACGCTAGCTAATTCTAAATTACAAAAATATGAATAACTTTTGAACAAGTAGAAATGATACTGATCTCTCTGAAAGTTAATAAGGAAAATTCGTTAGATATAATAAGGCCAAACCAGTGATGTAGAATTTTTGAGTAAGCCCTGTATCAAAACTTGTTTGCAGCCCCATTTTTGGATATGGGAGCTCTGTTAATGGGGTTATCGATAATATTTAACGATTTTTTTTTTGCTCACACATGTTGGGGCCCCTGTAGCTTGGGGGCCTCGTATCATTGATACGGCAGTAGCTATGTCCTTGGGCCAAACAACAAAGGAATCTGGAGGATCGTCTCAAATATCTTATTCTTCCCGCAATTTGATAAATTATTATATTTCCTAAGATACGAGGGAATTAAAAAAAAGGAGATTCTTTCCCTCAATTAGTGCTGTTGTTTCTATAGACCCGCTGTGTAGAGTAGCTGATGCAAGTAAAATGTGCCGAGGTGGTTCGAAATTACGATATTTGTTGCCAGTAGTCCTCGCATTGATTCAGGAGTGACGTTAAACTATCAATCAATACAGAATGGAACTGTGGGAAGTGAACTTCCGTGCGCACAATTTTTAATGAAAACAACTTGAAATAGTGGACAAACGAGATAAACAATGAAATTTTTCTGATTGCATTGCGTAAATGTGAATTTATTTTAAAAAATCTGTCTCTAGAAATTTTTTTTTCATTTCTAGAACATTTTGTTAAAAATTCTCTGGTAAACAAACGTTCAATGCATTTAACAATGAAAGGTAATAATTCTGATGTAATCTGAAGAGGGTAAAAAAAAAAACAAAAAAAAAACATGCACTCTCGGCCAACTAACATCTTTTTTTTATGGAATGATTTATTTTAAATTTAATTTTTATCAGCGAAAATCTACCGTAATTTAAAACATACGATGAAATAAGAAGTTAAATTAACTCGAACATTAAAAATAGTTTATTTGTACTATTAATTTACTAGGAATTTTCAGGTAGAGACCGAATTGACGCTCAAATATAAACAAATATTCTCTTTCAAGCATTCAAACTCAATAGGACCATTTATTTCCCCCTTAAAAACGGGGCATCTACTAATTTTTAGATATTATACATATTCGAGAAAACGCGTATTTCTTTATAGTTTTTATTTTTTAATGAAAAGAATAGGAATAAATATGTGAAAATAAATTTGTCTTTTATTTCTCGGAACAATAAATTAACTCTAGTATATTTAGTGTTAATCTAAAATAAATTTTTAACAGGATAATTTGAAATTTGGCTTTATTACTAAAATTCCTAGCAATTTCTTGCTGATTTGTGCGGCTGCTGAGTGGTCACTGTCGCGAACTCGTGACCGGCTTTGTTTCTGTCGATACGTAAGTTAAGAATCCTAGTACCACCAGTAAAGGGGCCGCGGTAGCCTAATGGTCAAGGTAACGGACGCGTGGCTGGCGTGTCACGATTTCGAGTCTAGTACTGCTGAAGACCCGCCGTTTGAGCGAGCGATGCTGTTAAGTCTGTCGAGAGCTCAAACGTCCTTCCGTGGTGTAGTGTGGTGTGGTAGTTAGGAGATGGGTTGCCAGCTCGGGTATCGTCCTCGTCACTTGACCATGGTTCAAAATTACGAGGTCCGTCGCCAAAAGCCCTCATGTAGCTGAACAGTGAGACGTTAATATTCACTCACGCCACTACTAAAGGAGCAAATTATAACACTTCCTTTTTCAGATTCATTTATACAAGATGGGAAGAAAAGTATTACTGTTCTAAACAAGAAGTTATGACGTCATCAGAACAAATGCTACACTTAAATTTCCATAAAAGAATAATAAGGATTTTGACCGTTTTGACGAGGTCAAAATTTTGCGACGTTCTTTTCTCGATAGGTTAAGATGAATAAATGAGCTGTACTTATCTGTATTAAAGATATATGTATAGAACGTCTTATCTTTGAAAACGTCTTATCTTCTATTTTGACTCTATGAAATTTTTATGTCTAAACATATGTCAACCCATTGACATCAAGTACTGAGGTACTTGATGTCAATGGGTTGAATAGTCACCTTAGTTATGTACTAGATGCGAGTCATTCCGAAATTCTTAAAAATAATACATATTTTCTTAAGAGTGAAAATTACATCCGTTTTTAGTTTCTTAACATTTTAATAATTTCTGCTTCTTTTAGTTTCAAAAGAGCGCAATTACAAGACTGGATCTAATTTACTCAAATAAAAAAAAAAGTGTATCATAATCTCTAATAGAACTTTAAAATACTAACTGCTTAAAGAAGTAAAAAAACATTCTGTATAATTTTTAATGGATCAGATTCTAGCTTTGAACCTTATTTTTATTTTCTCATTTACTTTTTAAGTTTTCATTCTTTAACAAGACTAAAAATGCTCATCCTGGTTTAAAAAAAAAAAAAAAAAAAAAAAAAATTTAAATAAAAGTATTGTTGTGTGTGCATCATTTCATACCATTTAATTTTTACTCTTCAGATCAGTTCCTTGTAAATTATACTTGAACTAGCTGTTACCCGCCCGCTTCGCTGGGTATTTCATGATGTTTTATAAATTTTTACTGCTTATATGTATGTATAAGTTATTGATATCTAAGTCCTAGCATTAAGAATTCGATTGAATTGAAAAATATACTTATACCTGTAACTGTCACCTGTTGATAAAAAAAAAGGGCAGAACTCGTCTAATTTGTATTTTCTAAAAATCTCTAAAATTGAAGCATAGAATGATGTTTGCTCTTTTGTAACTCAAAAACCAAGTGGATTCCCGCAAAACCAATTTTCGGTGGATCTCTACTCCGTAAATTGAACATGCAAGCCAAATTTCAAGTCTAAATCTAACAGGAAAAAAACAAAAGTTTTACTATCAATATCCCCGTAATCCCGTTGAGAGCCGTTTTCCAAAATTACCGCTCTTAGCGGATTTCAATTCAACAAAAGAAAAATGCAAACCAAATTTCATTATTATAGTCCTTGTAGCTCGAAAAAAGTAATTTTTTTGTCAATACGTCCCAGTAACCTCCTGCAACCCCCCAGAACTTGATTTGCTTAAAATTTATTCTTAGTGGATCCCTATTCAACAAAAGAAACATGCTTAACAAATTTCAAGTATATGGGTCTAACAATTAAAAACAGGAATTTTTTTCTGTAATTCCTCTTGACCCCTCGCAAACATCTTTGGGGGTCAATTTTCACACATTTTACTCTTTGTTAGAGGAACTCTATTTCATGAAAGGAACATGCCTACCAATTTTCAAGCAGGATGATCAAGTAGTTTAAAAATGGAAATATTTATCGATTACGCCTCTTAATCTCCCGAAATTAAACTTTGTAGTTGATATTCGCGAAACCCATTTTGTAGCGGTTCTCTACTTTACGAGAGGAATCTGCTTATCAAATTTCAAGACTGTACGTCTAACAGTTTAAAAATGGGATAATTGTCTATAACGCCACTTGAGCCCCCGCAACGCCACTTCTGGGTCTGTTTTCACAAAACCCATTTTGTAGGGGAATTGCATTCTATGAAAGGAATCTGCTTAGCAAAATTTGAAGACTGTGCGTCCAATTAATTAAAAATGCAAAAAAATTATCAATAACGCCCCTTGAACCCCCGCAACACCACCTAGGGGTCGATTTTCACAAAACACATTTTGCAGTGTATTTCTATCCTATGAGAGGAATCTGCTAACCAAATTTCAAGACTGTGAGTCTAATAGTTCAAAAAAAGAAATAATTATTTATATCTGCCCTTAACCCCCCGCAACACCCCTTGGGGGTCAATTTTCTCCAAACCCGTTTTGTAGCGGATATTTACTCCATGAAAGAAACATTCCTACTAATTTTCAAGCAGGTAAGTCAAATAGTTTAAAAACGAAAATATTTATCTCTTACGCCACTTATTCCCCTGCAACGCCACTTAAGAGGTCTGTTTTCACAAAACCTTCTTATAGTTGATATCTACTCTATGAAAGAAATCTCTTTATCAAATATAAAGACTGTGCGTCTAATAGTTTAAAAATGGAAATAATTATCTATAACGCCCCTTAAGTCCCCTCAACGCCACTTGGGAGCAATTTTCACGAAACCCATTTTTAGCGTATCTCTACCCTATGAGAGGAAGTTTCAAGACTGTACGTCTAATAACTTAAAAATAGGAATTTATAACGCCCCTTAAACCCCCCGCAACACCCCTTGGGGGTCAATTTTCCCAAAACCCATTTTGTAGCGGATATTTACTCCAGGAAAGAAACTTGCCTACCAATTTTCAAGCAGGTAGGTGAAGTAGTTTAAAAACAGATATATTTATCTATTACGCCCCTTAATCCCCCGCAACGCCACTTAGAAGTCTGTTTTCACAAAACCCGTTTTGTAACTGTTCATTATTCTACGAAAGGAATCTATATATCAAATTTAAAGACAGTGCGTCAAATAGTTTAAAAATGGAAATAATTATCTATAACTCCCCCTAAGCCCCTGCAACGCCACTTGGGGGTCGATTTTCAGCAAACTCATTTTGTAGCGGATCTCTACTCTCTGAAAGGAATCCGCTTACCCAATTTCAAGATTGTACATCAAGTAGTTTAAACATGGAAACAATTAGTATTAAAGCCCTTAACCCCCCGTAACGCCCTTGCGTTTCGAATTTCGGAAAATCCTTTCTTAGCTGATGTCTACTCTATCAAAGGAACATGTCTACCAAATTTCAAGTCTGTAGGTTGAATAGTTCCAGAGATTTCGTGATTAGTCAGTCAGTCAGTGAGTTGAGTCGCTTTTCTCCTTTATATATATAGATATTATAAATTTGACGCCGTTTATAAATATTTATTTGTGCAAGCAATCAATTACTCTAAGGCTACAAAAATAACTTATCCCGTTTCAAATAAAGGTATCAATTGCAAAATGTGACACCATGTTAACCTCCTTTCGTAGATAACCAATTAGAAACGTGGAAAGTATGCTTTACTTGATGGATTCCTTGGTGCTTTCCTATCGTCTTTTGTATCTGTCGTATTCGCAAGTACCTTTTAAGGTGACGCCATTTTGCTGTGGTTAACGGCTCAATGCATAATCACTGGAACAAAAAACCGTTTAATATGTAAGTAAATTCAATGCAATATTTTCAGGATTAATGTTTTTCAAATATTTTTTGTTTAAAGATTTATAAATATTTGTGCAAGATAGCGTTTGTATTTTTTACCTAAAATGAAATCGATTCCCAATTATTCTCTTTGTCTTTGTTTTCAGAATCGTGAATTAGGAGATTTCTGAAAAACTTAGTCTTCAATTTTTAAACAACTCGGAGCTATATTTTATTAATTTCTTTATTATTCTAATTCCAGTATAGCTTTTTCATTTCGATACTTAATTATGTAACTCTCCTAATTATATTTAATAGCTATGTGTTAAAGAGTTAGATTTCACGTTTAGAAAATGAACTTTAGAACAAAGGATTTTTCTAGTTTTAATCAAGCATTTTAACTATATTTAACTGTTTCTGTGACTATATATTCTATGGCATGATTAGATAGTTTTAAATATGCGTAAGAGAGAGAATTTGGGATATGGAATATAGAATCGATATATTTTTTGAAAATCCATTTTTTTCCCAGTACTATTTTACTTGATGGATTAAAAATATTTGAAAATATCAGATTTTTTTAATACAAATGATTGAGTATCTAAAAAACTTAAAATTTTTCCTCATTTAATTATTAATGTTTATGTTTTAATCGATGTTCTTTTATAATATCGATATACTATAGAATGAGATATTAAATGACTTTTTTCAGCTAAATAACAATTTTTCAGTAAGGGAGCTTGTGATTGGTGGATGTAATTTGTGACGAATCTTTTTGTATTTTAGCGTGGTAATTTTGAAATATAATTAAAGTAAATAATTAACTGTTTAATACTTGTAATCCAGCAGAATGTTTATGCCTTTTTTATTCTATTTAAATTAGATTTTAAAACTATATAGTAGAAAAATCAACCATAAATCCTGTCTTCTGATAGGCTGTCAAACAGCCTATGAGAAATATCTTGGGGGGTTGGGATGTGTAGAACAGGATTTGCCGTTTGTCTTTTAAATCTCGATACCTAGATGGTTCGTGTTGAACTGCGAAGCTTTTAGTAACCTAGGATGTAGTTTCAAGCAGTCGCCATTTTGTTGTAATGTATAAATATGGCGTCAAAAAACCCTACAATCGGTAAGTAAATTTAAAGTTTCAAGAATTAGTGTTTTTCAAATATGAGTATTTATCCTTAAGGGGCTTTAAAACATTTAGATTGCTGCCTAAAAGAATTTAAATAACTTCAGATGTTATTTGATCGCAGTTCTCAAATTCGTGAATAGTCTTTATCTAAACACTTTATCTTCAATTTTGAATTTAACATTCTAACTATGTTGACTACAATTTCATTTCGTTAAGATTGTTTTAAAGCTATAATAATTTTAAAGTATATTCTAGACTAGAACTAATATATTTTTTGAAAAGTTTTGTGATTATTTAATAAGTATTTATCATTCTTTTTTTTTGCAGACCGGAGTGTAAAACAATTTTTATACTGCTAATAGTGTTCCTTATTTATATAAGTTTTGCACATGTTTGCGATTTTTTTAAAAAATGTTTTTTTGCAGAAACATTATATTATACATATTAATAGTTCTTTATCATTATATCAATAAAATTCTTAATTAATACACATGGTTTTTAGCTTATCTTACCCGGTTATACAGAAATAATGCTACCGTTTGTTAAAATTTATTCATATTTCTGTATAATAATGAGATTCATCATTATATATACCTACAATTTAGATTTAATTTTTAGATAAAATATGATTATTTTGATTTAGATTCTTTCAAATAGTTTCTGACTCAATAATTATAAGCTCCCTTTATTAAGATAACTCTTTGCGAAAATTTGGACTAAATTTTTAATTGAAAGAAAAGTAAATTTAAGAATTTTAAAAGAACAATTTTCTGTGTGTGTTTTCCTGTATTCCGTTTCTGAATGTTTGAATTTTTTGATGGTATATTTGTCATGTTACTGAAGATATTGTAATTTAAATACATCGTTTAAAAAAATCATTTGATTGATAATCATTTGATTGGGGGGGGGGGTATATTCCCTCTTGGGTATGGTACCAAAAAGAAATAAATCAAAGATATTCGTATTAATTCAATCATATACATTTTTAAAATTATTTTCTGCCCATACTTATTCAATTAAAATTTTTATTTTCAATTGAAAAATTTCTGTACTTTAGTTTTCCTAGATTTTCAATATTAATAAGTAATGAGTGTTAAATAAGTAAAGTGTTTTCAACGAGTGTTATAAATTTACAAACGTTGTTTAATTGTGTAACAAAATTTTCATTGTCAAAAGATCAGTGTTTAATAAATTACTTTAAAAATTACGCGAATAATTTTCGTTGTTTGAAGATGTTAAACTAAGATGAAAAGAACGTTGTATATTCATCAAATGTATCCTTGAAAATACTCGAATTATGCAAATTATTAAAATACTCTACACTGTTCATGTGTTCAGTATTGATTGATAATAGAAATATTTGTTGGGGGGGGGGACATGGCACGCTTAAAGTTTTGGCATACTATATTTAAAATAAAATTAGATAACGGAAAAATAGCACTTTCAACATAACTTCTTATGATAAAATGAGGCATTGTCAAGATATTTTCAATTGAGCTCATCATGAACTGTTTTTTTCGCTATCATTTATTATTTCATTGCATTGTTTTTGACTGTCAGTTCTGACGACTTGTTATATTTTCCTATTCAACATCAAAGCAATGACAAATAAGCAATAAACTTCAAAATCTATCTTGGCGCTAGTCAATTCTTTACAATTCTGCGTTAACGTCTTTTGTGTTTTGAGCTTCTTGCTGTGATCCGACAGATCTCCACAACTGTTTTCAATAGCATAGCCAAAGTATGGGGGGGGGTACATAATTTTATTAAAAATGATGGATTTAAGCTGTCAAACAATTTCGAAATGTCATACAATTTGGAAATAGTCCTAAGGCAGATTCTCGGCAAAGATAAGGCAAGTTCAGTCGGGAACAGATATGGGTACAGGTCTTAGTCATTTCCTGTAAATTCATCTCCCCTCCCCCTTTACTTCCGTTATGGACATGTTTTGACTAAGCAATTACAAGAATCTCTATTTGATTATTTTGTAATAAAATGCTTAAGTGTCGTTGTAGTTCAGAATGAATTCATTCGATTTTCGACGAAAATATTATAATTAATAATAATTTATTTTTAATTTCTATGAAGGTATTTAACAGTTTTACTGTAGGGAAAAGAACAAAGCATAAGAGTAGAATTAAAGTTTAATTTCACAACTGTATACATACAATTTATTTTGTAAGGTAAAATGTGTGCTTTAAAAAATCGCCTGTCTTTTGTGAGTTGTCTGATGTCAATTGTTCGCGGGCATTCTCGCACACACCTGTATTTCCCCAACAAAAATGTAGGTACGTAAATCTGGGTGGTCTGCTATACTACAATTTTCCCCAAAGACTAATAAAATGTTTTCATATTTGTTCATTTTTCTTCCTTTCGAGAAACCGATTTGGAATTTGCTGTTTAATCAATGAAAATATTTTTTTGGGGGTGTTGAAGTAATTATTCTAAAGATGCGAATAATTCAAACGGGTGAATATTTTTTCAGCGTAAATTATGTAAGAAAATCAAATAATTTAATTGATGAATCATTCCTAATCCATAGATTGTTCGTTTCTTTTTTTCTGCGAATGTGAATATGAATTGGTATTTATTGCTTTTAAAATATATTTATAAGCTTTTAAAATATTTGTTGACCAAAAGCTACGAATTTTAAATGAATAATTTCTCTGCCTTCTTAATGAGTAAATGAAAGAAAAAACATATATCTTTGATGACAACTATCGCTTAAATAAAGTACCTTTACTCGCTTTTCATGAAATTTTTTTTTCAGCTTAAGTATTTCCAAAACACAATTTCATAAGTCTTATTCCGAAAATGTCAATGTAATGGATTTAGCCGTTTTCATTTCGTTGCGTATATATTGTTGCGTATGTTTCGAATGCATCCCGTAAAATATACCTTTCGTATTGTCTTAATTTTATTAGGGAAAAGTATATATATTTTTTTTTAGCTCGCGAACAGTTGAAAAGTTATGGTTGTATTGAAATTGTGTATTCTTAATAATTTTTAGATGTTTTCGAGGAAATTAAATACACACTATAGAAATAACTTTAATGAATTGTGGCTGATACGGATAATGACCTTCCAAATAAATTAAATACCGGAAATTAAATACACATTATAGAAATTGCAACTTTAATGAATTGTGGATGATACGGATAATAAACTTCCAATTAAAACAGAAGAAAAGGATGAAATTTAGTGAATTACCGTAAAAAGTTACATACAAGAGCAATTAATTTGAAAAATTTAAATCATTATCGCTGGCTTACAATTACACGAAGCTGAAATAATAACAATAAAAAAAAATTTGGATCGCATTTTTTAATATTTCTTTTGTCGTAATTTGTTTAAAATTATTTTTATCAAAAAATATTTAATCGAGTTGTGTTGAAACACACTTTTGTTTGTCCGTAATGTTAAATTAAGATAAAATATAGATGATTAAGAAATATAGGAGGAAAAATTTTATTTTTAGAATCTTCTAATAAATATTCAAAAAGAAATACATATGTTTAGAAACTTCAATGCATTGCAATGAAATCTTTTTACTAATTGAGAGAGATAATGCTTGTTTTTTGTTTAGGAAATATTTAGCCAAGTTTCAAAATTCTTAGAAGTGTTTCCAGGAATTTATAAATTATGTTTTCCATTTTCTAACAATTTTTATTGTTGTAGTTTTGAACACATGTCTATTTAAAATAAATAAAGCAGGAAGCAATTTTATTATTTTGGAAAATATGTTTATATATCTTCATCCAATATATGCAGTTTTTACTAACTGGATTAAAGCCTGTTTGCATTAACAAAACCATTAACTTATTTTTGAGCCTTTTCAAAATTGCAAACTAGATAGCAAAAGCTGTTTTTATGCTATATGTTTCTAATACTTACTTTTTATCATGTAAACTACCGAATAATATAAGAATTTTTCTGTGTTAAATTAAAATTGAAGATAATGCTTTTGTAACTATGACTGTACCTGTTTGTGTATATAATTCATTATTATTCTCTTAAATTAATAATTACTCTTATAGTCCTTAAATATGAGCTCAATAATAGATCGTCAATATATTGTCTGTTACAATCCTTCATTTTTCAATTCCTACTATTAGTTCACTCTCTCCCTACTTACACACACACACACATATATATATATATATAATATTCAAATTTTCAGTTGTTAATTAAATAACTTCCTATTCATCCACTCAAGTTCAAATACATTTTTTGTGAAGCTGACTGCGGTGCCGCAGGGACTGGGTTCGAATCCCGGAGAAGGCATGGATGTTTGTGTTGTAATCCTTTCTTCTGTCTGTGTTGTTTACCCCCGTGTTATACGTTCGGTGGTGCACGGGGTTTATAAATGTTAAAAAAAAATACATTTTTTAAAACTTGTAGTGGATGACACTTAAGGTTAATACAGTTTTTTAAAATATTAATTCATTAAAGTAAAAAATGAATAAATAGTAACAAACATAAATAATAGTCCAACAGCATATATAGAAAAGAAAGTCATTCGTTGTGTCCCTGTAGCGCAATGCATAGTGTGTTGGACTTCTAATCCAAAGATCGTGGGTTCGGATCCCACCTGGGATAGCCTAATTTCTGAGAATGTGAGATTTCTTTTTTACTATACTATTTTATTAGAATTATTAAATTTAATTAATGAACAAATAGTAAAACAAACGAAAAAAATAGTCCAACACCCTATATAGAAAGGAAAATAAAAAATTGAAAGGAAAATCGTTTTCTATTTTACCATTTAATATTGTGATTCTTTCCTATGTATATGCATATTTATATAAATTGTAACTATTTAGTAAAAAGTAACTAAAATAAAGTTTTTCTTTGTTGACCTAAGTAGGAATAGGCTTAAATTTTTTTTTATATTACTTATAGTGCATTGTGCAATATATTCAATGCGATTTTTAAATAGAATAAATGTAGGAAAAAAAATAGTGTAAGTATTTTTTTTATTTTAATCTACGTTAAGTTTTGCTATATTTTGCGTAGGAGAAATGCATCAAATGCATTTCTTGGGTCACAAAGATTCATTGTCACATAAATGTCATCTAGAGAGATTTCGTAAGACTTTTTGAAAAACTGCCCTTTCAATCTGTCTTGATACCAATCTGAGTCTTTCAATCTCCTAGAGAGATAGATCCTTCGCAATAGCAGGTTAACTGGCATTTTGTAGAAATAGTGGCCTTTTCCTCTTTTGTTCATTAGTATAAAAGAAATAAATTCGATTGTGCTATTGAACACATAAATAGTACTTTACGCTTGAAGAGGATATTTTATTTAAGAGTAAATGGAGAAGTATTCGTGTATCTATGTACTTATGAGTTTTCTTCTTTCTCGAAACTGAACTAGAATGGGTTTAATCGAGATAATATTGCGAAAAAAAGTATCAGTTTTTTCTTACAAAGTTCGTCTTCAAAAGATGTTCTAGTTTTTTTTCCTTTTGCATTGTAGAAAAACATTTGTTATTCCGTTGACTAAACAATTGCTTAATATTTTGGAAGTTTTTCTCCATGCACATGAAAAGGTTAAATCCTGTCAATAAAAGTATTCTAAATGTGTTTTAGAAAAGCATGAAACATTTTTTTTTTTTTTTAAAAAAAGGAAAAGTTACCGCATTTATTCGAATCGAAGCCGCACTTTCCCCCCCTCAATGTTATAATGTTGCTGAAAATCGAGTGCGGCTTAGAATCGAAGGCGGAAAAATTCGTTGAATGGGGGGGGGGAATAGAACATGATACTGACGGTTAAAGTAATTACAGATTCATGTATGTACTCAAAAGCTCTTTATATAAATTAATTATTCACTTTATTAGTTCTCATTTTAAAAAAATTTTAATTTCGTAGATATCAGATATCCAAAACAATAAACAAAAAACAAAAATTACACCACTTATTATATTTTCACAAAATTTTGTTGAGAATTTGGGGTGTGGCTTAGATTTGAATAAATACGGTATATTGAATTAATTGTATATTGAATTAATTTTGGGTTTTTTTTCATGGAAATCATTAATCTGTATTTTATAATTAATTTAATTAGAAATTTTTTGAAATTATAGGTATCGCGCGAAACGTTCTCATTCAAAAACTGAACACAAATATATAGTTTCATTTTTAGAAATACTTATAGTAGCCAATAAACAAACCCTTAAATAGAATAAAAATTAAAAATTTGTCCAATTTACTATTAGATTTTCATAAATAGCTGATGATTTCTCTTGGATATTGTATTTGATATTTTTTTAAGTTACTAAATACGCGCTATGAAGAATTTCAAACCACGTTTGAAATTGACCCCTAAATTAAGATCTTTCATTTTACATCACTTAAGACTTTTCAAATAATTGTCTTTCCTTCAATTAAGATAGTGGTTGTCTTTATTCTTTGCAGAACATATTTATTCTTGTTGGGCACTTGTCAGATGGGAAGAGACTACAGAAATTCCAATTCCTTTTATAATATATTTAGATACATAATGCACCTTTTCCTGTACTAAAAATGTCATTTATCAATCATCATATTAGTGGCTCTGAACTTCATTAAGTCGTTGATAGTTGAACGTAGCAGAGACAAAGTATTCTAATCTGAGAGCGTGCGTATATGATTGTATTCTCTTTTCTGTCTTGAAATGAGAAATAAACACCAATAAAAAGTATAAAATATTTCATCTATTGTGTATGTATGCTTGGTTCTCTGAATAAACTCCGAAACTCATCCTTGTGAAAAAAAAACCCAGTTCATGTACAGTATTTATACACCTGTCTCCTACTCATCCAAAGTTGGATATAATTTTACCACCGCTTGACGCTTTGGCTAATGCGGCTGATGAGAATTCGCGTAAATTTTTTTCGAAAAATACCAAATGACACGATGTTTGACTTGAAAAGTTAAAACCTATCTGAAAAACATGTGATGAGGTTATGTGGTTAATTTAGTTAATAATTCCGTTCCAAAAATAAATAATTTATATACCATGAAGCCTTTTTTAAAAAAAATTATCTCGATTTTTAATGTTTTAACTACTTAAATTTAAAAATTAAATATTTTGCGCATCCTTTTAAAAGCTCAAGTTTAATAAAGGAATATGCAGTTGGAGTATTTTTGCATTTATTTTATACGGGAAGTTTTTGTGAAATATATTATCCAGTCCTCCTCCCCCTTTTTGTAAAATGACTCATTCTTTAAAGGGGGAAGGGGTCACTTCTCTCTCTCTCTCTCACTCAGCATTTCCATAATGTTAAAAATGAACATTTAAGGAAATTTTTTTAAAAATTGACTGATCGTACAATCATTAACTTATGTGAATGCATTGTATTATTGTTTTAATATGAGAGCTTTTTTAAAATTTTGAGTAGTTTTTTGTTTATAGTGGAGCAATGTAGGAAAATCTTCCAAACAATGAAAATTCATGTACATTTTAACCCTAAATTTTTTTTCGTATAACATCGTTGACGAAAGCTCTTATAACTTTAAAGCTTTTCACACATATAATTAGATAGTGCAGTTTTCGAAAATGTTCCTTTTTTGTTATAATTTACATTTTTTAGGAGTTGTGATTTATAAATTAAACACTTTTCCCCTCAAACAATGCAAACTAGCACCATTGTTTGTATTACTCGGATACTTATAATTTAGAGTAAACATTTAAGCTGCATGATGGAAACAGAACGAGTCAGTTTATTTTCCAATAAATATAGTTTAAAAAACACCCTTTTATAGTTAATCGAATTATGTTGTAACTTAATCTTTTAATTACCAATTCTGGAAATGGGATCTGAAATTATTCGCCAAATGCGGGATGGGATCTGAAAATGAGAAATCGTTAATCCCAATAATCCTGATCAGAACAATGGAACAAAATTGTTAAATTATTGTATTGTCATCGGTCCTGGACAAGTGAACAAAATTTCGAATTAATCTGACCTTTTAAGGAGGGTAAAAATATTGAGTTCAAAGATTCCGTTACATACAAGTGAAGCTTATAAAAGGGTGTTTATAAAAACCAAGCAACTTTTTCACTGATTTTTTTAAAAATGACAACCTTAAGAGAAAGACTTAACCATTCGATAGTTCCTTCAAATTTTTGTATTTGTGAATGCTCCGGAAATGGAGAACAACTTTTTAATATCATTAAAATATCTATTTAGATTTCAAATTAATCTGTATGTGTTTCATTTACTTTCATATTATATTGTTTTATTCTATTAAGAAAACTTATTTGAATGGTATTTTTGTGCACTCTCCTCTGAGTTACTTAAAAAATCTTTCTTTTACGCAGTGTTGATGTTCTGCGAGAACGCGAACAAGAGCGTAGGGCTCGATTGCAGTTGCTCGATGACATCAGAGAACCTTCTCCTACGCCCATCTTTGGTGAGCCAGTTAAGGTAAGAATGTATTTTTTTTTTTTTTTTAAATATTTTATTTTAATAGGATGACTTGAATTTTTTTAATGAATCTTAATTCTTTGAATTTTGGTTTAAAAAATGTGCCCTTGTAGCTTAGTGGTTGTGGTCACGAACTCGTGGCCGGCGTATCGCAGGTTCGAGCTCTGGTGCCACTGAAGATCCACCATGTAGAGGGGGCCGATACACGTTAAATATATTGATCCATTGGCGTGGGGGGGGGGGGGTTGGAGAGAGGGTGCCAGCTCAGGTGCCGTGTCCTCGTCACTTGATTAAGATTCAAAATAACGAGGTCCGTCACCAATAGCCCTAGTGTTGCTTTTTGTGCGACGTTAATATAAATCTCTAGCATTTGCTTTAAGAAAACTAAGGGTTTCTGATGCAATTGAATCATTTAGTAACAACTGTGATTGGCAATTTATTCGGTATCAAAACAGTTTTCATTGGTGAATTTACGGTATATCGCATGTCTTATTGCAAGAGAGCGCATAAAAATCCATTAAAATTAAGTAGGTCTCTGTGCTTTTTCTCTTCGTATATGTTTCTGCTCGTTATATCATATCTTTATATCTCCCTGTTATTTTTTTAAAAACAATTTGAGTTATTGAATGATTACATGAAAAAGAGGATATTTTTACTGCTTTCAAGAGTTCAATTAGGATCTGGGTATAAATACTTACATGGTACTTCTGGAAATTTATTTTTCTTGGGTATCAGCGTTTAATTTCGATCTATAGCTACACATCTTCAAAAGAAAATGACTTTTTTTTACTTAGGATTTAAGAAAATTACAAAAATGCGTTGAGCATTACTTTCATTAAAAATTTTCCTTGAAAAATATTAGTTTTTCTTATCTAAATTGGCTGCATCAATTTATTTTTCAAATTTTGTCTCGAATTCAGCTTTGCCTGCCAGAATAAAGATGTATTGATTGTTAAAACGCTGCTTAGTTGCCAAGTTCGATTGCCGATAAGTTAAATTTGCTTCATTTAACAATTTATTTTTACTTTAGAAAGCTGTCGAATACTTTTTACTGGAGAAACCTTTTTTTTTTAAATCCATTCTTTACGTTCCGTTAACCTGTCGCTATAGTAGTTCCAAAGGCTTTGTTACTAATTTTTAATACAAATTGCCTTTACCTTTTACCTTAGTAACTACTTAAGACGTTTTATAATCCTGCGAATCTTTCAACTTATAATACTTTCGACTTCTACCGCGACAATTTTCTATAAAAACAGTTTCATACTCTTGCATGCTGACTGTCATCTTGCTTAAATACTTAATGCATCGTTTTTTGTTAAAGTTTTCAAGAAAGGAAAGCTTTTAATTTTTTGCGGATACTTTTAAAATAGTATGCCGTGCATCGGTCACAAAACGAGTTTTTGATGGTCTTATCTCTTATTCCTCGAGCAGCATTTTGGACATCTTTTGTGAATCAGGTCACGTCAACTTTTTTAATGCGGAGTACGTGAGTTGATCTTTGTATTCGACAAATTGTGCCTTGATTCGCCTGTTTTTTATTTGCTGTTCTAATGCACTTAAATTCTGCTTTCGAGTTTTAGAACAAATATGAAATTATTATGTTCTGCCTTGGGAAGTTTGCCATTGTAATTAATACACTACTAATTAGAACTATAAGACTACCATTACATAGTTCTTATAAGACTTAGATTTTAATTGATCATAAGCCTAAAACTCATGCATAGTTGTTGCTACTATCAATCAACAATTAATTCGCTTGTTTTCAACAATGGGAATTCTGAACGACTTTTATAAAATTTAAATCATTATCATATGGCTCTGTTACTTCTATATATTGGCGAATCTTTGTTTTCATGTTTACAAAGAAAAACAAAATATATTTGTTTTTGTTCATTATGACGAAATGAGATTGCAATCAACCTGCAGCAGGCTTTCTCTGTGTGTGTGTGTGTATCAGTGATTCTCAACCACTGTGCCGCGGCACATTTGTGTGTTGCCAAATTCTTGAAGTGTGCCACCAAATTTTTTTTTAAATTCTTAATTATACTGACTTAACATTATTTTCCATATTTAGATATAAAAAGAATTCGATTTGGCTCACAATCCATTTGTGATAACTGATACATCTGTACATAAAGTAACTTTGAATGAAAAGGAAGAACTAATTTCGCTCTGCAATAATCCAGATTAATTTCAAAACCATTCAGAAGAGTCAACTCATTTTTTTATTAAAATTAGAGATTGCTATCCCATAATAGCCAAAAAAGCTTTAAAAATATTGTTAAAATGTTCTACATCTTATTTGTGTGTGAATTCGGATTTTCAGTATTAACAAATGTAAAAATGAAAAAAAGATCGAGACTATTAAATGGTGTATTACGAAATGAAAGTGGCATTATCATTTTTACGACCATAAACGAGAAATGATCAAAAATCATCAAGCTCAAATTTCGGATTAAATGTATTCTAATTAATTAATGAACATTTTGGTCTTTGTCGTACATTTTATTTAACCTTAAAAACTATTATTAATTGTTTTACATAGTGTATTACAAATAAGTAAAATTCTTTTAAACTTATTTTAGTGTTAGTGTGCCACCAAATTTTGAAATTGTTACAAATGTACCGCAACAGAAAAAAGGTTGAAAATCACTGCTCTATATCCTCAATCCGTTGCATCAACCTGTAGTGTTTGTCAACGTAATCGAATACATTAGTGCTAGAACCTTATCTCAGCTTAGCATTCTTTTCACGGAAGTCGATTGATTATTTATTAAAGCCGCACTTAGAAGCTACACGAGGAATATTGGTAATTTTGAACCACGGTCAAAAGACAAGGACGTTACCAGAGCTGACACCTAACCCGCCAAAAATGCATCCGTAGCCGCGGTTCCCTAGTGGCACTGGTGTAGCTAGTCTTGAGTGGGCTCTGTATCAAAATTCCTTCTGGGCCCTTTTTGGGGGGGGGGGAATTAACATTTTTTGCTTACACATGTTGAGACCCCTATAGCGTGGGGGGGGGCTGATGGTAGCTACGCCCCTGCCTAGTGGTCAAGGTAACATACTCGTGGCTGGCGTGTCATGAGTTCGAGCGTAATACCGTTGAAGACATTCCGTGCAGAAAGGGCCGTTGCATGTTAAATATGTCGCAGCTGAAGCGTCTTTCCGTTGGTATGGTGTGGAAGTGAGGAGAGGCGAGTGGTCAGCTTAGCTGTCATTGTGTCACTTTGACCATGGTTCAGAATTACGAGATCCATCGCCAGTAGCCCTCGTGCAGCTTTATAGTGCGACGTAAATATAACTCAATTTCTCTCTCCAAACATCCACCCCAAACCCTAGTGAAGAGTTTGAGTCTCGGTAGATTTACCGTACGTCAGTCTTTCAACAAGACGAATTTTTAGTGGAACCACGACTCGAACCCCGTCGTTACAGCAACATGCCGGTTGCGAATTCGGGACTCATGATTATTAGTTTAGTATGGTCTCTCAAACGCTTAGTGATCTTTTCCTTTTCCCACGGGGTTTACTGTCTTTGGTAAACATGGGCTTCACGAACCCGGGGTACCCTAGTGATCCTTCTCTATTTTCGACCCTCTTTCTTGTCATTCAATTCATTCTTTCTTTCTCTTCCCGTCTAGACCACTGATATTAAAACAAATGTTTCGCGCAGTATAGCCGAAATCGGCTCTTGCGCCAATAAACCCCAAAATCACTCACTCACTCAAACGCTTAGTCAATGAATGACTGAAACGTAGCGGCGTCTAGATGCATTGAGCAATGAAATGTTTCGCTTCTAGGAAATTATGACACAAAACGACATTCATTCCGCTTGTAAAATATTTTGTCTGGGAATGGGAGAAACACAGAGCCGCGCGCGCGGAAAAGTGCATTAGTGCAAAATGGGGAGCTCTTTTTTTTTTACATTAAGAAACATTGTTCTAACTGCGTGTTAAACGAGGATTTCCAGAATGTTTCTCAATGATAATTACGAAAGAAATGTCTGATTTGGAATTGTATCAAAAACGCTTCAGGCTTACCTTGAAATAATCGCCCTATCTATGTTTTTGATAAGTTCATGGTAAGCTACAAAATATTGCGTATGCTCTCTGAGTAGAAAATCCTCGATTAAAAGTTTAGTTTCATCCAGACCGATTAAGGTTTAAGTAAGTTTTTCTGATAAATCCCTGAATTCAAATATGAGATTAAGGATTGCTTATTCTGAAAAAAAAAATTACTTGCAAGCCCTAGAAACATATAAAATCAGTATTGGACGTTTAGAAATTGTTCTTCTTAAGTGATCAGTTACTTAAAGATTCAATGCTATTTATTTAAATTTTACTTGTGAAAAGGTTCTTGATCTCTATGCAAGAAATTTTCTTCTACAATACCGAGGGTTTTTCTTGTCCATGTTCAAGTTTTGTAAGTTTCTAAGTCCTCTAATTTTATCAAGTTCAGAAAAACTTCTTAGAATAATTAATGCTGCTAATTTACTCTTATTGTACAAGAATGGTTTTACTGAAATTATTTATTTTATTTTAGGTTGATCGAGAAGATGAGACTTCTATTCGAATTAAAAATACCCTGGGTGATTTTACTCAGGTTCTCGTAAATGATCCAAAAAACTTGATTGGAATATCAAGGTCTAATTCCAGTTCGCATCTCATGAATGGACATCCTTCCAATGGATATCAGTCCTCTGGTCATTCCGTCAACGGGTATTCTATGTCATCCGGTGGTCACTCGACCACAAGCCATCAAAATTCTGGATACTCATCAAATAGTCATTCTAGAAGTGGACATGGATCATCTGGTGTTGCTACAGTGGGTCATCCATCTTATAATAGGCCCCCAATTGTGAAAAAGCCACCACCATATGTAGTCAATGGTGGAGGGATACAGAAACCAGCGATGCCAAATTATATAAGCCCTAAGGCTCCGGATAAAAGACCAAGCTACAACAGACCAGATAAAGCAGGCCATTACAAACCAGATTCCCCTGCTGCTGCTCCTGTTGCAAAACCTTATCATTCAACTAGTACACAACAGGTACCGTACTATGGACAAGATAATCGTCCAAAAGATCCTGCAAGTTGGGATAAAGATCAAAGACGGACTAATCCAAGTAATCCTACTCAGCCTGTTGCTGTTAATATCAATGTCAATTTAGAGAGCAGCTCGAATCTCACGATTAACAATATTAATGTCAGTAACAACACCATACCCACCACTTCTGCACCCATTTGGAATTGCGGCCCTGATACTCCAGCAGTTCAAGTTGCTCCATTTCACCTTCCTTCTTCTGCCACTCCGTCTAATCCTAAACTTGCTGCTGGTTATGGACAAACTTCAACGTCCTATTCCAATCCGTTAGCAACAAAACATGAAAACCAGAACAATACTCCGGCCAAGAGGAACACACTCCGGCCAAGTTCGCTCAAACTTCAGCCAGAACGAGTAAGTGGCATGTTTATTTGAATACTATTCCCATTCTGAATTTTTTTTCTAAGTGTCTTTTTTACCTAATCGTGAGGCAAATCAAAGGTTTCAATTTTTTTGTGCATAGCAGTTCCAAAGTAAACGTTTCATTTGTAAAGGAAATCTAAGTAATTATTTCAAATGACTGAATTTGCATGTTAAATATTTCTGATTTATTTGCAAGTTCTAAAATATTGGAGTTACACATAACTGAGGTATATAGGAAATAGTACATGTAAACAATATTATTTAATTGAAATTACATCTTTACTTCTGAATGTACTTTTGGATAAATGTTTGTATAGGTTTAACACTCTTTTCGGAACAATAGCAAGAAATAGGTCGAGTCAAAAGAAATTTCATTTATTGGTTTATGTTTTTGTATTTATAATTTTGCATTGTTCTTATTATAAACAAACAAGTTTCTGAAAATAATCTCTTTAATCAATCAACTTTAGAACACTGCTATTTGTATGTATCGAATCTTGTCAAGAAATACGTTAGAATATGTTTCTGTAATCTTGCTCATTAGAAGCGATTGTGAAAATTCACAAATATTCATTAATATACTCCAAGTCATAAAAATCGATGCATCACGAAAGATTTGCCCATCTTATCCATCCATTTTTGTACTATTATGACTATGATCCAGTTCTCCTTCGAAAGTTAAAGGAATTCTAATTAAAACAAAATGTCGAATTTTAAAACTCGGCTGAGATTAGGAGATCTATATATCATGTACAAAAAAAAAATCTCAAAGACAACATCATATTTTTAACAAGAAGTCGATCATTTTATTTTCTTTCCTAGAAGACACATACAAAATTCATTTAAAATACTCTTCATAGTATTTTGAGTAAATTTGTGAAAAATCAGTGGCAATAAATTATCTTCTCAGTCATCAGATACATCAATCTTTAGGTAGTGAAATTTCGAAATAGAAAATATAAATAGCTTAGTGTAATCTACTTAAATGTGTCCTTTATTATGACAGGGCGCAAATAGTAGAAGAATCTGTGAATCGGTTTTTAAAACTGTTATAAATAAGCTTATCTGTTATTTACTATTGATATTTTTGAAGAAAAGCAGTTTTTTGACGGTTTGGCTACTTTAAACTTGCAACATTTTAGCGAATTGGTTACAAGAGTAAAATTGTAAGTCTCAAAAATAAGGAAAAGATCTCAACCTGAAATGTTTCTTACTTCAAAAGAAGGGGGGGGGGATATTCTTATGATATGAGAGACAAGTAATAGAAAAAATAAATGTTTCTTCTGTAATTCATTTCCATTACACAGACTTTGAAGGATTTAGTTTTTCTTACTTAAATGTACATCAGAACGAAGAAAACAATGTTTTGACAGTTTTGATTGTATACTTCAACTGCTGTTTCAACAGATATTTTAAGCGAAAGTACAGACTCAGTTGATGAGTAAAAATAAAATACATAATTAAAACAGTGCCCTGAGACAGTGCTCTATTGTATTTGCCTGTACTTGAGAGAAGACACAATGGTGATATTTCTGTCCAATTTTTCTAACAGACATTTCATTGTTTCATTTTAAGAAAGTTTTGTTTTTGTTTATTTCATTCTTTAAAAGTTAAGAGGATAAAATCCTCCTACGTATCAAAGCTTTTAAGTTTAAATATTTGTTTCTTAGTTATGCAAATTAAACTCTGAATTTCTTTTATCCCATGCTTAAGTGCTTATTCTTCAAGAAATAATTTCTAAATTGTGAAGATGTTTCTTAAATATTTTTGCGTGTGGTCTTACTCAATGTATTCTGATTTGTCATTTACTCTGGTAAGAATTACCGAGATAAAGTACAAAATTTTATCATTTGACATTTTTATAAGACACTAATTTTAAATAGTTTTCATTTCTTTTCTCAACTATTACCATATGATATATTAGAATTCAATTCATACATTCATACCCCTCTTTTAACCAGCAGCAGAATTTATATTAAAAAAGTATAATATATATGTATATATATATAATATAAGCATTTTTTTATAATACCTTCTTAGGAATATTGAACACACTAGACTAATCGATCGCATTTCAGTACCAGACTATCACTGCGATTCTTTTCAACTTAAGTTTCTTAATTTGTATTCATGTTTATTGTGTTTTTGTCATCCCTTTATAACTAAAACACAATTTATAAAAAATAGCAATGACTTAATCATAAATGTTTAAATAACTTTTCATAGAAGGAATTATTCTCGGATAGTGAATGCGTAAAATGAATTCTCAAATTCACTTTCGTCAAGTAATTGATCTCTCTATATATTTACAACTGCTAAAGCTGTACATCCTTTGCACTTTTAGGATAAGAGCTTGAAAGTACTTCCTTTTAAAATCTTACCTGATCCTTTTTATTATAAGAATAGATTAGAAATAAGAGACGCGGACTTCAATTCAAAATCTAAACATCTCAAATTTATCTATAACACTTTCGATATTGAGTATCTTAATGTTACTTACACAGACTAAATGATTCTAAGTTAATTTTTCCAAAACGGGGCTTAGAATAAAAACTGAGCAACTAATTGTTAAGATTGATTTTCAGTCAAAATTTATTAATTGAAATTTTTATATACACTAGCTGAAATACCCGTTCTTCGCACGGGTTAAATTTTAAAAACAAAAATTCTTCTATCATAGCAATTATAATATTTTTTTAGGGAGGGTAAAACCCTGTATGAAGTAGAAAACCGAAAATTAAAAACATTTTTTTTCAAATGAATGTTTACATTAGAAATAATTTTAAACAAATTGCAATTTGGCTTGAAAGTAAATAATAATTTAACAAAAACAAATATTTCAGTGTAAGAGAGAAAATTAGCAAGCTAAAGAGTAAATAGATATGAATGAATGCAAATATAAATAAAAATTATTACAGAAAAGTGATAGCAGTAGTGAGTTTCTGCTATGGGAGAAATAACCTGCAATAGATGAGCCGAAAGAAAAAATGAATGATGATAAACTGATTCACTAAATGCTATCATGAATAAGAAATATTAGAAAGTATTCAACTGAAAAAAAATTAAATTAGCATTGCACCCATACCTCATATAATACTATCTAACATCTCAGTAATACATCTTATATAGAGTATTAGTTCAGAACTGAAATAGGAATTATATTTTAATTTAAATTAAAAGGTTATTAAAACAGAAAAAGTAAGCCCTAAATTTGATAAAATTGCCATAAACAGTTCTGAACAACAACAAAAAAGCACATAACTGAAAATCTTAAATATTTAAAATTGAAAAAGAAATAAAAAAATATAAAAGTAACCTTACATATAGTACATTGAAATTATAATATTAATTCAAATCAAAAAGCTACTTCAAATTGATAAGTTAAGATTTGATTTTGATGAAACTATCATAAGCAGCTCAGAACAAAAAAACAAAAAAAAAGCATGACAAAAAATATTATACGTAAATAGAAATTCTAACTTAAAATCACAATATTGACAATCTGTTAATATCAGTTTACATTGAGTGTCATTTTCTAAAGTTACATTTTTCTACTTTTTTGTTACAATGGAAAAACATGGAATCTGCCAATAAAGGAAAAGGGTACTTATGTATTGGCGTCACCGCAGCAAAATTTGCACCACGATATCAAAATAACAGATTCTTATGTGTCTTATAAGGGAAAAAAATCAAATTTTGGTGAAAAAAGTACCACTTTGGCTGCAGTGACTCTAATACGTAAGTATCAGGAAAAGTAGTAACCTTTTCAATAGAAGAAAATGTAGGTTCTTAGATTTTATTGCACCAATGTCAATGTTCAAAATAACTCGCCAAGTTGGCAACACTGATTTCATGTGTCGTACCCGTTCTTCGCACGGGTTAAATTTTTAAAAAAATCCAGCTTTTTTTTTGCAAACATGATTTATTTTAAAGAGGACTGAGCCATTACAGGGCAGTGTATCTAAAAGTTAGAAGCTATTTTTTTTATGAGTGTTCATATTGAAATTTTGCTTAACAGTTAAGAATGATTTCATATGTAGTATGTAATGTAAGAGAGAAAATTAACATGCTAAAAAGGTAAATAGGAATTAAAATATAAATACAAATTATAACGGAAAAGTGATAATAGTAGTATATTTCTGCTATGGGAACTATGAGTAAAATAACATGAAATATGTAAATCAGAAGAAAAAGTTAATTACGATAAACCCTTTCACTAAAATATCATCATAAATAAAATATTAGGTAGCCTTCAACTGGAAAAAAATTAAATTAGTACAAACTAAAATTTTAAAAAATATCTAAAATAGGCCTATATTATAATAAACTATTAAGTTAAATTCACTGTCGCATTAAATTACATGAGGAATGGATGTAATACTATCCAACATCTATATTAGATTAAATATAAAATTTAGATGTAATACAATAGAGAAAAAATTAAATTAGCAAGAACCAATATAAAATAAACCCATCTAAAACAGATTAAAAAAAGCTACATAAAAAAAAAATGAACCTAATGAGAGAAATACTAAACCTTGATGATAAAAAATTAATTTTTAAACAATACTTTTTTGCAATATTTCGATTAAAAATATTTTTTATTCAGTCGTAAAGAACAAACAAATGAGAAAATACAATGATAAATAATTAGTGATCATTGAAACATATCATATATGGACAGCATATGTATAAATTATATGATCTTCATAAAACTAAATAAGGAACATATCAGAAGCAAAATTAAACCTTGATGTCATGAGAAGTAAAATCGCATCAACATTTCATTTTAAAGAAATCCAAAGAGAAATATGAGAAAATCGTATCAAGCTGCATCTTTTTTTCACAAACATTTTTGGATCACAAATGATATAAATAAATTTATATACTTGAAGATTGTCAGAAGCAAAATTAAGCCATGATATGCCATGTGACAAAAAATCTGATCAACATTAATCAGCATCTGAAGCGTTTTTCTGTAATGATGAAAATATGGTATTTGCTGATGAAGGAAAGAAAGCAATCTTTTTTTTCAACCAAAAAAAAAAAAGAAAATTTCATAGAAATGTATACATATGTAACAAATATATACAATGCATAAGTATAAAATCTTCAAAAATCAAAATGAAGAACCGATTGTCAGAAGGAAAATTAAACCATAATGCAACACAACAAAAAATTGCATTAACTCAGAATTTTGAAGTGCAAAAGAAAATTACTTTGTTATGCATTCAATCACATCAATAGTTTTCATGAAGATCTTCTTGATGAATGAAGTTAACCTTCTTTCCATGAGATCAAAAAATGAGTACTTATCGGTTATAAAAACTATGAGGAGAAAAAAATAAAATAAGCAGCATGTAGAACATATGCCAAAATCTATTTAATAACATGTTGGAAAATATGTCAGAAAATCTCATATGTAAGTAAAAATTCATATTAGCCCTTCGTGTTCTTACGCATTAGCATCACTACAACCAAACTGGCACTAAGCAAATCCCAACAAAATGTGACTGATTTTTTTTATATATAAAAACATGCAAGAATCTTTGTTGTTTTAATATCAAGAAGCGATTAGGATTGCACCAAATTGGCTGTGATGATGCTTATATGTAAGTATCATGAATTCTAACTTAAATCATGATATCGGCAATCTGATAATCCCAATTAGTTTGAATGGAGTGTCATTTTCTATGGTACTTACATATTATCACAACCTATTGGCGACATTATATGAAATGAAGCATATGGTTGCCAATTTGGCGAGTTATTAATTAAGTTGGCATTTTTTGCAATAATACGTAAGCTCCAAAAAATGTTATTGCTTTTTACCTTTATGGGCAAATTCCATGCTTCATCAATGTAGCAAAATAGTACCAGAATATAGCTTATAACAAAAAGAAAAGGTACTGACGTATTATTGCAACAATTGCCAACTTGCATATGTGAGACACTAAAATAGAAAATATAGCATAATTTAAATTAAAAGGTTATAGAAAACAAAAGAAAATTAAGCCTTAATTTTGCCAGAAAACGTAATAAAATAAACGTAAATATGTATGAAGTAACCTAGTAAACATCAATTCAAACCGAAAAGCAACCTTAAATAGATTAGCAAAGGTCTGATTTAGATGAAACTACCATAAACACCACAGAAAAAAAAGGAACATGTCAGAAAAAATCTTATACGTAAATAAAAATCTGTATTCTTGTGTATTAACATCACCGCAGTCAAAATTTGGACCACGCAAATCGTGCTATTTTAAATTTTTTTAAAGCATAGTACTACTTTCTGTTAGTAAAAAGTTCATTAGTTGCATTATTGTAAAATACAACATGTGAAAATGCGCTAAAATTACTTGGCCATGCCAATGATTGATATCTTGTTTAATATAAAAACACGCAAGAATCTTTGTTATTACTGCTTAGGACCCAAACGGTTAAGAATGTATTCTGATAGGAAGATGCATCGGTCTTCCAGCTAAACATGTTATATATTTTTTCAATAACTAAATTAGTTTAATATACATTGTTTTACCTTATTTTTGGTATGATTATTCCAAACCTCTTCTGGGTTTAGATTTAATTCTGTCATTTCTTTTCAACTTAAAAATTTGATTTTTTGGTATGTAGTCAATTGTAATACCTATTTTGATTTAAGGCTGTGTCAGGTTTATTATTCTATTTTCATTTTGACCTTTATATGTATAGATTTGATTCTTCTGTACTGTTTCTGGTTTTAGATTTTATATAGTCATTTTTTCCCAGCTTAAGAATTTCTGATGACTTAAGTGTTGCTTTCAAAAATTTCGATTCAATATAAGAAGAAACAATCACATAGGTATCCAAGTTTTTGCCACTGAACCTCATGTTTTTAACAGTTTGAAAATTCTCACCAAAATACAGCAAAGAGATATCCTTATGAAAAATCTGGAAACCGAAAGAACAGAGTTCAGACAGCCTGTAACTCAGAAGCGGAGCAGTAAGTCCTAGGGTTCAACATGGTAGTTTTATACGCTTCGCCAGATGAGTAGTTGTTCAATTCATGATCAAGTGTAAATACCTTAAATCTATTCCAGTTGTCGATAATAAATGAACAGCCCGTCGAACAATGATACTGGATTGCACACAACAAATAAGAAATTGAACTGAAGAGACAGGAGCCATCACCATCATTTGGGACAACTTGGCAAGGGAATGTATCATACCTAAAATTCAACAGCTCGTATACTTGGGTCATTGTTTAGAACAAATTAATCAACATTAACAATTGAAAATAATTACCTCTAATGGTAGTTCATAAAATAAACGTGGCACTTAACCTAAAATAGTAAACACAACATTTAAATAAACATCTAAACAATCAACATTAACAACTGAAAACCATAAAAATGCATATTAAACCAATTCAATTTAGAATTACTGTAAAAAAAGTTATTACATGAAACCTCTGACCACAAAAAAAATCAGAAATTCTGGAAGATAAATGACACAGTTTAATCTAAAACCAGAAACAACACAGAAGAATCAAATGAATACATGAAGGTCGAAATGAAAAAAGAATAATAAATGTGACGCTGCCTTAAACCAAAACAGAAATTCACCAATCAGAAATTTTTAAGCTGAAAAAAAAAAAAAATTAAATCTAAACCCATAAATGGTTCGGAATAATCATTCAAAATATAAGCAAAACAAAAGTGTATATTAAAACGAATTTAATTTAGTTATTGAAAAAATACATAATAGGCTTAACTGGAAAACCAATGCATCTTCCAACTGTTTACTGTTAACAAATTAGTGTTGCCAATCGGAAAAATAAAATTTAGAAAAACATTTTCTTAGGATGATTTTTTTCGAAAAACAACTGTAATTCCTCCACTAAGAGTTTAAAAAACGAATAAATACAACCATAAATAAGTATATTTACTATAAAATGTGTTGAAATTCCCCCAAAACAGCTCGAAACATTAATTTTCGCAAAGTTATGACTTGGCATGGCTGATGAGTCATATCTCCATTTAACTGAAAATCGCATAAAAATTGAATTTTAAAAAAATCTAAAGCGAATTTCGAAAAAAACTCTTCGAGGTTAATAGCATAACGACCTATAGCTTCTACATGCCAAGTTTCAAATTTCTGAGTTCCTGAATTTGGCCGAACAGCTGAAACACACAAACTTTTCTCTGATTAGTACAGATTTAGCTGAAAAATCGCTTAAAAATTGAATTTAAAAAAATCTAAAGCGAATTTCGAAAAAAAACTCTTCGAGGTTAATAGCATAACAACCTATAGCTTCTACATGCCAAGTTTAATACTTCTGTATTGCTTAATTTCGCCGAAACAGCTGAAACACACACACACACACAAACTCTTTCTTTTATTAGTATAGATTA